>NSJW01000005.1:0-30368 GCA_019955255.1 Castanospermum australe
AGTTTTATGCTTGAAAATTATTATAAAATTAAACCAATTCATATTTTATAATATTTTAAACAAAATATTCTATTTATAAATCAAATCAATTCTTAAAATTTGTAATTACAAATATACTCTTAAACAATGTGGGGTAATTGAGAATTTGAGATATAGGGTAAGGTTGGCTAACTGCTTTATCCAGTAGAAATAAATTCTTAATATTTTTTTTTTGTTTGGTCAAACAAAAGTTAAGGAAGAGGGAAGGTTGTTCTAATCTAATGTGGGCATACTACAACTCTCAAGCCTTGCCAAGATGTTACAATAGTATTTATAGATCTCTTATAAAAGATCACTAATAAGAAAAAAATTCCAAAAACCTTTAAATTTACACAACTCAATTTTATTAATTCAATTAACCTCTTCACTCCGTGAGCAATTGATGATCTTTTTTGTTTTTTTTTTTTTTTTGGGTATGGAGCAATTGATGATCTTTAATGCATTGAACAATTTTTAGAAAAGACACTATTTCTGTGCATATACAATACTATTATTTGGTTTATTGAGTTCATATTTTATACATTGTAATACTGAAAACAAATACAATCACACTTAACGCACCTGAGTAAGTTGTACAAAAGTGAAGACCAGGCTTTAATTAATTGTAATAAAAATATTTATTTTAGGTTTCATTTTTGCCTTTCTATTATATTCATTTTATTTTGATTTTAAATCTTTTTAAAATTTATCAAATTTGTTCAAATTAACTTAGTTAAAAAAGCTAACGAAATTACCCCCAAAAAAAAAAAAAAAAGCTAACGAAGCTTGCTGGCAATGACACCTTATGTTGGTACAAATGTACAATTGGCCTTGCATTTTGTAGAGGTAGAAGTTGGTGAGGCTGATACACTAATTTTATTTTATTTTATTTTAATCTTAAATTTTGTTAACACTCACTAAATTAGTCTCAACTACTAATTGAAGAAAAAATCATAGCTAGTTCAACATGTTAAATTTTGCCCTTGTGCCACAAAAGATGCCATGAAATCAAGTTTCATCAGCATTAACGGTGATTGATACGAATTTGATAAATTTTGAAAGTATTTGAAATTAAAATAAAACAAGATATAATTGTACGACGAAATTAATAAAACTTAAAATAAAGTTAAAGAATGAAATTTGAAAATATTGTTTTCATTTAAAATTATATGATACAATAAATCAATAAGTAAAATTAATTTGAATTTGAATAATAATTTCCTTGGTTGTATATATCCAATTTTAAAGTTAAATACTATTTCTCTTTAAAAAAATTTTAATCCCTAAAAAAATTTTGAAATTAAATATCACTATAAATGTTATGATTTAATCTGAAATTTTTTTTAATGTTGTTATTCTTAAACTAATTTTATATTGTAAATTTTTTTAATTTAAAATTTAATTTTGATTCATTGTTAGCGTTAAATGATTTTACATTATCTTTTAACTATATGTTAAAATGTTATTAAAATAATTTGATTATGATAACCATTAGAATTTAGTTTTAATGTATAAAACTATTATGTACAATCATCCAATCATATGCTAACATATCATTAAAAGTTTGACTATAATAATAATAATATGAGAAATCAAACTGATTTAATGCAATGTGACGACACAAGATTATATTACATTAATAATAAATTAAAATTAAATTTTTTTAAGATTTGGTGTGTGAAAGAGAAAGTAAGCTAAGTTGAAATAAAAACAGCCCAGTTGAGATTTATCCAATGGGAGTCCCAGTATTAATTCCTAAGAAATGAAAATAATAATATTATAAACAAAACAGTGAAGAAAGTGAAAGAATTATGTCTCTGTTTAAATTTTCAAAGTTGAGTTAGTCATACTGAGACCATTCAGTGTTCATTGTATCATTTACGTAACCCTTTCTTAAATTTTCAAAGTTGCCCGGGTTTCTCGGCCTGGTATCCTGCACCTGGCGTTCATGACATCTACATTCAACTGTGCCCCGGAGACACGGTCGAAGCACGCCCGCCCAGTGTGTGGTAGCACCATTCTATGGTAGTTGATACAAATAAATGCCATGTATTGTATTGTCAACCAGCAGGGCCAGCACCTCTTGATCTTTCTCCTTATATATACGAATACAAATTTCACTTCTAGTTCTCACAAATAGAAGTCTGCTCAGAAAATAGAATACTCACAACACAAAGGGGATAATATGTGGATACTGGGAGTGTCTGTTGTGGCTGTGCTTGTCACCTACTTCGTTCACTGGATTATCATACTTAACTACCCTAAAGTTGGCAATAGATCATCTCTGCCTCCAGGTTCCATGGGTTTTCCATTCATTGGAGAAACCCTTCATTTGCTGATTCCTGGTTACTCACTGGACCTTCACCCCTTCATCAAAAACAGAATCCAGAGGTACGTAACATATTCCTGGTGATATTTATATTATAAGACTGCTATACCATACCTATACCAGTATAGGTACATGTACCCTTAGTTTTATATATATATATATATATGATAAGGATCAATTAAAATCGATGTAAATTAAAGTCAATCTTATACCATAATAACTTTTTATTGGATGTTTTTTTTACAAAATTCACCGTTAGATTCAAAGTTCATATCATGTAATTATATATATAAAATTTTACATTAATATAAAATTATTTTATACTCCAATAATATGTCTCAATATTAAAATAATATATACTTTTCAAATATAAAAAAATATGAAACTGTTTGATTACATCCTTATTGATGTTCAATTTTTTTAAAATTTTACAAGAATGATCAATATGATATTTAGGTTTAATTCAATAGTTGGATCGATAAAAATTATAATATATAAAAATTTATCAAGTGGTATAAGTGATGAGTGTAAGTAATGATGTGTCAATTGATTCTTTCTCAAATATATATATATATATATATATATATATATATAATATTATATCTTCATGTGCCCGTATCTTACGTTTTAAATATTTTATTGCATCCCATAGGCATCAGACACTGTCTATTCAAGTTAAAAACCTTAATTATTAATAAAACATTCATTTCAAAAGACGATAACACAAGACAAAATATTTTAAAATGAAAGCTAAACTAATTATATTAATAACCAAAATTTAGTTTGGACATCGGTCTTTCAACATATTAATAAAATTGATTTTTGAGTTGTTCAAATATATAATTCTCCTGTAACAATATAATTTTCCCTTTCAGATTTGGTCCCATATTTCGAACTAGTCTGTTTGGTCAACCAGTTGTGATATCAGCTGACCCTGAAATCAACAGCTACTTGGTTCAGCAAGAAGGCAGATTAGTAGAAATATGGTTGGGGCCCTTATCAAAAATCTTCGTTCCAGATGGTGATTCTCGGATATATTCAGCTGGTCACATCCACAAGTACATCAGAAACCTTACTCTGAGTCATGTTGGCGCCGAATGCATAAGACAAAAGATGCTTCCTCAGCTAGAAGAGATGGTTAGGGAGACCCTGCACAAGTGGTCAACTCAGATATCTATTGAAGTTAAACAGTCCTCTTCGGATGTAAATTTCAACCTTCCTCCACTGCAACTAATTTGTTATATCGTCTAGAAAATGATGTGCATGTCTCAAACCCTAAAATTTAATTCAGACATGGATCAAAGTTTAAGGATGTAAGGTGCAAATTACCAAAGATAATTAACCTGATATTTCGTTTTTGGCCATGTGACAGATGAACTTTCACTTCTTTGCAAAGCACTTGTTCGGGTATGATGCTGAAAAGTTACCTGAGACTGGGAGGATAACAGAACGGTTGTTCACTAATTTTTCGAAAGGGATCATGACAATTCCCGTAAATATTCCTGGCACCTCATACCACAAATGTTTAGAGGTAATGAACACGGGAAAAGAAGCTTCTTGATTGCAAATTCTTCTTAATCTAGTGCAAAGACAAAATGCTTAACTTTTAAAATGAATGATTTTTTATGACAAATGCTTGATTCATTCAGGAGGCAAAGAAAGCCTTTAGAATTGTCAAGAATATTTTGGAGGAGAGACGCAATTCGCCGGAAAATTATCGAGGAGATTTTCTTGACCAGGCAATCAAAGACATGGAGATGCTGAGAAGATTATAACTGATGATCAGATTGTCTACGTCTTAATAGGGATCTGGTTTGCTACTTATATGTCACTTTCAATAACGATGACATTAATCTTCAAGTTTCTTTCAGAGAATCCTTCAGTCATGGAAGAACTAAGAGTATGCAAACATAAACTCGTAATTATGTATTGGTACTAAATATTGTAATTGCACTATCTAGTATTAAAGAGTTAGCTATCTAACAATGATTTATCCATATAAATATATTAGGCCGAGCACGAGGAAATTCTCAAGAGGAGAGATGAATCAAGTTGCTCACTAACATGGGAAGAATACAAATCCATGAAATTTACCCTACAAGTAATTTCAAATATCTCACTCATATATATGTGTGCTTAGTCCTTCGTAACAGAGAGCACCTTAATTGAGTTTATGTACTTGTTACGGTGTGAATTTCAGGTAATCAACGAGGCTCTCAGGTTCTCAGTTTTGATTCCTGGATTATTACGAAAAGCATTGAGAGATATCCAAGTAAAGGGTATGTTATCCTTTTTAAATTACACTATCACTACATATCATTCTCTCTTTCTCTATATTTTCAGAGATGAAATTTGTTGATCTTTATGAAATGTATAGAATACACTATTCCCGCTGGTTGGATCATTCTGGCTGTGACTCCCGCTCTTCATATGAACTCAGAGATATATAAGGATCCACTTACCTTCAACCCATGGCGCTGGAAGGTGCCTCAGAAATCTTCTCTTTTTAATTTATTGATCTCATATTAATTATATTTTCTTAGGAATGTGCATTCTTCTTTGAGTTACATTGAGAAACTTTTCATAGTTGACCAAGTTCATTCTTTTATAATACATTCAAGGACCTCGATTCGTATACTGTATCCAAAAACTTCAAGCCTTTTGGTGGAGGATCGAGACAGTGTCCAGGAGCAGAGTTAACTAGAGCTTTCTTGGCCACCTTTCTTCATGTTTTGGTCACAAAATATAGGTACATTGAAAACCATATATATATTTCACGCTATATATGACGCATCAAACTAACTTAAAGTTAATGTAACGAGATAGATTCATCAATTTCTTGAGCCTCTGTTCATGGTAGGTGGACAAAAATCAAAGGAGGAAGAGTTGTTCGGAATCCTCTTCTAGGATTTGGCGATGGCATTCATATCAAGCTGTGGGAGAAGGATGACTAAAATAAAACCTATCGTGCATAGATATCAAGTGTGGGAAAAGCCTATGTATATATATATTTAAATAAATAATGAGCTTAAACTAGAAGGTTTAATGCTTTCAAGGATGTAACTTTGGATCAATCGAGAACTCCCTACCTCATATATAGATTGCTATCAGTTTGTATTATATGATGAATGTACGTAGTTATACCTGCAGTGTTTATTGTCCTATGTGATATATTATTGTGTTTAAAAGAAATGATACTAATTAAAAAGACGTTTGAAAATTATTTTGGAAAAAACACTTCCTGTGTCATCCATTCATGATTAATACTTCAGTCAAACCAGTTGTGATACTTACACTTATTTACGGCCACAAAACCAAGATCCCAAGCCAGCAACAGCCCTTGCTTAATAGCAGAATACCAACACTGCCCAGAAACCCAGAGCAACCAGCAATAATTATATATCCAGTCTCCTGCATCATCACGTATATAAAACTCCACCAAAGCCTGCACGTCTAGGTTGACCACTACATTGTCTTTGATTGGATTTATATGATGTCAGGAATGCCCGTGCATGATAATGTCTGACCAGACAATTTCTATTTTCTTTGTTGAAACCAGACAATTTCTTTGTGATAGCTAGAAACATGAATTAATAGGATTTTTTTGACTCAGATCAGTCCATCGTTTTGAAAATTGAATTTGGAGTTGACTCAGTCAAATAGTCAGGTCATTGGCTCAACCATTAGTCCTGTCAAAAAAAGAAAAAAATGCAACCAAATAAAAACCAGCCAATTTTTCAGTTTAGTTAAAAATCGGTCAGATTTTCTAGTTTTTACTCTGTTTAAATTTCTCTGTTTTTTGTTTTTGTTTAATCGAAAAACTTTCGAATTCTTTAAATGAATTAGTCAAGTAACCAAGTCACCAGTTTAATTTTTAGTCCAATAAAGCCAGCCAGTTTGGTCAAGTTATAGGCAGGGGGAACACATGCAACGGTTCTGAACTTTGTGAACACTTGCAAAATCCTTGTTAAAAAGCTCTTGAAACAATATTGGGGAATTGAGAATTTGAGATATAGAAATGGCTATAAAGTTGGCTAACTGCCTTATCTGGTAGGACAATATTCTTAATATTTTTATAATATTATTACATTCACAATATAATTAAATGAAAGTAAAACTTATTTTTAATTTTTAAAAAATATATTATTTATTAATTTTATCCTTTAAGGATTAATTATCAATTTGAGTTGCTCAAATTTTATTATTTTATTTTTTTAATTTTATCAATTTAATCTCTCAAATGAATCAAATTATTATAAACTTAAAGTTTGAAAAAATTAAATCGATAAAAGTAATTTGTAATGGAACGAAATCTATAAAGGAGATATTTGTAAGGGATAAAAAATATATTCTACTCTTAAATATAAAGTGTTAAATTAATTTTTTTAAAAAATTAATTAGTAAATATAGTACATCCAAAAATACATAAAATTACTCGTATGTTCTTAATTTTTCAACAACCAGAGGATGCAAGCTTTCCTTAATTAATGCAACCATTTCAAAACGTGTTCCATTCCACCACATGCTGGACTGGCAATAATCTGAAAATCTAAAATTAGAGTACCATGTTATAGTTAAATAATTAAGTACTCTTTTTGGTATACAAAAGTTTAGAGGAAAAGGAGATTACCCATTTTAAAGTAAGTGAAAAAACTTACACTATATTTGGATAATAGGTAATGAGGGGAATGGAAAGGGAATGAGAGAAAGGGAAACAAGTTTCCTTGAGAGTTTAAAAATAAATAGAAAGGGAAAAGAACTCAAGGAGAATTATTTTTCCTCTCTTCTCTCAAAGACTCAATTTTATTTCTCTCCAAAATTGGGGTGGAATGGGAAGAAACTAAAAAATTTTTATAAGTAAAAGGTAAGTATTATGAACACTCCATTTTGTCCAAATCTAAAAAATTTTGAAAAAAAAGATAATTTTTTCTATTCTTTTCTTGTCCTTAAAATTTAAAAAGAAAAAAAAAACTAAAAATGAAAATTTTTCAAAATTCAAAATGTGTGATTAAAAAAAAAAAAGTGAATGATCCCATATCCTAATTAGATGCAAAATCCCATAAGACGAATGAGCTATCTTTCATTCTCTACATTTAACCACCAGATTTCCATGCATCCAACTCATACAACACGTTAGCTACGCAAATAAAGTGGTGCCAGATTTGAGCAAGAGAGAAGCAAGGGTGGTCAACAGTAGAAAAGGGAATTTTGGGAGTTGAGAACTGGGGAGAAAACAGAGTGAGGTAGAGAAGGGAAGATTAGTGAAGGTGTTTGGCTCCTTGAAATCTGGACCAGATTGGAATTTGGAGGTCTTCCTGCTTCTTAGATTTTTTTCAATTACTTGTTGACAATGCCTCCTCTGTTTTGATGAATGAATGAAAATAGTAAGCTCTTGTTTTGGATTTCTCCTTGGCCTGAAACTCATTTACATCGCAGCACTCTCAACTCTTGGCCTGAAACATTGCCAAATAAAACGCCCTTTAATTAGCTTTCTTGGCAGCATAAGGATAGGGCCTCATGCCATGAACGTGACAATTCTTTGTTTTATATCATGTTTGGAATAGCTTAATTATAAGTAAAAAATTAATTTTTTTTTTCAAAAGTTTTCTTAGAAAGATTTTGATTATAAACTATTTTGACCACAAAATAAATTAATCTAAACACACACTTAATATGTTAGAATGATAATTAGTTTTTTATTATGAAATGCTCCTTTAAAGGGACATAAGAATAATAAAAGATGGCAAGGTTTCCAGCAATTTGCATGCGTGTAGATAATGTAGATGTTCAATCTCGGCTAGTTGAAGGAGATAAAATTTAGGAAATCATAATAAAAAAAATAGTCTCTAAAATTTAGGAAATCATAATCCTAACATTAATTTAGGAAATTAGAATCCTCTCCCTCCTTCAAAATAGTCTTGTCCTCAAGACTTCAAAAATTTAAGAAACTTCTCATTCAACAAATTTTAAGGTTTTCCCATATAGTATCTTCATGTGGTAAATTAGACCATTGCACAAGAACCTCCACAACAACTCAACAACTCTATTATTATGCTTAACCATACTATCAAGAATAACTTCAACGGTTGGCAGCCTTCTTGCAGCAACACTGCATCGATACCAACCCCTAAGGCATCTGATTCAATAATAATTAATTTATTGAAGTTTGGTAAAGCAAGAACTGGGGTAGTTGTCATAACGTACTTAAGTGCTGCAAAAACCTTGACAGCTTCCTTGTTCCAACCAAAGGAATCTTTCTTCAGTAATGCTATTAAAGGTATACTAATCTTGTCATAATCTTAAATAAACTTCCAATAGTATCCTTGTTAAATCCAAAAATCCTTGGAATGTCTTTACAGTCTTAGGTATAAGCCATTCTATCATTGCCTGAAGTTTAACAGGATCAACTTTGTAATCCAAGTCTATTTTAGGATCATCATTAATTTTTAACTTGTTAACAAGCTCAATCATCAAGAGACTCTTTTGTTTACATCTATGATTCTTTTACCACCTTTCCTCACAGTGCCAACACAACCCTTTTGCAGCCTTCTTATTGAGCTCCTCTTGTCTTAGGCGGCTAGTAGGATTCTTGACTAGGTGAGGAAGTATTACTAACAATTTGCTTTCCAGATCCCACATTTTTGTTAACATGGCGTGACTCCTCACCTAAATTTCCTCTTGCAAATAAGTATAAGAAATTGTTGCAGCCATGGTGCTTGGCTATTTAACTTTGACTTGTCTTCCAATATCAATTTGAAACCCTTCAACAAACATTCCAACCAACTGTCGTTTTACTCCATCCTTTGGCCCAATTAGTACAATCGTTCAAACCGGCCTTAGTATTCCAAAACAGTAGATGTTTTTTGGATCTTTGCTAGTTGTCCACCAATATTCTCATATTCTAAAGATCCAAAACGAAACAAGGAGCCCTTCTTACCATTTCGTAACTTATAGAATCACGAATAGTTTGAGATATTATTAACTTCAACACCTCCATCTTCTTGTCAAGCTTTGATTCTATTATGGTGTCAATTTGATTGTCTAAAGCCCAATCAGAAGCCATTGCTTGTACTTTTTTCCTAGGCGGCATCAAAGATCGTGGCTCCAAATATCAAATGATAAGAACCCGAGAGGTTCTTATGAGAAAATTGAGAATTAAGAAAAAGGAAGTGACCACTTCAAGGAAGTCTAGTTCCTCCAAAAACAGTCTTTGGCTATTATTTTTTTTATTCTTTCAAAAATAGCTTATACAGCATCTACATATATAATCTAAGAATCCTAAATAAAACAGAAAACAACATCCTAACCAAGTCAGGAAAAATAACATAAAATAGAAAATAATATCAAGCAGAATCCTAACTAATGTCAATCCCTAAAATTTAAGAAATCAATAATTCAAACATTAATTTAAAAAATCAGAATCCTAACACTAGTACACCCAAACCTTACAATAGAAACACTCTATTTTAGGATATTTCAATAGAACTCTCTCTCTTTTTCTATGCACTTGCTGCATCAAGAAGCTCCTTATATGAGTAATGCTATACAGTCAGAAAAAATAGCCAGAATTATTCACTGAATTCAGGCAGAATAAAAGAGAATTGTTGGATGAAAATTAAGTGGTGGAAGACCACTCACTAATTCCAAATATCAAAAAACATGCCAAATTATTTTATCAAAAATTTTAACAAGAAAATTCTGGTTATATAATATTTTTCTCCTTATATATAAAGATCAAAAGTGAAACCAAAGTTGAAAGAAAAATCCACAACATTTAAGACCAAATTATGTGTGATCCATATGTTGCTGCACATGTGTCCTCAAATGTAGCCTTGAATTGATTTGCTCATTTAATGAGCTACTAGGTAGTATATGGCCTTTCTTTTCTAATCCATCAACTTTCTTAATTTTTTGCTTTTGTTTGGTCCTTTTTTTTCTTTTTTCAAATCAATCAATGTTTCAAAATTCAAGCCACACTTAACATAAATGGCACAGAGTAAGAAAAATGTCTTACTCCTTAAGCACCTAAAAATCTCTCTTTATGTGATGATGCAGGAGGCTGGACAATTATTGCTAGTTGCTCTAGGTTTGTGGACAGTGTTGATATTCTGCTGGCTGAACTTCTTGCTATTAAGCATGGGCTGTTGCAGGCTTGAGATCTTGGTTATGTGACCGCAAATAAGTGTAAAGTATCACAATTGGTTTGACTGAAGCATTAATCATTGAACGGATGACACAGGAAGTATTTTTTCCAAAACAATTTTCAAACGTGTTTTTTAATTAGTATAATTTCTTTTAAACACAATAATATATCACGTAGGACAATAAACACTGCAGGTATAACTATATACGTTCATCATATAATATATCACAAATACAAACTGATAGCAATCTATATATGAGGTAGGGAGTTCTCGATTGATCGAAAGTTACATCCTTGAAAGCATTAAATCTTCTAGTTTAAGCTCATTATATATATATATATATATATACACACGTAGGCTTTTCCCACACTTGATATCTATGCACGATAGGTTTTATTTTAGTCATCCTTCTCCCACTGCTTGATATGAATGCAATCGCCAAATCCTAGAAGAAGATTCGGAACAACTCTTCCTCCTTTGATTTTTGTCCACCTACCATGAATAGAGGTTCAAGAAATTGATGAATTTTTCTAGTTACATTAAGTTAGTTTGATGCGTCATATATTAGCGTGAAAAATATATATGGTTTTCAATGTACCTATATTTTGTGGACAAAACATGAAGAAAGGTGGCCAAGAAAGCTCTAGTTAACCCTGGTTCCTGGACACTGTCTCGATCCTCCACCAAATGGCTTGAAAGTTTTTGGATATAGTACACGAATCGAGGTCCTTGAATGTATTATAAAAAGAATGAACTTTGTCAACTATGAAAAGTTTCACAATGTAACTCAAAGAGGAAGGCACATTCCTAGGAAAATATAATTAAGATGAGATCAATAAATTAAAAAGAGAAGATTTCTGAGGCACCTTCCAGCACCATTGGTTGAAGGTAAGTGGATCCTTATATATCTCTGAGTTCAGATGAAGAGCTGGAGTCACAGCCAGAATGATCCAACCAGCGGGAATAGTGTATTCTATACATTTCATAAAGATCAACAAATTTCATCTCTGAAAATATAGAGAAAGAGAGAATGATATGTAGTGACAGTATAATTTAAAAAGGATAACATACCCTTTACTTGATATCTCTCAATGCTTTTTCGAAAATAATCCAGGAATCAAAAAATGAGAACATGAGAGCCTTGTTGATTACCTGAAATTCACACCGATAACGAGTACATAAACTCAATTAAGGTGCTCTCGATCAGTTATGAAGGACTAAGCACACATATATATGAGTGAGATATTTGAAATTACTTGTAGGGTAAATTTCATGGATTTGTATTCTTCCCATGTTAGTGAGCAACTTGATTCATCTCTCCTCTTGAGAATTTCCTCGTGCTCGGCCTAATATATTTATATGGATAAATCATTGTCAGATAGCTAACTCTTTAATACTAGATAGTACAATTACTTGATTCAGTAATACATAATTACGAGCTTATGTTTGCATACTCGTTAGTTCTTCTATGACTAAAGGATTCTCCGAAAGAAGCTTGAAGATTAATGTCATCGTTATTGAAAGTGACGTATAAGTAGCAAACCAGATCCCTATTAGGACGTAGACAATCTAATCATCAGTCATAATCTTTTCAGCATCCATGTCTTTGATTGCCTGGTCAAGAAAATCTCCTCGATAATTTTCAGGCGAGTTGCGTCTCTCCTCCAAAATATTCTAGACAATTCTAAAGGCTTTCTTTGCCTCCTGAATGAACCAAGCATTAGTGAATAAAAACCGTTCATTTTAAAAGTTAAGCATTTGTCATTGCACTGGATTAAGAAGAATTTGAAATCAAGAAGCTTCTTTTCCCGTGTTCATTACCTCTATAAACATTTGTGGTATGTAGTGCCAGGCATATTTAACGGGAATTGTCATGATCCCTTTAGAAAAATTAGTGAACAATCGTTCTGTTATCCTTCCAGTCTCAGGTAACTTTTCAGCATCATACCCGATAACCCGAACAAGTGCTTTGCAAAGAAGTGAAAGTTCATCTGTCACATGGCAAAAAATGAAATATGAGGTTATCTTAGCTAATTTGCACCTTACATCCTTAAACTTTGATCCAAGTCTAAATTAAATTTTAGAGTTTGAGATATGCACATCATTTTCTTGATAATATAACAATTAGTTGCAGTGGAGGAAGTTTGAAATTTACATCCGAAAAGGACTGTTTAACTTCAATAGATGTCTGAGTTGACCACTTGTACAGAGGTCTCCCTAACCGTCTCTTCTAGCTGAGGAAGCATCTTTTACCCTGATGCATTCCGCACCAACATGACTTAGAGATTTTTTAGCTGAGGAAGTTTCTGATGTACTTATGGATGTGACCAGCTGAATGTATCCGGGAATCACCATTTGGAACGAAGATTTTTTATAAGGGCCCCAACCATATTTCAACTAATTTGCCTTCTTGCTGAACCAACTAGCTGTTGATTATCGGGGTCTGCTAATATCACAACTGGTTGACCCAACACCCTAGTTCGAAATATGGGACCAAATCTGAAAGGGAAAATTATATCGTTATGGGAGAATTATATGTTTGAATAACTTAAAAAAAATCAAATTTTACTAATATGTTGAAAGACCAATCCAAACTAAATTTTGGCTATTAATATAATTAGTTTGGCTTTCATTTTAAAATATTTTTTGTCCTGTGTTATCATCTTTTGAAATGAATATTTTATCAGTTTTGTATTATTTACACACCAAAGACCTTTTAATATTTTTACACTTAAGGTTACTTCAGCATTTTTTTTTTTAACTATTACTCACATAAGTACATGTTAAATTTGACTTTAAAAATTAAATATTCAAATTTCTTCTCGTTTTCTCTTTTTGTTGATTCATTTAATCCACTTGTCATATAAAATTAATTATATATTTATATATTTTTATTTACTTATACTGTACTTTCAAAATTTCGCTTTCATTCACTAAATTTCAAAGTTGACACTGTAAAAGATTTCTGGTGACGTGATCCATTGGTATAAAAACGGTGAAGACTTTTTGGTTGTTCAGGAAACATTACTTCATGTTTTATTTAATTAAAGTTTTTAACTGAATTGACAGTCTCGGATGCATATGGGCACGTGTACATATACTGGTAAAGGCATGGGATGCAATAAAACATTTAAAACGTAACATACGGGCACACGAAGAAACGGGTACGTGTACATATATATATATATATGTATGCATAAAATTATGGGCACGTGTACCTATACTGGTATAGGTATGGTATAGCAGTCATATAATATAAACATCACCAGGAATATATGTTACGTACCTCTGAATTCTGTTTTTGATGAAGGGGTGAAGGTCCAGAGAGTAACCTGGAATCAGCAAATGAAGGGTTTCTCCAATGAATGGAAAACCCATGGAACCTGGAGGCAGAGAGGGTATACTACTAACTCTAGGGTTGTAAAGTATGATAATCAAGTGAACGAAGTAGATGACAAGCACAGCTTACCAGTACATTTTATCCCCTTTGTGTTGTGAGTATTCTATTTCTATTTGTGAGAACTAGCAGTGAAATTTGTGCTCGTATATATAGGGAAAATGCTGGCCCTGTTGGTCGACAATATAATACATGGCATTTATTTACATCAACCATAAAATGGGGCGACTAGTACCATGTTAATAATAATTTAGGAAACGGTTACGTAAATGATATAATGCACACCGCATGGTGTCACTATGACTAATCGACCTTGAAAATAAAACAGAGACATAATTCTTTCACATTTTCACACTAAATTTTTCTATAGGTAGTTAAAGAGGCGGTGACAGACCCAAAAAATTTTAGTGGGGGCAAAAATAATATATGCATATAAAAAGATAAATTTTTAAATGTTTATATTTACACATAAAAATATAATAATAAATAAAATACTCTTTTTTTTATGAAAATATGATATGGTATTGGGACAAATATATGGCTAAAATAAAAGAAGATGAAAAACTAATTAGGGCGGGTGGATTGTAAAATGAGTAAAGTGTAAAAATATTCTCTTTTTGACCTTGTTTGTATGAATTAGAAGGTTAAAAGTTTGAATTTAAAAATTTATAAAATTTTAAATTTTCAATCAACCCTTTATTTTAATTGGGAATGGGGCCAATCCTCTTTAAAATGAGGCCAAAAATAATAAAGTCTAAGTCCTCACTTTTACGAATGGATCCACCTTGTAGAGTATAGAGGCATACTCCAAGGTCCTTGCCTTTAGGGACGGAACCACCCTGTACTCTACAGGGTGGGGTGGATTCATCCCTAAAGGCGAGGACCTTGGCACTAAAAGCTTTTATACAGAACGTGGAACTTAATCACATACATTTAGGTAAGTGACCTCGATGGTCCTATTTGGTAAAATACATTTAACTACATAGAGATAAAGGCCACACCTTAGTTGGCCTTAAATGTCAAAAAAAAGGTTGAAGAAAAATGGAGGATGAGTGTACGAATTTCTTGGATCTTTCCAAAATGAAACAGAGTTTTAAGCTCATCTAAATCAGAAAGGCAAACCAAAAGAATAAAGGGAAAGCAAAAAAGATTATGATCAAGCCCAAAAAAAAAAAAAAATTGGTATAGAGAAAGAAAGAAATAATCAACAATATTTTGGATACTAAGCATTGGCTAATACCTATTTCTAAAAGTTTGACATGGAAACACACACTAAATTCAATGACAGAAGTGTGCAATATATATATATATATATATATTATGTTTAATTTCCATATAAATATCTTAATAATGACAACTAAAATGTCAATTCAAAAATTGTAATTATCTTATGAGTGAGAACTCACCAAATTTAAATGAATGTGAATATCTTTACTTTTGTAGTTATCGATTAAAATAATTTTATATCTTTTTATCTCATTTTTTTATAATCTTTTTAATTAATAAATGAAATAAGTATTGAATATTTTTTATATTTTTAAATATTAAATGATTTTTCTTTTATTTAATATTTATTTTATTAAATATTAAGATAATTATTAAAAAAAGTTTAAAAAGATATAGTATTATTCGATTGATTATTTTTCAATGTTCTGAAAACCAGACCGGACCGGCCAGTTCCACCGGTTGGACTGGGAACCGGTTCCCTCCCCGGTTCGGGCTATGTCCCAGAACCGGGAGGGTCAAAAACCGGTCAAGAACCGGTGTCAAACCGGATGAACCGGTCAAACGGTATCGGTCCGTACGGTTACCGATTCTGCACTTTTTTTTTTCGGACCTCCTTAACTGAAACGACGTCGTTTTGTCCCAGATTTAAAAAAAAAAAATTACGAAACGGCGTCATTTTCGCTGGAATGAGAGAGCGGGTTTCCTTTCCCAGTTTCTGTTCCGCACCGCAGGAAGAGAGTGGGTGTTGAATTTGTGACTGAAAACTTGTCTCTGGAACTTCCAAGAATCGCTGTCCGCGTTGAAGATGTCGTTGCTGAGGAAATCGCCGAGAGCTCGGTGTAAGGTGTAGCCTTTGTGGTAGACGGGCAAGTCGGTCAATGGGTCTTCAGAATATGCTCAACGACGGCGGGGTTGGCGGTGAAGATTTGGCGGGAGCTGAAGGAGCGATGGAGCACGAAGGTGGAGGAGGGGTAGTTGCGGAGTATGTCGGAGATCCAGTGGATGTGGCGGTGCTTGTTGGCAAAGATGGAGAAAAGGCGAGAACTGATAAGAAACCAAGCACAAGCCATACACCACCTTCTGGTTCAAGCATTTTTTGGCCTGGCTCCCCTGTGAACTGAATCTATTTATTTCCCACACCGATGGGACTTGTGTGGCTGAAACTTTGTTTCACCCAAGTGAAAAAAAAAAAGGGCTGTCGTAGATTTTTTCTTTTTTGGTTATCCTAGCTGGAGGAATTGACTGCTGTAGTGACATGTTTCTTTAAACTTCTTTCTCTTTTTTTATGATCATTTTACCCCAATCGAGAGTAATTTCTCTTGTACTGCTCATGAAGAATTAAAAATAATATAGCTTTGACTAAGTAAACTTTGTTATTCTCATTTTGTTTGTGTTTCTATTTATCTTTTGTTTTTAACATAATAATAAAGTTATTAAATAATTTTAATTATAAAAAAATATAATTTTATATAATTATTAATTTATATTAATTTTTATAATTTTTTATTTATTTTATTAATATATAAATAATTATATATATATTTAATTATATTCCGGTTCGATCACGGTTCGACTACGGTTCGACCATTGACCCTTAAATCAGTATCTCGACCGGTTCAGTAACCAGTTCGATTTTCAGAACCTTGTTATTTTCATACCATCTACTTTTTTCGCCCCATGCCAAAGATTCATTGGAGCAAGATTCATTGGAGCACGAGTTAGGCACCCTTGCCAAAATTGCCATTGCAAATTGAGCAATCACATGCATTTGAACGGTACCATGGAATGGCATGCACCACTTACTTTTAGTAACATTATATATCTAGAAATGCCATTTATGATTATGAACCTGTTGAAAGAGTAAAATTTCATTACAGCACGATAAATCAAAATTACAAAGCTAAGAGTAGATCCTTAATTTTTGTACCAAACTTCAAAGGGGTGACAAATGGATGGATCGAATTAGGCACCATTTATGAACATTATCTTAGAAATTAGGCGCAATTTATGAACTTGCTGAAAGATCAGTACAATTTCATTATAGCATGATAAATTAAAATTAAGTACAAAGCTAACTGTAGATCATTAATTTATGTACCTAATTTTATAGGGGTGGCAAATAGATGAATTAAATAAATTTTGAATTAGATCATTAATGAATGGATAAAAAATAAATCAATAATCTATAATTAGAATCTATTAAAAAATTATTAAAATCATCTAATCCATTAATTAATGACCTATTTCATCCATTAATCTATTTTAATATATAAGGATGGTTGGATATACAACCCATTTATTTAAAATTATACTTTGTCTAATAAAAAAAAATAATTCTCTCTAAATTGATTAAGGGTTTATAAAATAGATGTATCTAAACTTCTTTTTATCTAAATACATTCACCTTTGCATTTCTCTCAACTAGATGCATTTGAGCTCCTTCTTTATTTAAATACATATCATTCTCCACCAGGGACGGATCCAAGAATTAACTATTTGGGGGGGGGGGGAATCATAAAAACTAAAAATCTACTTTCAAATAGCTTCTCTTCATTGATTCACTTTCAGACTTTTTGAATAAATTCTAAAACTGATCGAACAATATAAAATTGAAATAAACAATAATAACAAAGCTGCATAAAATAAATACTTAAATGATAATAACAAAAAATAAAAAATAAAACTTACGCAATAATGCAATTCAATTGCTTCGGTGCATATTGCATACATAAACTTTTACATAATAGCGCATCGGCACATCACATGCAATTGAGCAATTGTTACAAGGGGCTTGAGAGTCCTCTCCTTTTAGCTTGGCTCTTTCTTTTAAATTTCACTTTTTTACCAAAATCCCTTAATTTTCACGAAAGTCAATCACTTGGATTTGTAAGTTGTTAAACCTCCTTTATATATATATATATATATGGCTTTTTTTTCTCTTTGGTTCCGCCTCACTCTACAAATGGAGCTTCAAAAGAATCAAAACCCTTTCTCTGTTTTCTTAACCTTGTTTCTCTTTCTCTTCGTGTTATTCAAAATACTAAAGAGATCTAAATCTAAGAACACCAATTTACCCCCGGGGCCATGGAAGCTACCTCTCATAGGAAACATACACCAGTTTGTTGGCTCAACCCATCACTCCTTAAGAAATTTGGCCACCAAGTATGGACCCTTGATGCACCTAAAACTCGGAGAGGTATCCAACATCGTAGTTTCTTCACCAGAAATCGCCAAAGAGATTATGAAAACACATGATCTCATCTTTTCAGACAGGCCCCATCTTCTTGTTTCCAATATGATTACTTATAATGCTACAGACATTGTCTTCTCTCCATATGGAGGCTACTGGAGGCAACTAAGAAAGATATGCACTATAGAGCTACTAACCGCAAAGCGTGTCCAATCTTTCAGGTCCATAAGGGAAGAGGAGGTGTCAGCAATGATTAGAACAATATCTTCTAGTCATGAAGGTTCTGTTATCAATGTCAGTGAGAACATTTTCTCACTCACATATGGGATAACGGCTCGAGCAGCTTTCGGTAAAAAATCCAGATACCAGGACGAGTTTATATCAATTGTTAAGGAAGCAGCACACCTGTTAGCAGGATTCAGTGTTGCTGATCTCTTTCCTTCGATTAGAGTTCTTCCAACGATCAGTGGGGCGAAGGCTAAACTTGAAAGAGTGCATAGAGTGATTGATAGGATATTGGATAACATCATCGACGATCACAAGAATAGAAAAAGCAGCCACTGTGAAGCTGAGGAAGATCTAGTTGATGTTCTTCTGAAGTATCAACAGCAAAAGGACTTGGAATATCCCCTGACAGATGACAATATTAAAGCCGTCGTCCTGGTGAGTATATACATTATTCTTAAAATATATGGCAAAATAGCATGTAGTTTGTTTAATGTTTTCTTTATAATAATCAGTGCCACTTTTTCAAACTAGTCTTCAAAGAAAATTTTTCTGTTGGCTCCTGCAATATTTTAACTTGATTCAATTTACGAGAAATTCTAAAGCATGCCTCCAACTGCAATACAAACATATATACATGGGATGGTCGAGATCATTCCGCTTCAACAGCTTTGCTAGGGTAGGTTGATCTTCATTATTCATTGGTGGTTAATTATACTAATTAAGTTAAACTCTTTATATCCAATTAATTTTTTATACTCTCGTAGTGGTAGAGTCTGGCGTTTTGAGCAATTTATTTCTCATATTTTTTACTATAAAAATAATTTGTAATAATTATATTGACAATAATTTTTATGATATTAATTAAATAATGTTATGGTTATTAATCTATAGAAACATATGAATTGAAATTCAAATAGACCATCATGATTGACCTTAGCCTTTGATACATTCAACGTTATTCTAATCCAAATGAAATTCTCACTCTCTCAAATTTTCTCTCATGCTTTTGGAATAACAATAAAATTACTATTATCAAATCTCACTCTCCTAAACTTCTCTCATGATTTTAAAATAAGTATAATGAATATTGATTCTCATCGACAGTTATAATTTTTCATTTTTTTTCTCTATATGAGTAGGGATTCACTTATACTAAGTATAAGTCTTAGATATTTTACATCGTTTAATAACTTTTTATAAAATATGAATTAAACTAATGCAACCGTTGAATTATGTGATATTATTTTGATGATCATGCATATCAAATTTGAAGTAAATTTAACATTCATTAGATATGTAATCTAATAGTCAATATTTACTTATATTTCAAAAAACACATTATACATTGAAATAAAGTGGTGTGATGGAGTATCAACTAATTTTAAAATTGTATAAAATTTTGTAGAGTTGATTTACTTCATAAAAATTTTTAATCTAACAATTGAATTGATGAAATTCAACGTCTATAAAAAGTTATTAGATAGAATAAGTATGTCAAGACTTATACCTAAGATCAATTGACACTGGTATAAAATCAAACTCAATCTTACATTATTAAATAACTTTTTATTGGATGCTTTTTTTTACAAAATTTACTGTTGGATTCAAAGTTCCTATCATGTAGATCATATATATAAAATTTTACATTAATTTAAAATTATTTTATACTCCAATATTATGTATAAAGATTAAAGTAATATATACTTTTTAAATATAAAAAAATTTGAAGTATTTGATTACACTCTTATTGATGTTCAATTTTTTTTTTTAAATTTTGAAACGAATGATCAAAATGTTTTATAGATTTAATTTTAACAGTTGGATCAATAAAAATTAAATTATATAAAAACTTATTAGGTAGTGTAAGGATTGGTATAAGTGATGAATGTTAATTAATACCTCTTTGTATGTATATATATACCCTTGACCTTTTTTCTTGACATGATATACCCTTGACCTTGACATTAATTGTATGGAACAAAATGCATGTGTAGATCACAGTTCCTTAATCCATATGCAGGACGTCTTCAGTGCTGGAAGCGAAACATCATCAGGGGTTGTGGAGTGGGCAATGTCAGAAATGATGAAGAACCCAAAGGTGATGGAAGCAGCACAAGCTGAGGTAAGAAAGGTGCTTGATAGCAAAGGGTATGTGGATGAGAGAGACATGCACCAATTGATATACTTAAAATCTGTCGTCAAAGAAACCCTGAGGCTACACCCATCTGTGCCATTAGTTACGAGAGAAAGCAGGGAAAATTGTGAAATCAATGGATATGAGATACCTGCCAAGACCAGGGTCATTATCAACGGTTGGGCAATTGCAAGAGATCCAAGGTATTGGACTGAAGCTGAGAGGTTTAAACCAGAGAGATTTATTGACAGCACTATCGATCTCAAAGGCACAAACTTTGAATATATCCCGTTTGGTGCTGGAAGGAGGATGTGCCCAGGCCTGGCATTTGCCGTGGCTAACATTGAGCTGCCACTTGCCCAATTGCTTTACCATTTTGATTGGAGTCTTCCCAATGGAATGAAGCCTGAAGAACTTGACATGACTGACTCATTTGGGCTGAGTGTCGCCAAGAAAAAATGACCTATTCTTGATTCCCATCAGTCATCACCCTTAATATAGGTAACCTAAATAAATAAATAAATAAATAAATAAATATATATATATATATATAATATATATAAAGAAAAAATGTCATACACTTATTCTATGTATCTTTTCACAACTCTGTAATTCCACAATGCCTATAGCTTGATTTACTTTCCTTTGGTCATCAATTTAGCTTCCTCTTGTCGTATATTTAGTTTTGGTTGACGTTTCTTATATTAAAAATAAAAATTATTAATGTATTTTTATTTAATAATTTAAAATTTTAAAAAATTAATACATCAAGTCTAATAATCTCTTTATTTAAAAAAGTGTGTTAGAAATATAAAATTATTTATATATTTTTATCTAATAATTTAAATTTTTAAAAAAATTCTAAATAAAAATATTATTCTTTATATAAAACAACACCATATGAAATTATGAACAATTTTTGTAAAAGTAAAATTTCTATAAATTTTGACGTTTAATCCGGTAAATGTAAATAATTATTTAATATGCTAGTTATTACATTATTCTACTAAACAATAAATAATAAACAAAGAAAAGCTCCTTTTTGTTTGCTATAGAGAGAAAAGCTCAATACTTTTGTGTTTTTTTTTTTTTGGATAAATATGCTGTCAACTATGGCGGAAGATAGCTAGATTCCAACAACCGACAGAGGTGGACAGTATGTCGTCAGCAATTGCGAGCGTGGTAGTGATTGCCATCGCCTGTGGCCGCCATCAAGGACGTGACAGTATTTAGTGATGATCATATGACGATAAAATGATAAATATTTTAAATATTTTATATGACAAAATATTTTTTTATTATAAAAATATAAAAATATTAAACAAAAATAATCTTTAAAAATTAATTTTGTGAAAAAACATTTTTATACAAAAAATTAACATATCCCTATTTAAGAAAATTCAAATCTTATTTTTGGTTTATCTTCTTATTCAATTTTTCAAGTGTCCAACAACACATACCATGCATTTCGCATCAAATAGATTAAACCTAGGCATTCTTTATTATTGGCAAGGGCCATGTTTTTCCCATTAAATAGATTAAAAACATAGATATTAGTAGCTTTTGATTATTTTTTCAATACTCTTTTGTCAAATATAGACATGCATAGCATTAAATAGATAAGCAAGTGGTAAACTGGCTCTGGGAAACAAAACATTAGATCAAAAGGGCTTTTTAGAACAGAATTAAGCCCATGTTTGATAAAAGTTTCTTTAATGAAAAAAATCACTTTTTTAAAAAAATTACTTTCTTAATAAAATTTTAATTATAAATTATTTTGATCATAAAATAAGTTAAACCAAACACATTTTGAATTTAAAAAATAACAACATTGTTAAAATAAATAAAATAAAAAATAGATAGAAGTTTGCTTGAGCTTTCAAAAATTAGTTTAAATAGTACATTCACTCAAATTAAACATGCACTAAATGGTATAAATAAAAAGAAAAAAAGTAAAAAACAAAAAACAAAAAAAAAAAACAAAGAAGATGGCTTTGGGTTTAAGTAGAAATGTCACTAGGCCTAATCGCCCCCTCCTCTATCCCAATACCCATTTTTAATTCCCTAAGGAGTGAGTATTCATGAGTCAAGTATTTAATAATTTTAAAATGAAATTTTAAAGAACATAAATGAATAAAATTAAACATCACATATCACAACTTTATCTAACAAATTAAAATACTTACAAAGTTACATAATATATATATATATATATATATACACACACACATAATTTGAAGACAAATAATTTGAATTTTATATATGTACATACACACACACACACACACACACACACACACATATATATATATATATATATATATATATATATATATATATATATATATATATTCACATAATTTGAAGACAAATAAAATTGATTTGATTTGATTTAAGTTGAAGTGATTTAATTTGATTTAGAAATTAGTTTTATGCTTGAAAATTATTATAAAATTAAACCAATTCATATTTTATAATATTTTAAACAAAATATTCTATTTCTAAATCAAATCAATTCTTAAAATTTGTAATTACAAATATACTCTTAAACAATGTGGGGTAATTGAGAATTTGAGATATAAGGTAAGGTTGGCTAACTGCTTTATCCAGTACAAATAAATTCTTAATATTTTTTTTTTGTTTGGTCAAACAAAAGTTAAGGAAGAGGGAAGGTTGTTCTAATCTAATGTGGGCATACCTACAACTCTCAAGCCTTATCAAGATGTTACAATAGTATTTATAGATCTCTTATAAAAGATCACTAATAAGAAAAAAATTCCAAAAACCTTTAAATTTACACAACTCAATTTTATTAATTCAATTAACCTCTTCACTCCGTGAGCAATTGATGATCTTTTTTTTTTTTTTTTTTTTTTTGGGTATGGAGCAATTGATGATCTTTAATGCATTGAACAATTTTTAGAAAAGACACTATTTCTGTGCATATACAATACTATTATTTGGTTTATTGAGTTCATATTTTATACATTGTAATGCTGAAAACAAATACAGTCACACTTAACGCACCTGAGTAAGTTGTACAAAAGTGAAGACCAGGCTTTAATTAATTGTAATAAAATATTTATTTTAGGTTTCATTTTTGCCTTTCTATTATATTCATTTTATTTTGATTTTAAATCTTTTTAAAATTTATCAAATTTGTTCAAATTAACTTAGTTAAAAAAGCTAACGAAATTACCCAAAAAAAAAAAAAAAAGCTGACGAAGCTTGCTGGCAATGACACCTTATGTTGGTACAAATGTACAATTGGCCTTGCATTTTGTAGAGGTAGAAGTTGGCGAGGTTGATACACTAATTTTATTTTATTTTAATCTTAAATTTTGTTAACACTCACTAAATTAATCTCAACTACTAATTGAAGAAAAACTCATAGCTAGTTCAACATGTTAAATTTTGCCCTTGTGCCACAAAAGATGCCATGAAATCAAGTTTCATCAGCATTAACGGTGATTGATACGAATTTGATAAATTTTGAAAGTATTTGAAACTAAAATAAAACAAGATATAATTGTACGATGAAATTAATTAAACTTAAAATAAAGTTAAAGAATGAAATTTGAAAATATTGTTTTCATTTAAAATTATATGATACAATAAATCAATAAGTAAAATTAATTTGAATTTGAATAATAATTTCCTTGGTCGTATATATCCAATTTTAAAGTTAAATACTATTTCTCTTTAAAAAAATTTTAATCCCTAAAAAAATTTTGGAATTAAATATCACTACAAATGTTATGATTTAATCTGCAATTTTTTTTAACGTTGTTATTCTTAAACTAATTTTATATTGTAAATATTTTTAATTTAAAATTTAATTTTAATTCTTTATTAGCGTTAAATGATTTTATATTATCTTCTAACTATATGTTGAAATGTTATTAAAATAATTTGATTATGATAACCATTAGAATTTAGTTTTAATGTATAAAACTATTATGTACAATCATTTAATCATATGCTAACATATCATTAAAAGTTTGACTATAATAATAATAATATGAGAAATCAAACTGATTTAATGGAATGTGACGACACAAGATTATATTATTTTAATAATAAACTAAAATTAAATTTTTTTAAGATTTGGTGTGTGAAAGAGAAAGCAAGCTAAGTTGAAACAAAAAACAGCACAGTTGAGATTTATCCAATGGGAGTCCCAGTATTAATTTCTAAGAAATGAAAATAATAATATTATAAACAAAACAGTGAAGAAAGTGAAAGAATTATGTCTCTGTTTAAATTTTCAAAGTTGAGTTAGTCATACTGAGACCATTCAGTGTTCATTGTATCATTTACGTAACCCTTTCTTAACTTCCTGTTGACCTGGTATTGCCCGGGTTTCTCCCCCTGGTATCCTGCACCTCGCGTTCATGACATCTACATTCAACTGTGCCCCGGAGACACGGTCGAAGCACGCCCGCCCAGTGTGTGGTAGCACCATTCTATGGTAGTTGATACAAATAAATGCCATGTATTGTATTGTCAACCAGCAGGGCCAGCACCTCTTGATCTTTCTGCTTATATATACGAATACAAATTTCACTTCTAGTTCTCACAAATAGAAGTCTGCTCAGAAAATAGAATACTCACAACACAAAGGGGATAACATGTGGATACTGGGAGTGTCTGTTGTGGCTGTGCTTGTCACCTACTTCGTTCACTGGATTATCATACTTAACTACCCTAAAGTTAGCAATAGATCATCTCTCTGCCTCCTGGTTCCATGGGTTTTCCATTCATTGGAGAAACCCTTCATTTGCTGATTCCTGGTTACTCACTGGACCTTCACCCCTTCATCAAAAACAGAATCCAAGAGGTACGTAACATATTCCTGGTGATATTTATATTATAAGACTGCTATACCATACCTACACCAGTATAGGTACATGTACCCTTAGTTATATATATATATATATGATAAGGATCAATTAAAATCGATCTAAATTAAAGTTAATCTTTATACCAGAATAATTTTTTTATTAGATTTTTTTTTTACAAAATTCACCGTTAGACTCAAAATTTCATGTCATGTAAATTATATATATAAAATTTTACATTAATATAAAATTATTTTATACTCCAATAATATGTCTCAATATTAAAATAATATATACTTTTCAAAAATAAGAAAATATGAAACTGTTTGATTACATCCTTATTGATGTTTAATTTTTTTAAAATTTTACAAGAATGATCAATTTGATATTTAAGTTTAATTCAATAGTTGGATCGATAAAAATTATAACATATAAAAATTTATCAAGTGGTATAAGTGATGAGTGTAAGTAATGTGTGTCAATTGATTCTTTCTCAAATATATATATATATATATATATATATATCTTCATGTGTCCCGTATCTTACGTTTTAAATATTTTATTGCATCCCATAGGCATCAGACACTGTCTATTAAGTTAAAAACCTTAATTATTACTAAAACATTCATTTCAAAAGACGATAACACAAGACAAAATATTTTTAAAATGAAAGCTAAACTAATTATATTAATAACCAAAATTTAGTTTGGACATCGGTCTTTCAACATATTAATAAAATTGATTTTTGAGTTGTTCAAATATATAATTCTCCTGTAACAATATAATTTTCCCTTTCAGATTTGGTCCCATATTTCGAACTAGTCTGTTTGGTCAACCAGTTGTGATATCAGCTGACCCTGAAATCAACAGCTACTTGGTTCAGCAAGAAGGCAGATTAGTAGAAATATGGTTGGGGCCCTTATCAAAAATCTTCGTTCCAGATGGTGATTCTCGGATATATTCAGCTGGTCACATCCACAAGTACATCAGAAACCTTACTCTGAGTCATGTTGGCGCCGAATGCATAAGACAAAAGATGCTTCCTCAGCTAGAAGAGATGGTTAGGGAGACCCTGCACAAGTGGTCAACTCAGATATCTATTGAAGTTAAACAGTCCTCTTCGGAAGTAAATTTCAACCTTCCTCCAATGCAACTAATTTGTTATATCGTCTACAAAATGATGTGCATGTCTCAAACCCTAAAATTTAATTCAGACATGGATCAAAGTTTAAGGATGTAAGGTGCAAATTACCAAAGATAATTAACCTGATATTTCGTTTTTGGCCATGTGACAGATGAACTTTCACTTCTTTGCAAAGCACTTGTTCGGGTATGATGCTGAAAAGTTACCTGAGACTGGGAGGATAACAGAACGGTTGTTCACTAATTTTTCGAAAAGGGATCATGACAATTCCAGTAAATATTCCTGGCACCTCATACCACAAATGTTTAGAGGTAATGAACACGGGAAAAGAAGCTTCTTGATTGCAAATTCTTCTTAATCTAGTGCAAAGAAAAATGCTTAACTTTTAAAATGAATGATTTTTATGACAAATGCTTGATTCATTCAGGAGGCAAAGAAAGCCTTTAGAATTGTCAAGAATATTTTGGAGGCGAGACGCAATTCGCCGGAAAATTATCGAGGAGATTTTCTTGACCAGGCAATCAAAGACATAGATGCTGAGAAGATTATAACTGATGATCAGATTGTCTACGTCTTAATAGGGATCTGGTTTGCTACTTATATGTCACTTTCAATAACGATGACATTAATCTTCAAATTTCTTTCAGAGAATCCTTCAGTCATGGAAGAACTAAGAGTATGCAAACATAAACTCGTAATTATGTATTGGCACTAAATATTGTAATTGCACTATCTAGTATTAAAGAGTTAGCTATCTAACAATGATTTATCCATATAAATATATTAGGCCGAGCACGAGGAAATTCTCAAGAGGAGAGATGAATCAAGTTGCTCACTAACATGGGAAGAATACAAATCCATGAAATTTACCCTACAAGTAATTTCAAATATCTCACTCATATATATGTGTGCTGAGTCCTTCGTAACAGAGAGCACCTTAATTGAGTTTATGTACTTGTTACGGTGTGAATTTCAGGTAATCAACGAGGCTCTCAGGTTCTCAGTTTTGATTCCTGGATTATTACGAAAAGCATTGAGAGATATCCAAGTAAAGGGTATGTTATCCTTTTTAAATTACACTATCGCTACATATCATTCTCTCTTTCTCTATATTTCAGAGATGAAATTTGTTGATCTTTATGAAATGTATAGAATACACTATTCCCGCTGGTTGGATCATTCTGGCTGTGACTCCCGCTCTTCATATGAACTCAGAGATATATAAGGATCCACTTACCTTCAACCCATGGCGCTGGAAGGTGCCTCAGAAATCTTCTCTTTTTAATTTATTGATCTCATATTAATTATATTTTCTTAGGAATGTGCATTCTTCTTTGAGTTACATTGAGAAACTTTTCATAGTTGACCAAGTTCATTCTTTTATAATACATTCAAGGTCCTCGATTCGTATACTTGTATCCAAAAACTTCAAGCCTTTTGGTGGAGGATCGAGACAGTGTCCAGGAGCAGAGTTAACTAGAGCTTTCTTGGCCACCTTTCTTCATGTTTTGGTCACAAAATATAGGTACATTGAAAACCGTATATATATTTCACGCTATATATGACGCATCAAACTAACTTAAAGTTAATGTAACGAGATAGATTCATCAATTTCTTGAGCCTCTGTTCATGGTAGGTGGACAAAAATCAAAGGAGGAAGTGTTGTTCGGAATCCTCTTCTAGGATTTGGCGATGGCATCCATATCAAGCTGTGGGAGAAGGATGACTAAAATAAAACCTATCGTGCATAGATATCAAGTGTGGGAAAAGCCTATGTACATATATATTTAAATAAATAATGAGCTTAAACGAGAAGGTTTAATGCTTTCAAGGATGTAACTTTGGATCAATCGAGAACTCCCTACCTCATATATAGATTGCTATCAGTTTGTGTTATATGATGAATGTACGTAGTTATACCTGCAGTGTTTATTGTCCTATGTGATGTATTATTGTGTTTAAAAGAAATGATACTAATTAAAAAAGAAGTTTGAAAATTATTTTGGAAAAAACACTTCCTGTGTCATCCATTCATGATTAATACTTCAGTCAAACCAGTTGTGATACTTACACTTATTTACGGCCACAAAACCAAGATCCCAAGCCAGCAACAGCCCTTGCTTAATAGCAGAATTTATATATATCCAGTATATAAAACTCCTGCATGTCCAGGACCATGCCAGGAATGCCCGTGCATGATAATGTCTGACCAGACAATTTCTATTTTCTTTGTTGAAACCAGACAATTTCTTTGTGATAGCTTGAAACATGAATTAATAGGATTTTTTTACTCAGATCAGTCCATCGTTTTGAAAATTGAATTTGGAGTTGACTCAGTCAAATATAGTCAGGTCATTGGCTCAACCATTAGTCCTGTCAAAAAAAGAAAAAAATGCAACCAAATAAAAAGCAGGCCAATTATTTCAGTTTAGTTAAAAATCGGTCGGATTTTCTAGTTTTTACTCTGTTTAAATTTCTCTGTTTTTTGTTTTTGTTTAATCGAAAAACTTTCGAATTCTTTATAATGAATTAGTCAAGTAACCAAGTCACCAGTTTTAATTTTTAGTCCAATAAACCAGCCAGTTTGGTCAAGTTGTAGGCAGGGGGAACACATGCAACGGTTCTGAACTTTGTAACACTTGCAAAATCCTTGTTAAAAAGCTCTTGAACAATATTGGGGAATTGAGAATTTGAGATATAGAAATGGCTATAAAGTTGGCTAACTGCCTTATCTGGTAGGACAATATTCTTAATATTTTTATAATATTATTACATTCACAATATAATTAAATGAAAGTAAAAACTTATTTTTAATTTTTAAAAAATATATTATTTATTAATTTTATCCTTTAAGGATTAATTATCAATTTGAGTCGCTCAAATTTTATTATTTTATTATTTTTTTTAATTTTATTAATTTAATCTCTCAAATAAATCAAATTATTATAAACCTAAAGTTTAAAAAATTAAATCGATAAAAGTAATTTCTAATGAAGACGAAATCTATAAAGGAGATATTTGAAAGGGATAAAAAATATATTCTACTCTTAAATATAAAGTGTTAAATTAATTTTTTTAAAAATTAATTAGTAAATATAGTACATCCAAAAATACATAAAATTACTCGTATGTTCTTAATTTTTCAACAACCAGAGGATGCAAGCTTTCCTTAATTAATGCAACCATTTCAAAACGTGTTCCATTCCACCACATGCTGGACTGGCAATAATCTGAAAATCAAAATTAGAGTACCATGTTATAGTTAAATAATTAAGTACTCTTTTTGGTATACAAAAGTTTAGAGGAAAAGGAGATTACCCATTTTAAAGTAAGTGAAAAAACTTACACTATATTTGGATAATAGGTAATGAGGGGAATGGAAAGGGAATGAGAGAAAAGGAAACAAGTTTCCTTGAGAGTTTAAAAATAAATAGAAAGGGAAAAGAACTCAAGGAGAATTATTTTTCCTCTCTTCTCTCAAAGACTCAATTTTATTTCTCTCCAAAATTGGGGTGGAATGGGAAAAACCAAAAAATTTTTATAAGCAAAAGGTAAGTATTATGAACACTCCATTTTGTTCCAAATCTAAGAAATTTTTTTTTAAAAAAAGATAATTTTTTCTATTCTTTTCTTGTCCTTAAAATTTAAAAGAAAAAAAACTAAAAATGAAAATTTTCAAAATTCAAAATGTGGTGATTAAAAAAAAAAAGTGAATG
>NSJW01000006.1:0-36003 GCA_019955255.1 Castanospermum australe
AAACCCACTTGCTTGACTCAAATGTCTTAAACAACCTCAAGCTTATATTAAGAATATTTAATCTCTCTAATCTCGTCCCCCATCGACTCCAACACTGAGAATCACTCTTGCCCCTAATTCCTGCACGGAATTGATGTGGATGCATAATGAGGAAACCCTTATTAGGCTCTCCAAATGACACACTCCAAGTATCTTCCTTATTTCAATACTAATTTGACTATTAGAGTACTTTTATAGATATTTTTACAGGTACTTTTACACTGTACTCAAAAGCTTTTTGACATTTATAAAAATATTCATAAATTATATTTAAAAAAATTAATTATAAATATTAGTAAACAAGTGTAAGCACATTACATAGTTAATCCAGTAGTCAAATAGTATAGAAATCCTATGCTCAACTCATTTTTTTTTTTGTCATTAAGCTCAAATCATCTCAATCTTAGACTTAACTCATCTCATCTCGATTCTTCTCAATTTTTAACTATCCAGCCCAACAAAGCCCAACTTGCATCCAATAGAGTTCCTTGGTCCAATCTAGTGGTTCAAAGCCTAGAGTCATTGGTAAATTTATCATTTTTTATTTTCCATGTTTTATATAAAGTGAAGTTGATATTAGTTGAATAAAAGAAATACTCATTCTTTAGCGCATATATATATATGTGCGTATATGTATGTATATATATATACATACATATATACATACATATATATATATGTATGTATATATATATACATATATATATATATATATGTATATATGTATCTATATATACATATATATACACACACATATATATATTATATATATATATATATATATATATATATATATGTATATATGTATCTATATATACATATATATACACACACATATATATATATATATATATATATATATATATATAGATATATACACACACACTTACATCTTTACATAGTATACGAGTTTTCTATCTTAATTAAAAGTGCTCAAAGCTTCTCAACTAGACCTCTAAATCTTATTAGACACTTTACGAAGGTGAACATTAACAAATTTTACTTTTTTATTTAAACCAAAAATTAATTTTGTAGTCATTACTGTCTTTAAAAATTTTAATTTAAGGAGACAATAATGACCCACAAAATTGGTATGGCTGCCATTAAATGACATAGAGTAAGAAAAAAGAATTTGGATTCTCTCTTGTGATAGAACCATCCTATTAGAGATAAATAGAGACAAAATATAATATATTGAGACTCACCATGATGAATTATAAATCTCACTTTTTATATTTAAAATTTTTTGTATCTTTTTCTCTTTAACAGGACAATCTTTTGTTATTTCACTAACATGAGAGGATCCTACTATTAAGAAAAATGTCTTACTTCTTGAACACTTAAGAATTTCAAATATACTTTTCAAGAAAAAAAATACATTTTTTAAGAAAAAAATATACTTATTAAGGTAGAATAATTTATTTTACTTTAAAAGGTGTGATTTTGAATTTTAATCATTGAATGCTGAGATATCAATAGGGTTGGAAATGAGCCGAATCAATCCAAGCTGAGGTTAAGTTTGGCTCGGCTCGATAAAAAATGGTTCTGTTCAAATTTGATTCGAGTTTGATATGAACCATTTTTTTGAGCTCAAGTTTGACTCGAATCAAGTTTGCAAGCTCATTAACTTGAATTACATGAACTAAATGAATTAAAATGAGATAAAATGAACCGAATTGAGATAAAATAAACTAAAATAAGATAAAATAAATTAAATAAATCAATTATTAATTCAAATTTCTTATATTTCTTTCTCAAACTTATTTAATTTTTAAATTATATTATTGTGTACAAGTGTATATATTTTATTTAGCCAATTTATAAACCAAATGAATTAAGCAGAATTTGTACATTTATCTAATGAATTCAATTTTAAGTTCAAGTTGAGCTCATCTGGTTCATGAACAAAGTTTATCCAGTTAATTAATAATTTGAGTGTCAAACTATTTACGAATTGGTTCGGTTCATTGTCAATCATATATATCAAAATATAAATAAAGATAATATAATTACGTGCCGCACCCGGAGATGCATTAATTTCTCACCTACATGACATGCCGTGTAACAGCTAGCCATATTTCTAGGTCAGATTAATTGTTTTATAGTTGACGATCCAAATTTACGAGCTTCTTATAAGTTGTCACTGTCATTACACAACTAGGCTAATTGAGCTTGGCCCTTTTAATCATTGATTGGCTTATTAGTTTATTTTTATGTAGAACCAATATCAAATTAATTCATGCTTCGAAGTCATGTGCTAAACTGGAACCCTTGAAATCCTATGCCAATACAATATTCAACTTTAGCATCGTTATTCTTACACTTTTTCTTTTACATATATTTTTTTATAAATGTAAAAAAGAGCGCAGACCAAAAGAAAAAATGAAGGCAAATGTAATAATAACATTTTTTATTCGGACTTACATCAAACAAAAGTAATGTTTCCAGCAAACCTAAAAATTGAAGGAAAAGCAACAAATGAAGTTAAGAATGAAAGCCTGATCAAAACAAATTAACAATGCTTCAGTCAATGAAGCATATACAAACTTCTATCCAAATCACCCTATCTGGGTTCATCTACTCTCATCTCAGGAAGAAGGGGCAAGGTAAAGCTTGGTCTTGGCTCAAACCATCCAAGGTACTCCACGAGCCTCTTCGTCAGTGCACCAGCAACGTAAGTAAGCAGCGAGGCCAATAATCCACTGGTAATATAGAAGAGCACTGTTTTGAGGTACGTCCTGGGTCTCTGGGTGTAGGATTTGGCTATGGCAAGCAGTGTGATGCACAGCACAGAAGCCACTGCAACTGCTGCAAGCTTGAGAACCTTGTCGTCACTCGCACGAAATGCGAAGCCATAAACTGCTGGTGGCACCAACCCAAATATAAGAAATGATAAGATGGCAAAGAAGGTATGCAGAACGAAGTTATCCTTGTGCCCCAGTAACTCATAATATCGATCCACTGCTACTGGTGCTTCTGTTTGATTGTCCTCTTCTCTAGCTCTGGTTTGTTCACCTTTCAGTTCTCTAAGCTGAAATATATATATGTATTAGTTTTAAATGCAAGAAATATAATAATTCTGTATCTTCCTATAATGATCCTCTTAATTAATAAATAAAGAAAGTATTAAATGAATTTTTGATTTCAAGATATTAATATTATTTTTTTCATTTAATAATTTTTTATTAAGTAGATTATTAAGATTATTTATGAGGATATATAATTACTAATATATCTATAATTTAATTAAAGTCAAGTGCATTATTTATAATCATTAATTAAGAAAATAATGGTTAAGGATTGGATAAAATATAAGCACTTAGATAATCAATTATGAATTTATTAAAAAAAGTTATTTCAATTTTTTAATTAATGATTAATATTACTTTTCTCTCTAAAGTACACCTACATTTTAGAGAATTCAACTTTTATGTAAAGACCTAAAGATATCCTTTAAAGGCATTGGGATTTCTATTTCTACCCCAAAATATATTACCAAAATGTAAGTCCTCTATAAGAGTAATGCTACATAGTAAAAAATAAAATAAATAAAATTTTTTACAGAATTCAAGAAAATAAAAAAAGGTTATTGAAAAGAATTAAGTGGTAGGAATCATTTACTAATATAAGGATAAAAAAACACCGTCAAATAATTTTGTCAAAAATTTTAATAAAAAAATTCTGACCATATAATATTTTTCCTTCAATAATAAGGATTCATTGGAATCATTATTGTCATTTAAATACTAAGAAAAGAGATAAATTAATTGTAGTACTAAAAAAAGAAAATAGGACTTGTGGTCAAGAGTTTATATCTTTTCTTCAACTGGTAATTAATCTCAAAACAAGAACATTAGAAGTTTGGAATTGTACTCTATGGGAGTCCTTAAGTCTAAAAGCAGATAAAGTCATTTAGTAGATAAAGTCATTTTTGGGCTCCATTCACTCACAGCTTTTATGGTCAATTTGAATTTGTTAATTATTCTTGAATTTGACGCGTTGTGATTTAAAAACTCTCATGTTTTGCTTGTAGTTTTAGGTTGAACAGAAGTAACAAAACGATTAACTGAATTGTCACGTAAAGAAATAGGATGGGGAAAGGAAAGAGGCAATATTTTGAACGTAACTCACTTTATGAACCAGCACGAAAAGTCTACTGATCAGGTTTGCAATAGCCTGAATAACAATGTTCGCTGCAAATACAAATTGGTAAATATACCATTAGCATTAATTGGGTCAATGAATTGATTGGCATGTCTTATGTGTTATGCAATTAATGCAATTAAATTAGTATATGTTTAAATCAATTTATTTTTTTAAAAATAATTTATAATTAAACTTTTATTAAAAAAGTCTTTTGCCAAAAAATGATTTTCTTTTTTAAAAATTAAATTGTTGTCAAACATATTATTAATTCTCATATTCTTGTTATGCATACATGTATCTTAGAAAATAGTACTATTAACTTTGCCATTAAAAGGAAGAAATGATCATCATAAAACATTGTAAGACTGCCAAACGAAAATTACTTGTATCTTTTTTTTTTTAAGGCATGCTGCAGATGTCACAACCCTAAGGCTTGCTAATATTTCAGTCAGACCACCATACACAATGCTTTTAAGAATTTCCCATCTCTTTCCCCGCTCTGCCTAAAGGGCCCTGTTCAACCAATATGACACAATTTCGTTGCAACAAATTAGAATATACTTAAAGGGCTAAAAATTTATTACTTTTATTCTCCTTTAATTTTTTTATTTTTTTATTTTTTCTAAACTTTTAAACATAAACGTAAGGTCCTCATAAAATAAATAAAAAGAAGAGAAAAAAAAAAGACAATGATCAAGGAGTGCATTTCATTTATAGACAAATTCCAAAATGTCGTAGAATTTAATTTTAATTATTATTAACATAAAACTTTTATACTATTAAAATATTATTAAAATTATTTAATTTTTTAAATGATTATTATATATTTAAATTATTTTAATAATATGTCAATTATTAATGTAAAATTGAATAATTATATAAAAAATTATATATTCAAAATTCATAATAAATCAAAATTATTTCACGTGATATTTTTTTTTGGGTAAACAATTCACATAATATATTATTGTTGCAGCCTCTCGCAATACGATAAGCTTTTCTGTTACTGTATTCCTTGTACAGTTGTACTATAGTTATCCTATTCATAGGTCTCTGCCATTTCATTTACTGTTTCTTCATCATAATCGATGCTCAAGATTTCTCGTATTGACATTAGAACCGTTTCACATTAGTTTCTGATATTTCATTCTGGACTTTAATTAATTTACCGGAATTACAAATATAACCTCCAGGATTGCAACGTTATTTATTTTCTTTTTAAATTCAAATATAAAACCAAACACCAACTGAAGAAATTATCGTTTTTAAAGTTATTCCAAGGTTATGAAAATTAAATTAATTTGAATCGATCGAGATATTAATTTAAGATTCAATGGTTGAATCGTGGTCGAGTTAGAATATAATTAAATATATATTTATATTATATATAAATATAAATATATTTATATATATATATATATATAAATATTTATTTATTGATAAAATAAATAAAAATTATAAAAATATAATATAAATCAATAAAATTATTTGAAACATAAAAAAATATAATATAAAAAAAAATGATATTACAATCATATAAGTAATATAATAAATAATTCATAAAGTAAAAAAAATATTACATTTATATAAACAATACAAGTTTAACAATGTTTTCAAAAGTAGTCATAAAAAATTTACAAATTATACAGGATCATCGTAATCAGCATAAAAATTTATAATTATACAGGATCATCATAATCAGTATTTAATTGTTGAATATCTTCATTAAAAAGATCATCTTCTTGTTCATTCTCTACCATCATGATCATCATCAAATGAATGCTGTATTGTTGCTTCAGCCATACCAAATTCAGTATCAATATCTCCATCTTCTAATAAAAATAAAAGACTTTAGTTAATAATAATACTGTAATATATAATGTCAATGCTTTTATATAAAACTATAAAAAGAAGACTCACCAACATGATAAGAAAGGAACATTCTCGTAAAGAGTTATCAACTTGGGTTAAGTAAATGAAGACTTTTTTAGTTTTTTCTTTAAGTGATATAATCTAAATGGCTTGTATTCCTTATAAATGACAAAGAAAAATATTTAATTTCATAATTTTTTTTTCCTAAATTCCAAAAGTCAGCCCTGTCTGTCCCTGTCCGCTAATCTGTAGATATCTCACCAACAAGTTTATATGGTAATCTCATTCAAATGTCAAATTAAGACTGTTTTTTTAAGATACGTTTGAATTAAAGAAAATAAAGAAGAGTGAAAAAAAAGAGAAGATTTATTTAAAAGTTCAAGTAAAATATATTTTCTTTTCTTATATTCTCCTCAATCCAAACATAATCTTACTAAATTGCCCAATTCCTTAAACAGGTGGAGGAAGTACATACCTTGCTTATCCGGTGCCAACCAAGGAATCCACACCAACCTGTTCAAAACCAAAGAAGAATTTGAAGTACAAGTCATATATGACATTTGATATTAATTAAGAACTGAAAACTATCAAATTCTAGAACATGTAGTTGCATCATGCTTTAACCATGATTTTTTGATTTACCGTGGCAGACACTAGTTTCTCTAACTGCTCCTGAACAAGTAAAACCCAGTTAAAAGCTTCCAGTTAACTGCATCAATGTTAAGAACTTAAGCCACAGGACTAAGAAGCTTGGGCTACTTAGCATACTTTGCACCATATCCAATAATGTTCGGTTCTTCTTTCTGCTACACCATTCTAATCTGGAGAACCAGGCATGGTGTATTGGGCAACTATCCCATGTTTTTCAAGAAACTTGCAAACGGGACCAAGTGCTTGTCCATCTTTAGTGTATCTACCGTAATATTCTTCACTCTATCTGATCTCATGATCTTAATTTGCTTGTCGCATTGTTTCTCTACTTCAGATTTAAATACCTTAAAGGCATCTAATGCTTCATACTTATTATTAAGCATGTAGAGATACATGTATCGTGAATAATCATCTATAAAAGAGATAAAGTATTTCTGACCATGTGTGTCCATATCTAGACTATAAATATCTGTATGTATAATTTCTAATAGTTCGGTACTCCTCTTAGCACCTTTCTTGGACTTGTTCGTCTGCTTTCCCTTTATGCAGTATATACAAGTTTCAAAATCCGTAAAATCTAAAGTATTAAGTACTCTATCATTTACCAATATTTTAATTCTCTGAACGGAGATATGACCTAGTCTCCGATGCCATAACATAGAGGAATGTTCATTCATACCACATCGTTTCATACCAATGTCAACATACATAGCGTCATAGTAGTATCATTTTGTAAATTCAATATAGAAAAGACCATCAGATAATGTACATTCCCAATGAGATCAGATTTATAAAACAAACTGAAAGATGTCTCATAAAACAAAAGGAATAAACCAAAAGTACAAGTCTTGAAAATGAAATTAAGTTCCTAGAGAAACTTGGAACATAAAAAGTCTTTTCCAAATTTAAAACAAAACCACTACTTAAAACTAAGCTGCAGGTCCTTATAGCCGCCACAGGTGAACTCATCTTGCTTCCTGAATAGATGTAAAGTTCACTTCCCACAGACTTCCTTAGGTTTTGCATACCCTGCAAAGTATTTGAAACATGGATTGTAGAACCAGAATCAACCCACCATGTGTTATGATTAACATTAACCATATTAATTCATAACAAACAAATGAGGTTGGCATACCTTTCTTCTCAATCCATTGCTGGAATTAAGGACATCCTTTCTTCATGTGCCCTTTTTCTTACAGAAAAACACTTGGATTCCTTCTTGATTCCACCTTGGGGTGGTATTTTACCTTTCCCCTTCTTCTTAGCTTTGTTATGATCTTTCCTTTCAGTTGTCATAAAGAACTCTCTCCTGTTCCATTAGCAGTCTTCCCTCTCCTAAACACACATGGTCAAAAGTTCATTAATTGACCATTTATCCTTATGTGTGTTATAGGATATCTTGAAGGGTGCATATTGCAGTGGCAGAGTGTTCAAGATATAATGCACAAGGAAAGATTCAGACATGTCCACTTCAAGTGTCTTTAATTGAGCCTAAATGTTTCTCAATTGCATGATATGCTCACGCACACCTCTCACAGTAGTGAGCCTCAGGGAAGAAAATCTCATAATTAAGGTGCTGGCCAGTGCTTTATCTAAAGATTCAAATTGTTCGTCAATTGCCTTCAGAAATGACTTGACATTATCATATTGCTTGACAGAACCAATAATTCCAACAGAGATTTTAGTCTTAATGAACATAATTGAGAGACGATTAGCTCCCTCTCACTTTTCATATAAATCAACCTCATACGGAGTGCTGGTCTCAGTGATAGGTCGTGATTCGTCTTTCCTAATAGCATAGTCAATATTCATCTACCCTAAATGCAGAAGAATTCTTTCCTTCCAGATCTTATAATTATCATATCTTAATTCGGGAATATCACATTTCATATAAAAAAAATTTATAGGTTGTATGACTGCAAAAATATTAAATATACATGCTTATAATTAATATTTGAGGCTAACATTTATATATCATGTTTTACTAATGTAAATCATATTTAAAAATCATGAATTTACTGACACAAAACTTGCCTGTGAGCTAAAGTTTTAATTCTATTAGATCCATACATAACTTTATGATAAAACTGTCAAATTATATTTCCTAATTCCTATGGGTAAATTAAGAATATAATTTGATATTCTATCCTAATTAATCATACAAAATATAATAAAAATTTCTATGGGATAAAATTTATTATATTACATATGATCAACTACAAGTAATATCATTATGTGATCCTAGAACTCATAATATATAATTTCAATTAATTTAAAGATGCTGTAGCTACTCTCTAATTAATTAAAATTATATGGATCACTCAACATTAATTAATTCTTAGGCTCATATTATTGCAATAAACCATAAGCAATATTACTTACAAACAATGCCTTTTTTTTCTATGTGATCCTGAAATTCTTAATATATAATTTAATTAAATTAAAGATGTTGTGACTAATCTCCAATTAATCAGAATATATAGATCACTAGACATTTGATTTCATGCATAAAATATCCACAAAATTACATGCATCAATATTTAAAACAAATTAAAGATAACATACAAATTACGCATAAAATTCAAACACAAATTCCTTTTTTTTTTTTTTTGTAAATAGATCTTCTGTCTAGTCTAAAGCTTTATTATTCAGCACTCTGATTTTGGTTCCATATGATTTATACATGTTATGAAGCTAAAGCCAAAGGTCGAAGATATTAGTTATAAGTAAATGGAGCTGCAACATATTAGCAGAGGAGAGGTGCAGCACAACTGACAGAAAGGAATTGCACAAAAGCAGCGAACCAAGCATCCTAGGTTCGAAACCCAGTAGGACTAAAATAATGTCTTTTTTGACAGCAACAGTCCAAGGGTCAAAATGACTTGTCATTGACCACATTGGGGCCAAAACGACATGTCGTTTATGTCGTCTTTAACCTCTAGCCAGGTCACTTCAACCCGTCCAACTAGAAATGAAACCCGACAGTTTCTAAGCCATTTTTACACCAAAATATACGTTTCAAGTACAGAATCGATAGAAATTCAATTTCCTAATGATTTTCAATCTGACTTTCTATTAAAAAACATCTAAATTGCAAACATGAAATCAAAGTTTTCATGTATAGAACATTGCCAAAAAAACTAAAAGGACAAGGCAGAGGTATTGGAAAGCTTTGATACCAAATGATAGTCAAAACCTAAATGATCTAATCATGCTTTACACGAACAAACAGTAATCAGATCTATGCTGAAACATAAAGAGATCGAATATACCTCCCGCCATTGCTATAATTTTAAAGCTCTAAACTTTGGTTTCTGTGGTACTTCTAAGCTTTCAGTCTCGTCACTTTGACGGTGTATATTGAGACTGAATACGAAAGCAAACTTAGGAATCCAAAACTATAAACACACATCCTATTTATTAACCTTTGCCCATCACATAGGTGGTTATATACGTGCACCTTTAGTGAGTAGTTACTGAAGCAGTTGTTTGAGTATGGTTTCTAAATATATGGGATAAATATGAACTACCTCTTGACTTACTTGGTCTGCGGTAACCAACCAAAGATAAAGAAAAAAATTCAAACAGTTTCTACATCATAACTTAGTCTAAGATGTTCAATTGAGTATCTTTCTAGTTTCAATCCATTATCATCTAATTAAGTTATGCTTTTATGGTGATTATAGAAATGCTTTCTAATCTTATGATGTTCTTTTTCATATGAACCATCCAAATTTTTTATTATAAAGTCGATGTGCAAATTATAAGGCAACAAGGATACATGTTGGCATTGTTCTAGAAACGTGGCAAGCTAGCTAGGTTGTCGTGCATCCAAGTGTGTGAACATATTCAAAGTAAACAAAACAAAAACTGATAATCGTGATGAGCATAATCATGTAGCGAAATTGATAAAATATATTATAAAATCTAAATTAATTGATATGTACATGTCTTTCTGATCAACATAATCATAGGGGAAATGATAATATATTCTAGATTAAATTAGAAAAAAATAATTAAACATGAGAAATAAAAATTACAATCATGTTAATTGTGATCTTAATTACACACAAACTTATATGAATAAATTTATTAATAAAAGGAATTGCCATGGTGCCTATTTCGATTCCACTTTTCGTTAAATTTTTACCACAAAGTTCTACTTTTTCAGTACAATGTGTTTATATTTTTTTTAAAATATTTTTCCTTTAATTTATATATATTTCTAATAATTCTTACTGATATATTATATTAAGTAATTTTATAGAAATTCTTTTAGATTTTATTTGCACATAAAAAATAATTGGACATGTTATTGATTCACTGTTGTTGTGCATGTTAGCCCAAGATTTCTGAAATGGTTAATCCCTAAAATGATCCCCAAACTTTATTATGATGTTTAATCTTGCATAATTTCACTTTATCAAAGTCATAAAGTTATTTTATGGATTTATCAAGAGAAAAATTCAAGATACAAATAAAGGATTTTGAAAAGATCAAGGTAGAGAGTCTTTGTATATTGCACAATAGTTAGGCTCCTGAAGTTGTCCTTGATGTAAAATAGTTACCAATTAGTTAGGAAGCACTTGCTTTTCTTTTGCCTTTGTCTCAAATACATTACATCTTAGTTGGTAGAGGGGGAGGAGTAATCTCTTATTCTTCTTATTCCTCTACTTCATCATGATCATCACCAATGCTTACTTTATCATCCTTATTTTTTTTTATTTGTTTCAAATGTGCTAATATTTGGCATTTAACATCATGAGAAACCTTTTTGCACGAAGCTATTTGTCTTTATTTTCCAGCAAGATGCTGCTTCATCCTATTAATCTCTCCTCATTTATATCGTGTCAAACAAAACATATATGTGTATACTGACTTTCCATTTCCGTGAGCTAAATTAACATGTTTCCATGCTATATCACTTTTCCCACGACTAGAAATTAAGGAGGATTGCTGGTAAACAATATTACTCTCTCCTATCTGATTATTAGAATTATCCATATATGAAAAAGGTAAATTACAAAATCCACAACTCTAACTGACTTGGACATGGGAATTTAACAATTAGCATACAAATCAAATATAACAAATCTAAACAATGTTATTAAAGAATAACTGATAAGCTTATGAGTCAATAACACAATACAGACCAACTATGGAAAATAACAATCAACATTACAAAGTCAACAATGTACATAATCAGTAGAGTACATTTCTTACAAGCAATGGAGATAATGTCAGGTGGAGGTGGCATCGTGTCAGTAGCGGCAGGTAGAGGTTTGCGTGGCGTTGACGGTGGCGGTGGTAGGTGGTGGCTGGCACGGCGGCAGTGGAAGCTCACATGAACCCGAAGGCAAAACGGAAGGCCCGAAGGTGGAAGCTCGTTATGGACAGAGTGACTGTGGTGGAAGTTCGCATGGACGAGGACAGTAGTGGAACAGAAGACCCTAACGTGGAAGTTCACTCGATGACGAAGGTGGAAGCTGAAATTGAGGAAGCTCGCCGCGATGGAAGGAAGCTCGTCGCGGTGGAGGCTTGTACAGACGGCGCTGCAGCTAGTCACTCCGGAGGTCGCTTGACAACGAAGGCAAGGAGAGAGTCAAGGGTGGAGGCAGACACGGGACGCGGGACGCTGTGGCTGGCTAGGGTTTTCAACCCTCTAGACCCAAAACGACGACGTCGACTTTTGTTTTTTGTTAAAATACAAACAAAACAATGTCATTTTAATTTAGCAACGGTTCAAAAAAAAAAGATCAGAACCGTTAGCCGCATGGACTGGTGTTGGGTTAACCTGTTCAGTCGATTTGGAACCGGTTCACTGATTTTTGACTCTACAGGTTCTGGGAGGTTGCCCGAGCTAGTGAGGGGACTGGTTTATGGTCTGATTGGTTGAACCGACCGGTCCAGTCTGATTTTCAGAACTTTGAGAAATACAATTTTTAGATATATATATATATATATATATATATATATATATATATATATATATATATCTTTACATAGTATACGAGTTTTCAATCTTAATTAAAAGTGCTCACGACTTCTCAACTAAACCTCTAAATCATAACAGACACTTTACAAAGGTGAACATTAACAAGTTTTACTTTTTAATTTAAACAAAAAATCAATTTTGCAGTCATTACTGTCTTTAAAAATTTTAATTTAAGGAGACAACAATGGCCCACAAAATTGATATGCCTACCATTAAATAACATAGAGTAAGAAAAAGAATTTAGTTCCTCTCCTGTGATATGACCATTGAATTAGGGAGAGATAGAGACAAAGTATACAATGTTGGGACCCACAATAATGAGTTGCAAATTTTACTTTTTATATTTGAAACTTTTTGTATCTTTTTTTCTCTAACAGGATAATCTCTTGTTATTTCACTAACAGGAGAGGATCCTGATCTTAAGAAAAATGTCTTACTTTTTGAACACCTAAAAATCTCAAATATACTTTCCAAGAAAAAAAATACACTTTTTAAGAAAAAAATACACTCATCAAGACAGAATAATTTATTTTACTTTAAAAGGTGTGATTTTGAATTCTAATCACTGAATGCTGAGATATCAATATGGTTGGAAACGAGCCGAATCAAAGCAAGATGAGGTTAAGTTTGGCTCAGCTTGATAAGAAATGGTTCTATTTGAACTCATTTCAAATTTGATATGAACCATTTTTTTCAGCTCAAGGTTGGCTCGGATTAAGTTTGCGAATTGTTTAATTTGGCTCGTTAACTCGAGTTATATGAACCAAATAAATTAAAATGAGAAAAAAAATGAACCAAAATAAGATAAAATAAATCAAATGAATCAAATATCAATTTAAATTTCTTATATTTTTTCTGAAACTTATTTAATTTTTAAATTATATTATTGTGTGTAAGTGTATATATTTTATCGAGCTAATTCATGAATCAAATGAGTTGAGTAGAACTAAACTCAAGTTCATCTCATTTATTTAATGAGCTTACTTTTGAGCTCAAGTTCAACTCATTTAGTTCTTAAACTAAATTTATCAAGTCAATTAACGATTTAAGTGTTAAATTACTTACGAATTAGTTTAGTTCATTACCAACCCTATATATCAAAATATATATAAATATAATATAATTTTACGTGCCACTCCAAGAGATGCAATATTTTCTCATCTACATGACATGTCGTGTAACAGCTAGCCATGTTTCTAGGTCAGATTAATTGTTATACAGTTGATGATCCAAATTTACGAACTTCTTATAAGTTGTCACTGTCATTACACAACTGGGCTAATTGAGCTTGGCCCTTTTAATAATTGATTGGCTTATTAGTTTATTTTTATGTAGAACCAGAATCAAATTAATTCATGCTTCGAGTCATGTGCTAAACCGGAACCCTTGAATCCTATGCCAATCCACTACTCAACTTTAGCATCGTTATTCTTACACTTTTTCTTTTGCATATATTTTTTATAAATGTAAAAAAGAGCGCAGACCAAAAGAAAAAATGAAGGCAAAGAGAGTTTCTCTCTTTCTCTTTTACCATTCCGGTAGGTACAGGAATGAAGTGTAACAATAACATTTTTATTCAGACTTACATCAAACAGAAGTAATGTTCCCAGCAAACCTAAAAATTGAAGGAAAAGCAACAAATGAAGTTAAGAATGAAAGCATGATCAAAACAAATTAACAATGCTTCAGTCAACGAAGGATATACAAACTTCTATCCAAATCAGTAGGAACCCCATCTGGGTTCATCTACACTCATCTCAGGAAGAAGGGGCAAGCCAAAGCTTGGTCTTGGCTCAAACCATCCAAGGTACTCCACGAGCCTCTTCGACAGTGCACCGGCAACGCAAGTAAGCAGCGAGGCCGATACTGCAATGGTAAGATGGAAGAGCACTGTTTCGAGGTACGTCCCAACATTGTTGGGTCCCCGGGTGTAGGATTTGGCTATGGCAAGCAGTGTGATGCACAGCACAGAAGCCACTACAACTGCTGCAAGCTTGAGATCCTTGTCGTCACTCTCACGAAATGCGACGCCATATACTGCTGGTGGCACCAACCCAAATATAAGAAGTGATAAGATGGCAAATAAGGCATGCAGAACGAAGTTATCCTTGTGCCCCAGTAACTCATAATATCGATCCACTACTACTGGTGCATCTGTTTCATTGTCCTCTTCTCTAGCTCTGGGTCGCTCACCTTTCAGTTTTGTAAGCTGAATATAGATGTGTATTAGTTTTAAATGCAAGATCTATCATAATTCTGTATCTTCCTATAATGATCCTTTTAATTAATAAATAATGAAAATATTAAATGAATTTTTTATTTCAAGATATTAAATATTATTTTTTCATTTAATAATTTTTTTATTAAGTAGATTACCAAGATTATTTATGAGGATATATAATTGCTAATATATCTATAATTTAATTAAAGTCAAGTGCATTATTTATAATCATTAATTAAGAAAATAATGGTTAAGGATTGGATAAAATATAAGCACTTAATGAGAACCACTCATCAATTTAAGAATAAAAAAACATGTCAAATTATTTTATCAAAAATTTTAATAAAAAAATTTTGACTATATAATATTTTTTTTTTAATAATGAGGACTCGTTGAAATCATTGTTGTCATTTAAATGCTAAGAAAAGAGATAAATTAATTATTGTAGTAAAAAAAGAAAACAGAAAAGGACTTGTGGTCAAGAGTTTATATATCTTTCTTCAACTGGTAATTAATCTCAAAACAAGAACATTAGGAGTTTGGAATTCTACTATATGGGAGTCCTAAGTCTAAAAGCACATAACGTCAATTAGCAGATAAAGTCATTTTTGGGCTTCATTCACTCACGGCTTTTATGGTCAATTTGAATTTGTAATTATTCTTGAATTTGATGCATTGTGATTTTAAAACTCTAATATGTTTTGCTTGTAGTTTTAGGTTTAACAGGAGTACCAAAACGATTAATGAATTGTCACGTAAAGAAATAGGATGTGGAAAAGAAAGAGGCAATATTTTGAACGTAACTCACTTTATGAACCAGCCTGAAAAGTCCACCGATCAGGTTTGCAATAGCCAGAGCAACAATATTCGCTGCAAATACAAATTGGTAAATATACCATTAGCATTAATTGAGTCAATGAATTGATTGGCATGTCTTATGTGTTATGCAATTAACGCAATTAAATTAGTATATGTTTAAATTAATTTATTTTGTCTTTAAAATAGTTTATAATTAAACTTTTATTAAAAAAGTCTTTTTTCAAAAAATGTTTTTCTTTTTTAAAAGTAAACTGTGGTCAAACATATTATTAATTCTCATACTCTTGTCATGCATACATGTATCTTAGAAAATAGTACTATTAACTTTGCCAATAAAAGGAAGAAATGATCATCATAAAACATTGTAAGATTGGCAAACGAAAATTACTTGAATCTTTTTTTTTAAGGATTGCTGCGGATGTCACAAAACGAAGGCTTGCTAATATTTCAGCCAGACCACCAAACACAATGCTTTTAAGAATTTCACATCTCTTTCCCCTCGCTGCGGGTTCTGGAACCAAAAGTGGCTCTGTCTCTGGTGGTGGTGTATCAATTGTTGGCCCTGTTCAACCAATACGGCACAATTTCATTGCAACGAATTAGAACATACCTAAAGGGCTAAAACAATTTCACATTTCAAAGAGAAAAAAAATTTATTAACTAATCTTTCATTCTCTTTTTTTTAATTTTTTTTATTTTTATTCTTTCTAAACTTCTAAACATAAACATAAGGTCCTAATAAAATACATAAAAGGAAGAGAAAAAAAATATGACAATGATCAAGGAGTGCATTTCATTTATAGGCAAATACCAAATTGTCGTAGAGTTTAATGTTAATTATTGTTAATATAAAAATTTTATGCTATTAAAATATTACTAAAATTATTTAATTTTTTAAGTAATTATTATATATTTAAATTATTTTAATAATATGTCAATTATCAATGCAAAATTGAATAATTATATCAAAAATTATTGCATTCATAATTCATAATGAATTAAAATTAATTTAAATGTGTTTTTTTTTGGTAAACAATTCACATAATATATTATTGTTGCAGCCTCTCACAATACGATGAGCTTTTCTGTTGCTATATTCCTTGTACAGGTGTACTATAGTTATCCTATTCATAGGTCTCTGCCATCTCATTTACTGTTTCTTCATCATAATCGAAGCTCAAAATTTCTCATATTGACACTAGAACCGTTTCACATTAGTTTCTTTATATTTCATCAAATATACCCTCTAGGATGCCAACTTTATTTTTATTTTTTCAAAATTCAAATATAAAACCTACACACCAACTGAAGAAATTATTGTTTCTAAGGTTATTCATAATTATCAGCTAGTAATACTGTGAAGTGAACATTCTTAAAATTTGGATAAACAACTTGTAAAGAGTTATCAACTTGGGTTAAGTTAAAGAAGAATTTTTTAATTTTTTCTTTAAGTCATAAATGGCTAGTATTCCTTATAAATGAGAAAGAAAAATATTTAATTTCATAATTCTTTTTTCCTAAATTCCAAAACTCAAGCCCCTGTCTGTCCCTATCCCGCATAATCTATAGATATCTCACCAATATATTTTAGATGGTAATCTCATTCTAATTGTTAATTAAGACTGTTTTTTAATATACGCTTGAATTAGAAAAAAATGAAGAAAAGTAAAAAAAAAAGAGAAGATTTATTTAAAAGTTCAAGTAAAATATATTTTATTTTTTCATTTTCTCTTCAATCCAAACATAATCTTCGTAAATTGCCCAATTCCTTAAATAGGTAGAGGAAGTACATACCTTGCTTATTTGGTCCCAACCAAGGAATCCACTTCCTACCTGCTCAAAACCAAAGAAGAATTTGAAGCACAGGTCATATCTGACATTTGATATTAATTAAGAACTGAAAACTATCAAATTCCAGAACACGTAGTTGCATCATGCTTTAACCATGATTTTTTGATTTACCATGGCAGACACTAGTTTCTCTAACTGCATCCTGAACAAGTAAACCCAGTTAAGAAAGCTTACCAGTTAACTGCATCATGTTTTTGGACTAGACTAGCTACTTTGAAATGAAAATATATTAGCAACAATACTCATAATCGCCACCATATAACAATCTATGAACAAGTGCTATAGTAAAATCGATTCTGTGACAGATAGCAGTTAAGAGGACTTGGGCAAGTAAAAAAAATTAAGTACCTATTCGAATGAGGTATTCGAAGCATGCTGAGCATCTGATTCCATCACAAATTGCTGGAGGTTCTTCAGTTTCTGAAGATCCATCTACAAACACCTTGTCGACGCAAGCCTTGCAATTGGGACAATAGAATCCATGGTTTTGTGGCAATTCATATATCGCTCTCAAGTTTATTTCTTTCTTTTCCACCTTATCTTCCAAGGCAAGTGCCTACTGGTTCACTCTGAGTTGGGATCACACTGCTAGACGAAGTGTTTGGCTCCAAAGTAGGAAGAGCAGGTAATGAATTAGTGTTCTTCTCAGTGTCCACATATACGAAGTGGATTTCAGAACTCACCCCAGTTCTGAGCACATTTGAGGAGAAAGCAGCAGCACCTATTAATTCGATGAACATTGAGAAAACAGCATCATGAGTAAAGCAAGAATGATCCATGAAAACATGTTTAGGTCAATGTCATTAAAATCAAGCCAAACAGTAAATCAGTAAGACTTCTAATTCATGTCAACGGTTTAAATCGGTTGGTGAAATTAAATAATATAATAATATAAAATTTATAAAAATATTTATAAAATGTTAAAAATTTGAATTTTTTAAAAATAAAATTAATAACCAGCTGATTGAATTAATTACAGTTTTTATAGATTTTATATAATTTTGATTAGTTTAAAGTAGTTTGACTATAAATCTGATTATAAAACTGAATAATAACTGATTGACTATTGAATCTGTCAAACCATTCGGTCTGACCTAGTTATGATAATAGTAATTTAAGTATAAAAAAATATTTTCAAGAAAAGAAGAAACATTGAGTATATATGTTTTTTATTTTTGGTGTTTAAGTGTAAATTTTTCTTTGACAGAGAGAAAGAAACATCTCTTGGAAGATATCTTGAAGCTGAGTTAGGATTTGAGAATCAGCTAGCCATGTGGCACATTCTTTTTTTCTTTTTTTCCCCAAACATACAAACAGAAACAAAATGCAGATTATAGCAAAATGTAACTTCCATGTGACGCTACTTACCTGGGATCAGAAAAGTTTGCTTATTAAAGAACATAAGAAATCTAGTATTGTTCCTGGGTTAATACCTTCCATGCCAGTATTTGTGGAACTGAAGTGAAGGTAAGCATGCTGCTCTTCGATAACCACATCTTTAACCTCAGACTCTGGCGGTTTCTGCAATAGACCTTCCATTGTCCTAAGACAATCTGCTTGATCACCTTCTCTGCAACACCCACTGCAGGCAACCCAAAGCTTACTGTGTGTCCTAATAACAACATAGCACCAACCCAATTTATTGTGGGATCAGAAGATTGACTTGGTCATTTAAGGCTTTTCTTGGAAATAGATGTGAATGCAACTTGGACTTAAATATTTAAGGTGACGTTTAGACAAAGAGAGATATGGTGTCATGGTTTACGTAAGAGGTTCTATTGTTATCGGTACTTTTCTTTTTTTTTTTTTTATCAACTATTGTTATGAGTACTAAAGACAACTATAAGTTACTGAATAGTACAGAAAAGGTGCATCTTCCAATGATGGGAGTCAAGTAAATGGTAAATGGTTGGTTGAAGTATGTAGAAAAAGGAAGAATGCAGTTGCCATTTACTTTTTAAACTAAGTAATACATTTTGGAGAAAGGTTTAATGCCTAATGTTTGGAGAATATTATTACAAATTTCAATGCAATTAATATCAAAACTCAAGTTAGCGGGTCAAAAAATAAATAATAATGTTTATAATTAAAAAATTAAAAAAACTGATAAACTGATATATCACATGACATCCATTTGTTTTATGATAAGAGCTCAATCAAAATATGCATATGATTGTATGTTCTAAGTAAAAATGTTAAACAAAGATCGGTCATAAAAAATAAGAGTTTAATATTAATTTATTATTAGTATAAAATATTTTATATTATCACTTAATTATAAGTTATCAAATCATTAAAATAATTTAATTAAAATAATAAATATTTAAAAAATTTAAAAATATAATAATATGTAATCGAATGATAATATAAAAAATATTTATACTAATAATAAATTAAAATTAAATCCCAAAACCAAACGTTACGCAAAAAGATAAAAGAAAATACTAATTCTTACAAATTACTAAATCAATAACGTACAAATTGGTATTTCCTTTTTTCGTTTTTTCTGTTGGGTTCTATTGCGCAAGCTTTTTTATATAAATAATACATATATATTTATTATTTATCATTCTGTGCTCATTCCATATTATATACCAAAATATCCTATATTTTATAAAGGTGAGAGGTCGTCACAAGTGAGGGTAACTTTTCACCTTTAGTTTATAATTTTTTTTCAAATATGATAATTTTTTAATTAATTTTTTGAAAATATTTTAAAAAAGAAAAGTCACAGTAAGTTAGAGTGACTTTTTAATTAGATAAAAAAAATTTGTAGTTTATGTTGAAAAGTCGCCGTCGACCCAAGTTAAGACAACTTATCAAGAATCAAAGTTTTCTCATAAAATACTTTTTTAATATTAACTTTTATAACCCATATTTTCAATGTTTGTTTAAGAAGTAGCTAGAAAGTTGCCACAGCTTAGAACAAATTCCTACGGTTACAAAATCTAGCATATTTTGATAATTAACATTAAAAAAAAGTACAAAATTAAAAATTAAAAAATATTATATGCATATATATATATATATATATATATATATATATATATATATATAAGTTGATTAAATTAATTTTGATTAAAATAAATAATTAATCTATATAATTTTTAAACAATTTGAATTTTAGTCCTTATAAATATTTTTTAAATATTAATATCTATAATTTTACTTATTTAAATTTTAGTCTCTACGTTTAAAGTATTAGTCATTTTTTGTTCATTTGAATTTTAGTTCATATATATAATTTTTATTCATTTAGATATTTGATCCCTATTTCTTATAAATGATTGATTTATTTAATTTTTTATTATTTTAAAGTATTGAGAGACCTAAAAGCTCAAATGAAAAAATTTATGGAGGTTAAAATATTTTATTGAGTGTATGTCTTGATAACACACTATCAAATGAATAAGTTTTGACCAATCTCTTATTCCATAATAAGAGATAGGTCAAAACATTTTATTGAGTGTCTATCTTGATATATTTAAACTTCCATTATCATAAGTATTATAGATAACGTTTGACTCAGAGATTCAATTTAATTTTACTATATCAATCACGTTTGAATTGTTTATATAAAGCATATGAAAACATATATATGGGATGATAGAATAATTAGGTAAATACGTTAGATTATTCCGTAGAAAATTTTGCAAATCTTTTTTTTTTTGGTTATAATTTTGCAAATCTTTTTGAGCGTAAGTAACTGTTGGAATATTTCTGAATTTGGGTTCTCACTTATAAAAGAATAGAAATATCATATTATTCGAGTTTTATTTAATTATGAAGTGTTAGGTGTTGTTAAGATTTTACTGAAATAGTGGCTTCTGATGGGAATACGTTGGAGTGTCAGAACCAATCTTTATTAAGAAAAAGGCCCAGTCACAGACATAATAAATGACGGTGAAAAGGAGTTGGGTGTTGAAATTTTTCGATGAAGCAATAATGGGAAGGTCGGAATGTCAGAACCAATCCTTATTAAGAAAAAAACCAGTCACAAACATAATAAATGAGGTGGATGGCTGTTGGGCCTTAGAAAATTTTTTATTGAAGCAATGAATGAGACGGTGGAAGAAATTTCTTCCACTTATGCGTAGGCCAATAGAAGCCTTTGCATGTGTAATAATTTTTATAAATAGAGAATTTTGATGTAGAGAATGAAAAGGAAATCAAATATTTTTGTGAGTGGGGGAGAAATATTTATTGGATTTTTATTTTTTTATTATTTTTATAATATTAAAAAAAAGTATTAGTTAGAGTTTTGTGTATTTTATGAGTATTTAGAATACTCTTAGATTACTATTTTAATATCACATTACTTTTATTTAATTTTTCTTGAAAGCTTATAATAATGATTTTATTGTAATTTATATTATGTTATTATTATACGTAATATAATTTATGAATTTTGAGTTAAATAATTTTTGAATTGTTATATTTTATTGCATGACTTTAGTATATTGAATTAAATATACTTTTGTGTCATCAGTATATCTTGAGCATTATATTTTTTTTTGTCTATATTTGTAATTTTAATATTTTATGCTACGATTACATGTATAAATTATGTTATTAATTATTTAAAAATATATATGTGGGAATATCAGAGGCACTAAAAAGATCCCTTAGTATACTATAATATGATAAATGACTACTTTACTATGAAAATTTTTGTGTGCCTGATACCCGAGCGAAAATATTTGGGGCTATAGAAATGATTACTGATACCAGACTGAAAATATTTGGGACTAAAAGTTTAAAATCTGATGCGTATATTAAGTTGTTCCTCTAGTAAAGTCTAAAAATATTTCTATAAGAAATTACTGTTTGATAAAAAAGAATTTTCGTGAAAAGGATTTCCTGAAAGAAATTATGTTTAATATATCAGAATTTGAATTGAATTTTATGAATTATCAAATAAAAGTATTTTAATCCATATTATCGATGTAAAGTATACTTATATTATTTTTTGTTAGTGACACTTGAGTATTTTTGTGCTTACTGAGTTACAAAACTCACTCTTTTTATATTACTTTTTTAGAACCTGATTAAGAATTTTCTATACCTTTAACATAAAAAACTGTTCACTTCTAAAATAAGACAAATTCTTTTTATGGAGATGATGTGAAGACATGATATCTGTAATTGCAAGTCATAGGGATGTATCTATTTGTTTTGCACATTAGTGTCTGTAATTTAAATAAATAATCTTAGAACATGAACTGCTCATATGTGTGTAAGATATTTTAACAATATATTTATATATTTGATACGATAAAATTTAAGTAATTTATGATTTTATGTTAAAATATATTAAGTTTAATATATGATAATGAGGCTTCAAGAATAAAGGTGCCTAATCCCTGGTCGGTTATATTTTCTAAAATTGGAATGTAACATGGAATTTTACGATATGACCTTTTTCAGGAAATAAAAATTTAGGTCACGAGAAAGGCTTGTCGACATGCCCCTTTCTTCATTTTCACATGTGTGTGGGATTTGCATCTCTAACTTGCCTTACTGAAGAGCACATACTGTGAGAGAATTAGTATGAAAAGCTTGGTATAAGATGTTCAATTGAATATATCTCTAGTTTATGCATCATGACTTAGTCTAAGATGTTCAATTGAATATCTTTCTAGTTTTTATACACCATCATCTAATTAAGTTATGCTTTTATGGCGAATATATATATATATATATATATGGAGAATTAAGTAATGCTTTCTAATCTTATGATGTTCTTTTCATATAAGGCTTATCATCGTTCAACATGTTATAAAATTGCATGTTTTTATGTAGGGTATTTTGTATTTTCATTTTATATGTTTTTTTTTGCATGCTTCATAATTGAATCTGAAATCATACTTTTGTTGTATGAATTACCACGAATACATTATGAACTGAGATTGTTAAAGGTTGGCCAGTATACGTAAAAATCCTTTCTTAGACATGATGATATGTGAATTTCATTCTACTCAATTACCTACTGTGCATGTAAGTCACTACATGCATACAATGGTAAGAGGATTGGATAATTTATCTAAAGCTTAATTGTAGGTTTGGTACATTTATTTTAATAAAATAAATGATTTGGTTTTCTTATTTTGAAAATAAATTACTTAGTTCTTTTAGTTTTACAAAAAAAAAAGTAATTTAGTCTCTCTATTTAGATACTATTAAAAATTCGATAAAAAATGTCGATGTAACAGTAAAATATTAGTTTTTTTAAATAAGTAAATTCATATACATATGATTATTTAAATACTCAAATTAACCTTTTATAATAAGATTAATTTTTTTTATTAACTTTATCTTTATTAAGGTTAATTTGAATATTTAGAGAGTCATACACATGTTATATGCATTTAAAATTACCTATTTAAAAATAAAAATTAATTTTTTTTATTATTACATTAATATTTTTTATTAAAGTTTTTAACAGTACACTGACATAAGGATCAAAACTACAGATTTTTTTAAAAATAAAGAGACCAAATAGTTCATTTTCAAAATAGAGAAGACTAAATTATTTGTTTAAATGCCAAACTTACAATTAAGCCTTTATTTAAAGTCATAGGTTTAAATTTGTATACCATTATTGATAATTTGCAACAAAAAAAATTATAAATTTAAACTTTCCTATTTCGTAACAAAAAATTAAAAAAAAATTATCTATAACGAATGCAACCACAGACAAGACTTTAGAGAAAAATATATATTATATGTATTATCAAACCAAGAGCACTCACTAATAGTTTACTTTGTGGTGTTGATAGGTAAAACCGTAAATAATTGTAAAAACACCGAGATCACTCATTAGTAGTTTCTACATCATGACTTAGTCTAAGATGTTCAATTGAGTATCTTTCAAGTTTCAATACATTATCATCTAATTAAGTTATGCTTTTATGGTGAATATAGATATGCTTTCTAATCTTATGATGTTCTTTTCATATGAACCATCCAAATTTTTTATTATAAAGTTGATGTGCAAAGTATAAGGCAACAAGGATACATGTTGGCATTGTTCTAGAAACGTGGCAAGCTAGCTAGGTTGTCGTGCATCCAAGTGTGTGAACATATTCAAAGTAAACAAAACAAAAACTGATAATCGTGATGAGCATAATCATGTAGCGAAATTGATAAAAATATATTATAAATTCTAAATTAATCGATATGTACGTGTCTTTCTGATCAACATAATCATGAGGGAAAATTGATAATATATTCTAGATTAAATTAGAAAAAAAATAATTAAGCAACATGAGAAATAAAAATTACAATCATGTTAATTGTGATCCTAATTACACACAAACTTATATGAATCAATTTATTAATAAAAGGAATTGCCATGGCGCCTATTTCGACCTCCACTTTTCATTAAATTTTACCACAAAGTTCTACTTTTTCAGTACAATGTGTTTATACTTTTTTTAAATATTTTTCCGTTAATTTATATATATTTCTAATAATTCTTACTGATATATTATATTAAGTAATTTTATAGAAATTGTTTTAGATTTTATTTGCACATAAAAAATAATTGGACATGTTCTTGATTCACTGTTGTTGTGCATGTTAGCCCAAGATTTTCTGAAATGGCTAATCCCTAAAATGATCCCCAAACTTTATTATGATATTTAATCTTGTATAATTTCACTTTTATCAAAGTCATAAAGTTATTTTATAGATTTATCAAGAGAAAAAATTCAAGATACAAATAAAGGATTTTGAAAAGATCAAGGTAGAGAGTCTTTGTATACTGCACAATAAGTCATCTCATACTAAAAGATAAGAAAACTTGTATATAAAATATTGTCTCACATCAACAATTCCTTGTTATATATTTGTGATACTATCGCATATCAAGCACGAGGAAGACGAGACTGGAAAAATCATTTGGGAATTGTTGATAAAATCAAAGCTAAACTATTCTCTGAGTTAATTATTTTTTTACAAAAAATTGATTTTGAGTAAGCTATATATAGACTGAAAATACATTCTTATATTTAGGAGTATTTTCTGTAAATCTTCCACTCTGTGTAAAACCTTTGAGGTTATTTGATAACTAGTTGGTAAGCTAGTATGTACAATCTGAGTAACCTGTAAGTAAGGTTGAGTGTTGAATCTGATGTAATTTGATTAAAAAAGTCATAATGGGATCAAAATTAGTCATTGTAAGCTGTAACCAACTTAGAAAGGTTGGATTGGATTAAAACTATTTGACTGATAATGAAAAATCTCAGCTATCTTGGTTGATACGGGTCGGTTTGGCTAGTGTAGGGGAATTAGACCCTTTTGGGTCAGCTTGGATAATGGCTTCTTGGTTGACAGGGGGTTAAATGGGTGTAACTGCATTCAAATTGTGTGAGTTTAGGTTTTGGGATTTTCCTTGCACTTTATTATTTAAATTATTATTTATTATTATTATTTTTTTCATTTATTTATTTTGAAAAAAAAATGTAGTATTCACATTCATAGCCAGAAGAATACTAGAAATATGGCAACTTGAAGTGATTGGTCTTTTGAAGAATACTCAAAATTAAAAAAAAAAAACAAAAAACAAAAATTCTGTGTTATGAAGAAGATTAGACTTAGTTCAAATGTTGTTATAAATTTGAGTGAATCAAGATAAATCTCTGTTTCGTGCTATTATTTTCTCACCCTTTAAAGTTTTATTGCATCACCAAACTTGCACTTAATATTAAGATTAATACTCTGTTTTTCTGTATGAATTAACACATTTTCTTTTAGTTGAATTGTTTACTAGTTTAAGTTAACTTACTCTTTACTTGAGATAACTCATTTCGTATTTCACTGCTATTCGTGCTTCTTGTGTGCTGCATTGCTACTTGTTTTTAAGTTTGCCCACCTATAAAAATTCATTTTACACAAAAAAAAAAAAAAATCATTTTACTAACTTGAACATCTTTATATTTTCATTTTTAAAAAGGGCACATTTGAAATCACATAATTCACCTTCTGATGTTCCATTGTTTTCAAAAGAAAAGGATTACATGGTAGGCAATGCAGTACTGAAAAATCACCCAAGAAGAATTCCACAAATTCTACATCAATACCCTGGTCAACTCCTAGTCCCATTAAAACAGTAAAAATATCCCTAAGCCTCCAAAATTTACAAAAGAGAACAACAAAAAAAGACAAACATGCAAAAATAATCCAAGAAAAGAACTCAATCAATGTGCAATAACTTGTATCGCATGATTTTAAATTGTATTTGGAATCGCAATTGTGATTACGTTGTGATTATAAAAATTGTCAACAACTGCAAAAAAATGCGATTTATGTGACTGTTATTACTGTTATATTGTGATAGCAGAGGCTCTTACAATAGTCAGTATTATAGCCGCAATTGCAGTTATAAACAGTAATTTAAAACCCATATTGTATCCTTATTAGTATGATCCCCATCCGGGTTTCTCAATACTCATCCCAGGAACCTGCAAATCAAAATCAGGTCCTGACTCAAACCATCCAAGCTTCTCCACGAGTTTCTTCACCAGGTCACCAGCTACATAACAGAGCACCGAGGCCACAGCCCCAGTGCTGACATAGAAAAGCACTGTTTTGAAGTACGTCCACGTAGCTGTTTGGTCTCCTGGATATAAGCTTTTGCAATGGAAAGCAGTGTGATGCATAGTACAGAAGCTCCTGCAACTGCTGCGAGCTTGAAATCCTTGTCGTCACTCTCGTGGAATGAGAAGCCATACACCACTGGTGGCACTAAGCCGAAAACAATGAATGATAAGATTGCAACAGAGGCACGCAGAAAGAAATTGTCCCTCTGCCCCAGTAACTCATTGTATCTATCCACTGGTGCATCTGTTTGATTCTCTGCTCTTCTAGGTTGTTCAAGTTTCAGTTCCCCAAGCTGAAATCAACATACCAGTTTACTACACTGCCATCAAATTCTTAGATTTGACATGCTGGTAAATATATGGAATATGATATGCAGTCAAAATTAGGTAAGCCAGAATGCTAGTTCAGCAATCACTCCTAAAATCCTGGCTAAAAGTTACATAATTCTATATATATATATATATATATATATATATATATATATATATATATATGTATGTATGTATTGGCATGGCATAGAAGACTTTAGGAGAAGTCCATCTACCACATAAACTAAGTTAGAGACAAGTGACTGGGATAAATATTAAACTTGTAACTATTAAGTTGTGAATTTGCCCACTTACCAATTTGACTCACCTCTTAGTCTATATAGGCAGAATTTTTTTGCCATAATTTTTGACAAAATGATATGGCATTTTGGTAATTCTTGAATAAGTAAGTAATCTTTAATACTTTATTCCATCTAACAGCTGTCATTAAATCTAACTGAATTTCGTAAAAAAATTTGATTATTTTTTTTGATTATGTACTATTTGTCGACATTTAAATGTTAAAGAATAGCCATATAGGATCTATTACATAAAAAAAAAAAGGAAAAGATAAAATGGAATTATAAATATATTTCAACGTTTAAAGAATTAAATTTATTTCTGCACTTCATTTACTCATGGCTTTTATATGGTCAATTTCAATTTGTATGTTCTTGAACTCACAAGGTCCAAAAAAATTGAAAATCAACTATTCTTGGACTTACATGCATGGTAATTAAACTCTAATATTAATTTACTTGTAGCTTTAAGCTGAACAGAAGCATCAAAAAATGATTCAATAGCAACGGATATGACAAGAAATGGGCATGTGAAATAAAACAATCATCTACTTGGAAATAAATATTTTGAACATATTACTCACATTATGACCAAGGACGAAAAGTCCACGGATCAGGTTTGCAATAGCCAGAGCTACAATGCTCACTGCAACAAAACGATGAAACTGTCATCAAAAGTAGCAGGATTAAAATTATCAAATTTATGCATCAATGCCTTTGTAAAACATCTTCATAGTTGAGACCAATAGCTTCAGTTTGGATAACCCTTTGTAAATCATCTTTATAGTCTTGTTCAATATTGATGATTTCATAAGCAAAAGTAAAGAAAGAAAAATGGGATGAAATGCAAAGTAAAGTTTTAAGTCTTACATGTGGTAGCGTCAGCACTTGCTGCAGATGTCACCACACTGAGGCTTGCTAATGATTCAGTCAAGCCACCATATACAATGCTTTTCAGAATTTCCAATGGCTTGCTACTTGCTGGTTCTTGAACCAAAGTGGTTCTGTACGAGGAATAAGTGGTGTCCTTTCAGGCTGAACTTCTGGTTCAGCTGGCCCTGCTCAGCAAATGTACCACGTCATTTCGTTGCAATAAATTAGATTGAATATTTCCTCAAAATAAAAAATCAACATAAGATATATTTACTTAGAGGATTGAGTTGTGACTTGTGAAAATATTGTTTTATTATTGTTGCCAGTAAATGCCCCTCACAATATGATCAGCTAGCATCATTGCTATTATATTCATTGAACTCTAGTTATCTTATTCATAGATATTTGCCAACTGAGTTAATATTTCTTAATATCCATGCCAAAGCTACAAATGTTCATTGATTGGTCAAACAACAGTAGGCAGCCATTTATGACATACACATGCACAATATTGTGACTCACTTTAGAGGCATTCGATTAATACTACTTAGCGAAAAATGGAATACAGACAACTATAAATAAACGTTTTTTTATGAAAAGAGATTAGATATTGAATTTTGTGGCATATCGTCTATAATGTCATCTGTGAAAGAAGCACAATTATCACAAAGATAAAGATTGAAAGAAGATGAGTTCCTATTATCAACCCATAAGTTGAACCCTCCAGGGGCTGTTTTCTTTCAAAATATACTGCCAATGCAATTTAGTGAATTTACTCATATTTTGCTCGCATGACAAGATTTTATAGCACTTACTGTGTCTCCATCCACTGTAACCTGGAGAAACTGTGGCTGCTCTTGTAACTTGTCCTGAAAGTCAATAACAGGTTGTTTGGGTATAGCGGCCTCAGAACTGGTAGCTATAATTCCCCAATGACCCTTTTCTGAAGAGTCAATCTCAGGTTTTTTGGGCAAAAAGGGCATCAGAAGAATCAGGAATCGGTGCCCAATCAGGTCCCAAAGGTTTCTTTGCTGATGATGCTTGACCATTTCGGTGGTCTTGTGAGATTACACTCAAGTGACCTGATGAACCTTGCAATGTCATATTGAGAATACTTCCAAGACCTGCAGATCAAGTAAGGAACAATGTGGGATTGTTAGAAAAGTTGTAATTTTGTTGTATATAGTTTGTAATTATTAAAGGAAACTGTCCCTAGAGTTAGGACTACCTGTGCCTTTGATTTTATCTTCTACTTCACTGGCTACTTCATGTGCCCCATTGATGTTATGCTGCTGGATTTGTTTTGCTGAATCATCTGCAATGTCAACGGCCAGTTTTGAGGGACTTTTGGGTACAGATTGATCTGGTGCTAGTGGATATTGTGATGCACCTTCAAGTGTTTGACCACTTCCTTCGTTGTAGTTATTTGATGTATCAGTCACTGATTAATTGATTTCATATGCAAAGAGTTGACAGTGATATCAATTAAACTTAAACTTTGAGGAGACATTAAACAATAGATGCTATCAAAAAAGCATTATGTTGGAAGGAAATCATCGCAATCTAAGTTCACGACACTATATTTTCACAATTTAAATCTTGAACTAACATCTTACTGACAAAATGATAGTTTCTCAAGTAATTTATATATTTGCATTTACTTGTAATTCTTTAAAGTGAACATTGTTAGAAATAACAACTTACCAAAGTTTATTAACATGGGTTACCTTCATAAGGACACATTTCTTATGAATGAGAGAAAAGACTACTTAATTTGATATTTGCTCTGTGTGTGTCTTTAGATTGCCCAACTAGTCAAATAGATTCAGGTAATATATTTACCTTGCTCATATGGTGCTCCATCTCCATCCTCAATACTAGACACCAAACCAGGGAACAACAACCTGCCTGTTCAAAACCAAAGAAGAATTTGCAGTCTAAGTCATCTTTGATATTATAGATCAACTAAGAACAAACAAACTATTTAAAGACTACCTATTGGAATGAGGAAACTGAAGCATGAGGAGCATCTTATTGTATCCGTTGGTTGCAGAGGTTGAGCAGGAGCAGTAATCTGTTCCCCTTGATCTCCCTTTTGAATTAAGACCGTTTGGATACAAGCTTTTGCAATTGGGACAGTAGAATCCATGTGTTGGGGGTTTCTGAAACACACTTTCCAAGAATAATTCCATGCCTTTTCTAGCTCATTTTCTTTCATTGTGCCAACTCCTCCAATTTCAGTTGTTACAGTGTTGAAAGAAGTGGATCCCTCGGGAATAGGAGGATCAGAAACAGGTAAAATTATGCCCTTCCCAGTATCCCCATTTTGGAGGATGATTTCAGCATTCACCTGGATGTCAAGATTCTCTGTTCTGACATCAAATTGCTCTTTGGTCTAGGCCTCCACCTTTGAGTCCAGAAAATTCATTTGCATAGTCAACAGCAGAACCTATGAATTAGTTGAACATTTTAGATACCAGAACATTCAAAGGCCACAACATAACTGTTCATCATGAATAAAACAAGAATGATGAAAACATATTTACTGCATAACATATACAGCTGTCACAAACTTAAATCATTCAAGGATAAAGGAAAGTACCATTTTATTTTTCAGTCAAGAAATTGAAAACAATTTTTGATTTTTATTCTCCTTATTATTTAAAGGATGAAGCATTTTGAGTGTTCATTGTTTTATAGAAATGTGTCTCATGTTTAATGGAATTAATGATATTTTTAACATATTAAAGGGCTAAAAATTAGTTGTAAGGGAGGATAATAATAATTGCTTGATGGGAGCAATTATCTAATGATTATAGGATGTTATCCTAAGTGATAACTGATGGTTTTGAAATTCGAAAGAAACCGATAACTGATGATACTATCTTATGGGTTTGAATTTCATATTAAACCCCTATATATTCAGTCTCTACCCATAAGGATACACCAACTAAGAGAGATCATCTTCCATCAGAAAGTGAAAGGTGTAAGTTCGAAAGGGGAAGGGACCGATAAAGATTCAGTAAGGCTTTCAGATCAGAAGTTCATTCCGCATCATGGATAAAGGTTAGTACCACTTATTGATTTGATATTAATGTATGTGAAAACCATGAATTCCTAAAATCCTAATTGTGTTCTAGTATGATGATCCATAATGTAAAGGACACAAGTTTAAGTTTACATGTGGTATCAGAGCAAAGGTTTGAGAATTCATGATTTTCCATGTATGATAATTTTTTAAATCGTTCTTACAAAATGAACATGAAAGAGAAAGATCTGAGAAAGCCAGATCTGAGAAAAACGTTCCAAAAAAAAAAAATCGCCAGAAATTGGCTTCGTTCGAAAGTTCCTATGTTCTCCGGCGTTTCCCCTGTTCTCCGGCGAAGGTTCCGGCGCCGCCTGTTTCTGCTCATCTCTCTGAACGATCGGCCACAGCTCCTCCAGATCCACCATCAACTCCCGTCGAAAAAAAACCAGATCTGGCCGAAACCAGGAAGGACCGGTTGATGGCCTGTACAGCAAGCGCGGAGGCAGAGGGATCTCGTCGAGGAGGAGCGAGCCCCATGTTTCTGAGGTCATCGGGTTTAGGGAAACCTTTCTCGACGAACCGGCTGAGGTGCGGCGATCCGGAGTCGTTGCTGCCGCCCGAGAAGAAACCAATCTGACGCAGCGGAAGGGACTGGGGTTCCGGCTAGGAGTCGGGATCTGTATTACGAGAGGTTCCGTTTCGGTCCTGGCTGGTGATGGTAACCTGGCTCGAAGGGAAGACGACCGGACTGTGATGGTCCTGGCGCCGCCGCAGAGACGACCGGACTGTGATGGTTCGCGATTGGGGCTGGTGTTCTGGGTGGGAGTGGGGATTTTTTGGTCCTGGTTCGAAGAGGTGGACCAGACCATGAAAGCTCTGGCGCCGCCAAAGAGATGGACCTGACTGTGATGGTCTTGGCGCCGCCGGAGAAGACGATCGGACATGAACGGCGCCGGAGAAGACGGCCGGAGTTTGCGCCGGAGAACGTTGTTCGGGTGTTGATAAAATTCAAAAAAAAAAAAAAAGGAGGAAAGGAAAGGAGGAAATTTGAATGTGAAAATTTAATCCTATAATTGTTTAGAAAATATTTCTGTTTGGAATTAAGTATGATGGATTTGTTAGTCACCAAAGTGGCCAAATTCTTATGAATTGTTTTAATTCTGAACATTATGATTGTGTTTCAATTGCCCATAATTTTTGATGCTATAAATAAGATGAAAATTATTTTTTTATTATGGTAAATTGAAGTTCATTATTATAAGGCAGTTAAGGATCAACCCAAAGGTTTGATTGCTTGTCTTTATAATAAATGAGCATGAATGTTAGTGATGTGAATATATTATTAGTTATATTTATATATCCAAAGATAATAAATATTTCTAGTTAGTGTATACATCATTGCCAAATTATGTGAAATTTTTATTAGCATCATTATGTTGAATGTTGTATATTGATGGATTGCCCAAAGGTGAACATCAATATGCATTGTATGAAATGTATCTGAATCTGTGAAGCATGTTGATGTGTATGTATGTATAACTCAAAGGATTAATGTTGTGGAAGAGCGCTCCCAAACTGCTGATAAATCTCTTGCTGGGACACTAATGAGTACATTGACCACCATGAAATTTAATGGTTATCGTACAATGCATGAGCATGTTATTGAGATGACGAATATTGCAGCAAGACTAAAGTCATTGGGGATGGATGTGCATGCAAATTTCCTGGTGCAGTTCATCCTGAACTCATTACCGGCTGAGTATGGTCCTTTCCAGATGAAACTATAATACCATGAAGGATAAATGGAATGTGCATGAATTGCACAGTATGTTAGTTCAGGAAAAAGACCAGACTCAAGAATTAGGGAATTCATTCCAAATTATGTGAAAGGTCAAGGAGCTGAAAAGAAAAGTTTCAAGAAACATGAGAAGAAGGGAGGAGACCTCTGAAGGTAATTATTTCTGTAAGAAGGCTGGGCCACTTCCAAAAGGATTGTCCGAAACGTAAGGTTTGGTTCGAAAAGAAAGGTAAGCCTAGTGCTTATGTATGTTATGAATCAAACCTAGCTGAAGTTCCTTATAACACTTGGTGGATTGATTCTGGATGTACTACTCATGTTTCTAATATGTTGCAAGGATTCCTTACAACCCAGGCCACAAAGCCAAATGAAAAGTTTGTCTTCATGGGCAATGGAATGAAAGCTCCAGTGGAAGCTGTCGGGACTTATCGTTTAATCCTTGACACTGGATATCATTTAGATTTATTGGAAACTTTGTATGTACCTAGTATAACTAGGAATTTAGTTTCAATTTCTAAACTTGATAAGGCTAGATATTCCTTTAGATTTGGTAGTGGTTGTTTCAGTTTGTACAGGCACAGTCATTTGATTGGCAATGGTACCTTATGTGATGGATTATATAAATTATGTCTTGATAATCTATATGCTGAAACACTTATGACCTTGCATCATAACGTTGCACTAAACGTGCCTTAATAAATGAATGTTCTGCTTACTTGTGGCATAAACGTTTGGGACATATTTCCAAAGAAAAGAATGGAAAGATTGGTAAGGAATGAAATCCTTCCGGATTTTAGATTTTACTGATCTGAATGTATGTGTGGATTGTATTAAAGGTAAACAAACAAAACACACAAAGAAAGGAGCCACAAGAAGCAATCAGCTTCTTGAAATTATACACACTGATGTATGTGGGCCCTTTGATGTTAACGCTTTCAATAAAGAAAAATACTTTATCACCTTCATTGATGATTATTCACGTTATGGTTATGTCTTTGCTGCATGATAAATCTCATGCTGTAAATGCCTTGGAGATTTATATTAATGAAGTTGAAAGGCAATTAGACAAAAAGGTGAAAATTGTCAGATCTGATAGGGGTGGAGAGTATTATGGAAGGTATGATGAAAGCGGACAACATCCAGGTCCATTTGCTAAATTCCTTGAAAAGAGAGCATATGTGCTCAATACACAATGCCAGGTAACACCACAACAAAATGGTGTGTCAGAAAGGCGTAATAGAACCTTGTTAGATATGGTTAGGAGTATGTTAAGTAATTCATCTTTACCCATTTCATTGTGGACTTATGCTCTTAAAACTGCCATGTATCTGTTGAATAGGGTTCCTAGTAAGGCAGTTCCAAAGACTCCTTTTTGAACTGTGGACTGGAAGGAAACCTAGTCTAAAGCACCTGCATGTTTGGGGTTGCCAGGCAGAAATTAGATACTATAATCCACAAGAAAAGAAACTGGATGCAAGAACAATCAGTGGATATTTCATTGGTTATCCAGAAAAATCGAAAGGGTATAGATTTTATTGTCCTAATCATACTACAAGGATTATCGAAACTGGAAATGCCAGGTTCATTGAGAATGACGAAGTTAGTGGGAGTGAAACTTCACGTAAATGTGAAGATTCAAGAATTGAGAGTACAAGTTCCCCTGACTTGTGTCTCTAATAAAGTTGTTGTTCCTCATGTTGTTGTACCGAATAATAATAATGAAGAACAACAAATAAATGATCCCACTACTCATAATGAAATTATAGTAAATGAACCGAATGAGCCCATAGTAGAAGAACCACAACAAATAGCATTAAAAAGATCTCAAAGAGATAGGAGATCCGCTATTTCTAATGACTATGTGGTATATCTACAAGAGTCTGAATTTGACTTGGAATGGAAGATGATCCAGTTATGTTTTCACAAGCCATGAATAGTAATAATGGTGAAAAGTGGTTAAACGCCATGAAAGAAGAGTTGAAATCTATGGAACAGAATGATATTTGGGACCTTGTTGAGTTACCAGAAGGTTGTAAGAGAGTTGGATGTAAATGGGTCTTTAAGACCAAACGTGACTCTCATGGTAACTTAGAACGTTACAAGGATAGACTAGTTGCAAAAGGATTTCACTCAGAAAGATGGCATCGACTATAAGGAGACCTTTTCACCGTATCCAAGAAAGATTCTTTAAGAATCATTATGGCATTGGTGACTCATTATGATTTAGAGTTACACCAGATGGATGTGAAAACTGTCTTTCTAAAATGGGAATTTAGATGAAGATGTGTACATGGACCAACCAATGGGGTTCATAGAAAAGGAAAAAGAGCACATGGTGTGTAAAACTTAAGAAATCAATATACAGACTTAAACAAGCTTCACGACAATGGTACCTTAAGTTTAACGATACCGTTGTTTCCTTTGGATTTAAGAAACACCGTCGATCGTGTATATATCTAAAGGTCAGTGGGAGTAAGTTTATATTTTTTTGTATGTTGAT
>NSJW01000008.1:0-311830 GCA_019955255.1 Castanospermum australe
CCTGGAACTTTCCAGCGATGTATGGTAAGTATCTTTTCAGACTTTTTAGAGGATTGCATTGAGGTGTTTATGGATGATTTTACTGTTTATGGTTCCTCCTTTGATGTATGTTTGGACAGTCTGGATAGAGTTTTGCATCGCTGCATTGAGACTAACCTTGTTCTTAATTATGAGAAGTGTCATTTTATGGTTGAACAGGGCATAGTCTTAGGCCATATCATCTCTCAGAAGGGTATAGAGGTAGATCCTGCTAAAATTGATGTTATTTCCCAGTTGCCTTACCCCTCTTGCGTGCGAGAGGTTCGTTCTTTTCTTGGCCATGCAGGTTTCTACAGGCGGTTCATTAAAGATTTTAGCAAAAAGGCCCTTCCACTGTCTAACTTGTTGCAGAAAGATATTGTTTTTGATTTTGATGATAGGTGCAGAGAGGCTTTTGATTGCCTGAAAACAGCCTTGACCACCACTCCCATCATTCAGCCACCCGAGTGGACACTTCCTTTTGAACTCATGTGTGATGCATCTAACTATGCAGTGGGAGCTGTCCTAGCCCAGCGAGTTGGCAGATTACCTCATGTCATTTCATATGCTTCTCGAACTTTAGATGCTGCACAGGCTAACTATACTACCACTGAGAAAGAGTTGCTTGCCATTGTATTTGCACTTGATAAGTTTAGATCATATTTGCTTGGCTCTAAAGTGGTTATTTTTACTGATCATGCAGCCTTAAAGTTCCTGTTGACGAAGGCAGATTCGAAGCCTCGATTGATTAGATGGATGCTACTTCTCCAGGAGTTTGATTTGGAGATCAGAGATAGAAGTGGCGCAGAGAATTTGGTGGCCGATCATTTGAGCAGGATTGAACGGGCTACTGATCCTTCTCCTATCAGAGATGATTTTCCAGATGAGCAGCTCATGCAGCTGCATGATACCCCACTTTCCCCCTGGTTTGCTGATTTAGTTAATTACTTGGTTGCATCTATTTTCCCCCCTCATGCATCTAGGTCACAGAAAGCTAAACTTAAGAGTGATGCTAAATATTATGTGTGGGATGATCCATATTTGTGGAAATTTTGTAGTGACCAGGTGATTCGCAGATGCATACCTGACCATGAGATCCAATCAGTTCTTCACTTTTGTCATGCCTCTCCAATCGGAGGACACTTTGGACCACAGCGGACCGCTAGGAAGGTGCTGGATTCTGGATTCTACTGGCCTACCATTTTCAGAGATGCATATAAGGTTTTCAGTACTTGTGAGCAGTGCCAAAGAGCAGGTGTGGCCATTACTCGCAGGCAGGAGATGCCCCAGCAGCCCATTCTTTTCTGCGAGGTCTTTGATGTTTGGGGTATCGATTTTATGGGCCCTTTCCCTGTTTCTTTTGGTTTTGCTTATATTTTGCTTGCGGTTGATTATGTTTCTAAATGGGTGGAAGCTAAGGCCACCAGGACTAATGATGCTCGAGTTGTTGTGGATTTTGTCAGGTCTAACATATTTTGCAGGTTTGGAGTACCTCGCGCTATCATTAGTGACCAAGGGACTCATTTTTGTAACCGGACCATGGAGGCTTTGTTTCGGAAGTATGGGGTCGTGCATAGAGTGTCTACAGCGTATCATCCCCAAACTAACGGGCAGGCCGAGGTTTCTAACCGAGAGATAAAGCAGATTTTGGAGAAGATGGTGCAGCCGAATAGGAAGGATTGGAGCCGCCGATTAGAAGATGCTCTTTGGGCTCATCGTACTGCTTACAAGACACCTATAGGGATGTCTCCTTTTAGGGTTGTCTTTGGTAAACCATGTCACCTTCCGGTGGAGATAGAGCATCGTGCATACTGGGCAGTGAAGAGTTGTAACTTAGCTTTTGATCAAGCAAGTTCAGAGAGGAAGCTTCAATTGCAACAACTTGAGGAACTTCGCTTGGAGGCTTATGAGAATTCAAGGATCTACAAGGAAAAGACTAAGCATTTCCATGATAAGATGATTTCTAGAAAGGAGTTCTCCATTGGCCAAAAAGTTCTTTTGTTCAACTCTCGCCTTAAACTCATGCCCGGTAAGCTCCGTTCTAGGTGGGATGGTCCTTTTGTTGTCACTAACATTTTTCCTTATGGTGCAGTAGAGATTTCAAATGAAGCTACCAACAAGAGTTTCAAGATTAATGGCCACCGTCTTAAGCCCTTTCTTGAGAGCCCTGCAAGCCCCGCACCTGTAGAGGAGCTCTCCTTGGCAAAGCCCACCTTTCCCCAAGTGCAAATCTTCCCACCATGATGAGGGTGTTCTCTTCCCTTGCTCTTTTATTTCACTTGTCTACTTGCCTTTTGAATTGTGTTTCCATTGAGGACAATGTGTGATTTAAGTGTGGGGGAGGGAATTTTGCTGTTTCTATTTTCTTGTTTCTGTTTTTGCTATTTTTCTGTTTCTATTTTGCTGTTTTTGCTGCATAATTTTCTGTTTTCTGCTGTTTTTAGTTTCTTCTCTGCTGTCATACAAATTTTGCTGTCATAAGCATTCTACTGTCACTGCTGTTTATGTTTCTGCTGTTTTTGTTTGCTGTTTCTGTCTTTTGTTTCTGTTTCTGTTTCTGATTTTCTATTTTCTGTTTTCATTATTTCTGTTTTCGGTGTTATTTTGCTGTTTTCATTTTTATTTCTGTTTCGATCAATTTTGCATGCTTTTCATTGAATTTCTTGGTTTGTACAGGTTGTGTGTAATTTCATCATTCTTAGTTAGAGGTTTCATGACATGATATAAATATTTTTCTTGCATTTTTAGTGTAGCAAGCTGGCATTGAGAATTAAAGTGTTGCATCATTTGTGATAGGCTTGTCCTTGGTGAGATTTTGAACCTTATAATGGATGGATTGCATTATGCCATTCTCTTTTCTTTCTTGTGTGATCTCACTCATGATTGTTAGTGCTCTAGAACTTGACTTGATTCTTTTTGAAGTTCCTTGTTCACATGCATGTATTGAGATGATTGAGGCCTTCTTTCTTTGTTTAGCTACTTTGGCCAAATAGTCAACCTTGCATCATTTCCCCTTGTTTAACCCCCTTGAGCCTACTTACTTATTCTTTGTTTTAGCTCATTTTTGTGCCTTATGTGAAAAACTATGTTTTTACCTTTACCTTAGGGAATAGGAGAGCATTAGTTTCATTTTCATTGGAGGAGCTCTTTTGATGTTCAAGTGTGGGGGTTGTGTACTTTGATGTGCAATGTGCAAGATGTTTGGTGAAAAAAAAAAAAAAAAAAAAAAAAGAATTAAGAAAAAAAAATAAAAAAAAAGGAAAAAATAAATTCAAGAAAGGTTGTAAAAAAAAAAAAGAAAGTTGTGAAAGCAAAAAGCAAAAGGAAAGGAATTAGAAAGAGAATGTGCACTACTTGTCATTTGAGTTCCTCCCTATTGCTCTTTTATTCTCTTGGGTGCCTAACTTGCCATATTCATATTGTTTCCTTCCCTTACCTTGGCCCCATTACAACCTTGAATAAGTCCTTTTGATCTTTATTTGCATGTGTTTCAAGTGGTGAAAATTAGAAGCTTGTCAAGCTTATGGTAGTACTTGCTTTCATGGGTGGTTTGAGTGTAAATACAATCCTAAACACTTGAGAGTTAGAGTATGCCTAGTGAGGAATCTTATCACTTTTGGTTCATCATTTGATTCGATTTGTCTTCTTGCTTGCTTGAGATGTTGAGAGATATATTTATGATTGTCTTGACTCCTTGATACTTTGAATGTTTGAATCTTAATCACTACCTTGCACTCTTGCAATTCATTGGAAAGTATGTTGATCTTGTGTCCTTGTGATGAAGTCCTTTGGTTTAATTTTAAATTTTGCCCGGGAGTGCAAAAGTTCAAGTGTGGGGGAATTTGATCAATCAATTTTGAGGCATTCATTATTGCTTTATATTTGGCCTAATTGATGCTAATTTGATCCAATATTATGTTTTTGGGTGTGTTCTTGATGATTGGGCCTCATTGAGCTTAGTTGTAAAAGCTTTATTAATTTTCGGATTTTAGCTCATTTTGACCTTTCTGTCTTGTTCAGGCCATATCTTGGGCTACAAAAGTCAGATTTAGACAATCTTGGTGTCCCTGGAAAACTGAGACGAAGATCTACAATTTTGTGTCTGATGTAATTTTTCTAATTCAGCTGGATTCAGGGCGAAATTGGGACTCAAAGTCAGGACGCTGTTGCTGTCATAAAGCTTGGACCTTCCCTCACTAATTTGGGCTTAACTCTCTCAATTTAAGCCCAAATAAGGCAAATTATATGTCTCTGAAAAGCTTATTCAGAGGGCGGCAGTTTGGGCCAGGGATAGATTAGGAATTACATTGTAATTTTTAGCTACAAATTAGGTTAAGGCAGAATACGAAAAAGGGGAGGACGGCAGCTGCTGGAGTTTTTTTTTTGGTTGTTCAGTTTTTCAGATTGGAGTAGAAACCTTTTCTCCCTTTTCATCTTTTCTATTTTCGTTTTTCCTTCTTCTCTGCATTTTTTTGTAATGGCTATGGAGGGCTAAAGCTCCAATCAATCCAAGGAATTTCAATGATTGTGGTTAGAGTTTTGAGTTCTCTTGTCTAATTATAAATTCTGTTTGTGTTCTTCCCTCTTCTCCTTCTTCATTTGATTTCTGATTATGATTTCAAAATTGAAGTTAGAATTAGGGTTGATTAATCTGAATCTAATGGAGAATAGATCATCGATTGATAATCTATGTTAATCAGAATTTGTTCCTAAATCAATCTTAATCAAGAATTGCGATTGTGATTCTGTTTTAGTTGATGAAATTCTAGATGATTATCTAGTTGAATTCGGATTAACAGAGGTGTATGCAACAAAATTCCATTGTCTTTGAACAATGATTAATTCTGCCACTTGAATTGAAGACCTTGGATTGGTGTCTCTTTAATTGAATTTTCTTAAAATTTGAATTCGTTTTCTGTTTTTGTAATGAACAAAACCCCCCTACTTATTGATAACTTCTAACATGCTTGAGAAATCCGAATTGGTCCTTGGGAGATGACCTAGGTTATGCACTATGCTATATTCCATTGTAAATCCTAGTCTATTTTGAGGCGAGTGCGACATCGCTAACCATTTATCAAGTGAATAGTTAGATCTGATTGGAAGAAAATGAGCTCATTCGGTCAATATATCCATAATAACCCATATAGCATCATATCTTGAAGAAGTTCTAGGCAAATCCATCACAAAATCCATTGACACACTATCCTATTTTCATTTCGGTATGTCAAAATGTTGTAATAAACCTGCTGGTTTTTGATGTTTAATTTTCACTTTTTGATAGATCAAACATTTTGCTACAAATTCTGCAATCTCTTTCTTCATTCTTGGCCACCAAAAATCCTTTTTAAAGTCCTGATACATTTTAGTGGTGCCTGGATGAATGGTATATTTACTACAGTGTGCTTCTTCTAAAATTTTATCCCTTAATTCTTGATTATTTGAAACACTTAATCTTCCCTGATATAGTACTATCCCATCATCTGCTATCTTGAAATCCTTTTGTGTTCCCTGAAAAATTTGATATTTCACATTTTGTAAAAAGACATTTGTTTCCTAAGCTTTCTTAATTTGATTTCTAAGTTTATTTTCAATTTTAAGCTCATTTATATATAGACTACCTGACTGTATATCTACAGACAACTTCAAATTTCTAAATTTTTTTAGCAGTTCATACTCTTGAATCATCAAGAAGGAGACATGCAATGATTTCCTACTAAGTGCGTCTACCACCACAATAGCTTTTCCTGAATGATACTTTAATTCAAAATCGGAATCCTTCAGAAATTCCATCCATCTCCTTTGTCTCATATTCAACTTTTTTTGATCTAAATCATATTTTAAATGGTCACTAAAAATCTCAAATTTAACTCCATATAAATAATGCCTCCATATTTTCAAGGCAAACACTACTGCTACTAATTCCAAGTCATGGGTAGGGTAGTTTTTCTCATGTGGTCTAAGCTGTCTAGAAGCATAGGCTACTACTCCCCCATTTTGCATCAAAACACATCCACGTCCTTTCTTAGATGCATCACTGTAAATTACAAAATTTCCTAAGGGATCAAGAATCACTAACACTTGAGTAGTGGTTAATCTAATCTTCAACTCCTGAAAACTATCTTCACATTCCTTTGACCACACAAAAGGGTTCCCTTTTCTAGTTAATCTTGTTAATGGCATGACTAGTTGGGAAAATTCTTTTATGAACCTCCTATAATCTCCATCTAATCCAAGGAAGCTTTTAATCTCTGTTATAGTTATGGGTCTCTCCCAATGAGCCACTACCTCTATTTTACTAGAATCAATTGACACTTCTCCTTAAGACACTACATGGCCTAAGAATTTCACCTTCTTCAGCCAAAACTCACATTTTTCCAATTTTGTATAAAGCTATTTTTCTTGTAAAATTTGTAGTATAAGCCTGAGGTGTTGTTTATGTTCCTCTGCTATCTTAAATAAATAAGAATGTCATCTATAAAAACAACCACAAACTAATCTAAATATGGTCTAAAAATTTGGTTCATATAATCCATAAACATTGCTGAGGCATTTGTAAGTCCAAATGGCATCACAAGATATTCATAATGTCTATACCTAGTTTTGAAAGCAGTTTTAGGGATATCTCCTTGTTTAACCCTAATTTGATGATAACCAAATCTTAAATCTATCTTTGAGAAAATTGTGGTCCCTTTAAGTTGATCTAGTCAATCAACTGCTCTGGGGAGTGGACATTTATTTTTAATGATTACTTTATTTAATTGTCTATAATCCACACATAAGTTCAAACTCTCGTCCTTCTTTTTCACAAACAACCTTGGAGCTCCCCAAGGTGATACATTAGGCCGTATGAATTGTTTAGCCAATAAGTCCTTTATCTGTTTCTTTAACTCACCCTAGAGGTTTTGGCTTTAAAATTATTGTCATTAAATGCAATGCAAACTGGTAGGGCCTTCTTCGTTCAAAGCCAAACATCCTTCTCAAGATCAAATCTGTGTTGGTGACTTCTTCCATTTTGTTTTGGGTGTTCTTGAGACACCATTTAAAGTTATCTATACAATTTCTTAGAGATCCAAAATCAATTGAAATTGTTTTTGATGCCATGATAAACAACTTTGAGAGGATAGTGAGAAAAGTTTCATTTATTCCCACAGATGAAGCTAATGTTCTGCTCCAACATTAGCTACGGTATCTTTAAGGTGGAGGACATACAAAACTGAAGAAAAAGACTTTGATGCTCAAGTCAGAAAGTGGCTAACTCAGAATAGAGTAATTAATTTTTAGAAATCAATTGTAATTTTGTTAATCGTACCTAGAGGGCTAGGCAGCCATTTATAGATTAGGGAGTAGTCCTTTAATTGTAATTGACAGGCTTCTTTGATAGAAAGGTTTCTAGTAGAATTCGAACTTATATTTTATGAGGATAATCTTTAGTAGTTTTGATAAGGATCGATGTTGTTAGAGTCTTTTTAGATGGTGGGCTACATAATTGGGCTAACCAATTGGGCAAAAAATATTCATACAGTACACTTTCTATCTTAGCTCAGTGGTAGAGGACATGGCTTTTAACCATGTCGTCATGAGTTCGATTCCCATAGACAGCGCCAATGTTTCAGACTTGATTTACGAATTTAGGAATACTTGAAATCCAGCCAAGTTGTATGATTATCTGTTGGCACATTGACCAAGGTAGGGATTACATGTAAAAAGAGTTCGATGCATAAGTCAGAATGTGTTTGGAAGTGCGACATTGGTGCGGCATGAGCTTGAGGAGTATAGCTTGCGTGGTTGATTAAAGTTGCTTTTTTGGGCATCTTGCCCATTTCTCTTGGAGTTCAGAAATCACATAGTTTTTATAATTGAACAGCTCGATGAAGGTGTACTAGAGGAACCCACTCTCAATTTGGAATTCTATTGCAATGGAGGTTTAAACATTGAAATTATTTTCATTAAATGCAATATGAACTGGTAGAGCTTTCTTGGTTTAGAGACAAATATAGCATTTTGCTAGTTCTCAAGTTCAAATGCAGTGTTGGTGGCTTCTTCCTTTCTATTTTGTGTGTTCTTGAGGCATTGTTTAAAATTGTGTGTATTATTTCTTAGAGATCCAAAGTCAATTGAAATTATTTTTGATGCCATGATAAACAGTTTAGGGAGGATGGTGAGAAAGTCCTATCTATTCCCATAGATGGTGCTAATGTTATAGTCCAAGGTTAGCCAAGATATCCCCATGGTAGTGGACCTGCAAAACAGAAGAAAAAGACTCCGGCACTTAAATCAGAAAGTGACTAACTCATAATAAAGGAATAAATTATAAATTGGTTGATCATACCCTAGGGCTAGGCCCCTATTTATAGCATAAGGAATGGTCCCTTATTTGTGGTTGATAACCTCCTCTAATAAAGAGCTCTTCCAGTAGAATTAAAACTCATATTTGATAAGGATAAGCTTTGGTAGTTCTGATAAGGATAGATATTGTTAGATTCTTTCTAAATGATAGGCCACATAACTGGGGCTAGCCAATTAGGCCCAAAATATTCGTATAGTACATTTGTTGTCTTAGATCAGTGGTAGAGCACATGGCTTTTAACGATGTGGTTGTGGGTTTAATTCCTAGAGACAGTGTCAATGTTTTAGACTAGATTTAAGGATTTAGGAATGCCTAGCATCCAGCCAAGGTGTATGATTATTTGCTGGTCCATTGACTAAGGTAGGGGTGTACCTATAAGAAGAGTTTGACACACAAGTCAGAGTTTGTTTAGGGGTGCGACGCTGGTGTAGAAAGAGCTTGAGGAGTATGGCTTGCGATAGAGGTTTAGGCATTCCAATTGTTGCTGTTAAATGCAATACAAACTAGTAGGGCCTTCTTGGTTTTGAGCCAAATGTAGCGTTTCGCTCCATCTTAAGATCATATGCAATGTTAGTTGTTTCTTCCTTTTTGTTTTAGGTGTTTTTGAGGCACCATTTGAAATTTTGTGTACATTTTGTTGGAGATCCGAAATCAATTGAAACTATTTTTGATGCATGATAAACAACTTTTAGAGGATTATGAGAAAAGTTTCATCTGTTCCACAGATAGCGTCAATGTTTTGGGCCAAGATTAGCCGAGATATCCTTAAGGTAGAGGACCTGTCAAAAAGAAGAAAAAGATTCCAGCGCTCAAGTCAGAAAGTGGCTAACTCAAAATGGAGTAATCAATTATTAGAAATTGATTGTAAATTGATTGATCATACCTAGTCCCTATTTATATATTACGGAGTAGTCCCTTAATTGAAATTGATAGTCTTCTCTGATAGAGAGGTCTTCTAGTAGAATTTGAACTCATGTTTGTTGAGGATAATCTTTGGTAGTTCTGATAAAGATAGATATTGTTAAAATCTTTTTACATGATTGGCCACATAATAGGACAAGCCAATTGGGCCTAAAATATTCGTACAATACACTTGCTGTCTTAGCTTAGTAGCAAAGTGGATAGCTTTTAATCGTGTGGACCTGGTTTGATTCTCATAGACAGTACTAATGTTTCGAACTAGATTTAAGGATTTAGGAATGCCTGGAATCTAGCTAAGGTGTATTATTATTTGCAAGTCCATTGACAAAGTAGAAGTGTACTTGCAAAAAGAGTTCGATGAACAAGTCAGAATGTGTTTGGTGGTGCGACAAAGGTGTGGCAGGAGGTTGAGGAGTGTGGATTACATGGTTGATTGATGTTGCTTTTTTGGGCATCTTGCCTTTTTCTCTTAGAGTTCGGAAGCCACATGGTTTTTATTATTGAACAGCCAGAAGAAGGTGTGCCAGAGGAGCCATTCTCAATTTGGATTTCTATTGCAATTGAGGTTTAGGTGTTGAGATTGTTGTCATTACACGCAATACGAATTGGAAAGTTCTTCTTGGTTCAGACCCAAGTGTAGCATTTTGCTCGTTCTCAAGTTCAAATGCTATGTTGGTGGCTTCGTCCTTTTTATTTTGGGTGTTCTTGAGGTACTGTTTAAAAGAATGTGCACAATTTCTTGGAGATCCAAAATCAATTGAAATTATTTTTAATGCCTTGATAAATAGCTTTGATAGGATGGTGAGAAAAGTTTCACCTATTCCCACATATGGTGCCAATGTTCTAGTCCAAAATTAGTCAAGATATCCCTATGGTGGAGAACCTGCAAAACAGAAGAAAAAGACTCTGATACTCAAGTTAGAAAGTGGCTAAGTCAAAATATAGTAATAAATTATTAGAAATTGATTGTAAATTGGTTGATCATACGTTAGAGCTAGGCCCTTATTTATAGGATAGGGAGCGGTCCCTTAATTGTAGTTGATAACCTTCTTTAATAAAAAGGTCTTCTAGTAGAATTTGAACTCATATCTAATGGGGATAATCTTTGTTAGTTATGATAAAGATAGATGTTGTTAGAGTCTTTCTAGACGATAGGTCACATAATTAGGCTAGCCTATTGGACCTAAAATATTCGTACAGTACTGGTAAAGCACATTGTGGTCAATGGCTCGATTCCTACAAATGGCACCAATGTTTCATACTACATTTAAGGATTTAGGAATACATGAATCCAGCTAAAGTGTATGATTATCTGTTATTCCATAGACCAAGGTGGGTTATACTTATAAAAATACTCCGACACTCTTGTCATAATGTGGCTAATTCAGAACAAAGTATTTAATTTTTAGAAATTAATTGTAACTTGGTTGGTCATACCTAAAGGGCTAGGGCCCCATTTATAGGATAGGGAGAGATCCCTTAATTTGTAGTTGATAAACTTCTCTGATAGGGAGGTCCTATAGTAGAATTCAAATTTATATTTGATGAGGATAATATTTAGTAGTTCTGATAAGGATAGATATTGTTAGAGTCTTTCTAGATGATGGGCCATATAATTGGGCTAACCAATTGGGTTTAAAATATTCGTATAGTACACTTGCCCAAAACTCGGTATTCGTTGAGGCATGGCACTGGGCGTGTCGAGTGGCAAGATGCATATATTGTAACTTTGTTCGTTGGGTGCGTTAGCACACTGTATCATTCTCGATGACCTTAGTTTAGATTAAATTGTACTCAGTCTTAGGCATTGATCTTCATTCCTTAGTTTGATGAAATAAAGATCGATCTTCATTAGAGTCTTTGTTTAGTTTGACATTGAGATGGGATAAAGATCAACTGTTGTTATAACATAGGCACGGGATTAACATCACCATGGTGAAGTGAGACCGACCCATGAGATTTAGATCACCGTAAGGGTAAAGTGAGTCTAACGCACAGGATTAAGGTCGTCGTGATGAAATGAGACCGACATTAGGATTAAAACCTGCTGTAGTCACAAAGGCAACACAACGAGGTGTCAATTTTATGTGATCATAAACATATTGGTGTGGTGTGAACTTTAGTATAAGCACATTATAATATTCTCCTATGTTTTGAAAATATGAGACAAAAATATGGATCAATTAAACAACTAAAAATATAATTAGATAATCTATCTATCTTCTAACGATTATATAAAGGGGATTGCCCCTTTTAGTCTCCATTTTTTTATTCTCAAAATGCCCCCTTTCTTTGTTACTCAATTAAAAATACCATTATTATTTATTTAAAAACTAATTCAAAAATGGGTTAAACTAATTTTGGAATATTTCATTTTCATTGTCACATAGGATAATTATTCTAGAGACTTAAATCTTTTTATTTTGTCTACATACCATTAATTTATTAAATAAAAAATAATGAAATAAAATAATAAAAAATGCGAATTAACTTGCCCATCAATGCGCTTGTCATAATTAAGCTGTTATCATGTCGACTTGACAGTAGGATGCCCATCAGCACATCATATAAGTTAGAGTCTTGTTCCTTTGGCAAGTTGTTGACACGTACCTATAAGCTTTAGCAAAGTCGCATTGCTTTGATCATTATTAATTCTGAAAAATGTGAGAGCATTAATAAAAAATGCAAATTAAAATAAAATAAGGAAGAGTTAGATGGATTTGAGATGGCTTGTCGAGTCTAAGTCACTTAAGGCCTTTGGAAGGAAATACAAAATTGGGTTTTTTTAGGATGTTGGGCCACAAATGCTCTAATTGGGTTTTTTGGGTTGTAGCATTTGGTTCTAATGCGAAGATAATATGCATTGTTCCAATAAGAATTCATCTAGTTGTATTTGCTAAGCTCTACATTATATGGCATAGAAATGTAGTAGGAGTAGATGATAGAACTTGATTTGGGCTTTTGGATGGCTATAAGTGTTAATACCTAAATTTGATCTAGACATGGACTTGGGTTGGACACGTTGCACCTGGAACTAGGATTGTTACTTGGATCTTCATCTTCGAAGCAGGCATAAGCTAGGCACCAAATTTATGCTGGAATGTTGGTAGCATTAAGTTAAAATTTTAAAATCGAAGTCATGAGGATTCAAACTAGGACATAGAGGTTTGGTAACTCCATACTTTTGTTTAGCAATAGGTTTCATTAGTATCTTTTCTGATGCTGTGAGTAATTGTCTCATTCATAATGCAAGCAAGCATTGGCAATGAGTGTTTCAATAGTGAGTCAATAGCCTATGTTTGATGTTGTGAATGAAAAAAAGAAATTGAGTGTAGGGAAATAAGAGCAGTCAAAACTCCTTTGGTGGCGTTGGCGCTAGAGCAACGAAGCTCTAATTTGACGATGGTGTCTATGCCCATAGGAGGTGCACGACGACGAAGGCAAACAAATATTTGGTGTTTCCACTTCAAGGGAGAATATGGAACATGCACCAATTTATGTTTTCTAATTGGTTTAAGGCAGGTGCTTTATTGTGTTTGGAGGTGCAATGCTAGTGCGGCAATAACCTAAAGAGTATGGCTTGCCTAGTTGATTGAAGTTGCTTTTTAGGGCATCTTGCCTTTTTCTCTTGGAGTTCCAAAACTACATGGTTTTTGTTGTTGAATAGGTCGACGAAGGTGTGCAAGAGGAAACCATTCTTAATTTGGATTACTATTGCAATGGAGGTTTAGGCGTTGAAATTGTTGTCATTAAATGTAGTACCAACTAGTAGGGCTTTCTTGGTTCAAAGTGTAACACCCTACCTATAGTATGCCTAATTACTAGAAATATTTATAACTTAGTTTAATTAATTAGGTATGGTGCTACTTACTTAACTTACCCTAAGAATTGATTATGATTTGAAATCAGAAAGAGATAAACAATTGCTAGATAAGTAAAACTTGGATTTAGAGTTTCAAGTATTTAACTTACAACTAGGTTATTTTATATCATGCCACCAAGTTTTTAAACTTTAATTTGATTAAAAGCTAATTTGGAAAAACCTAACTGTTGGTTTGCAAAAGAACATATCTTTTCTGTATATCCACTGCCTGGGTACTGGAATTCTACCACCTGGGTAGTGAAACACTAGAATCAAGCATTTCCCTTGGGTAACCTGGTGCCTGAGCGCCGAGTTTCTGGCACTTGGGGACCCAGCTCTGGGCAGCCATCGCCTAGGCGCCCAAGTGGTAGCAAGTTACACATAATTTTTATACTATCATATGATTATGGGACTTTGTTCTAACTTCTAATTATCTTTATTTCACACAAGTTTGATAGGTTATGATGAGTTTAACTAGTTTTTGGATTAGAATGAGGACATGTAATTAAGAAAGAATAAGACATATTAACAACACAATGTATAGCAAACTAGATATATTCATGTCATATAAAAACTAAGTTTTACATATAGCATCACCTAGATCTATTTTACAATACAAAAAAAAGTGGGGCTTGGTTAGTGATATTATACAAATGTCCCATAAGGTGATACTTTTGAGTACATCACATTTTTAACCTAGCTTTAAACTATGCCACCTACTTGATTATTGAAATAGGTGACTCTTATATCTTGTATGACACGAACCAGACCTACTTCTGACATATCAACCCAAACAATCTCTATTTCTACCACAATGGTGATGTAAGGCATCTTGAACTTAATTTGAAAACATCACACACAAAGTGAGATAATAATCTCCGTAGGAAGCATCAACAAGTTAAAAACATGCGATGTTTTTAGCTGTAATATATATAGAAAATGCTTCTCTTCATTAATTTTCTCTTATTTAATGGATTCCTTGTATATGCTATATTACCAATTCACCAATTCTTCATTCATGAAAACCCTACATGATTGAAACATAAGAATAAAGCTCTTTCCGCTTGCAAGGGCGTCCCCTCGCTATCGTCACCAATCTGACCTTACCACCGAAGTGGCCTTAATCATGTGGGATCACCTCCTTTAAGGATCATTTCCTAACTTAGGTGAGATCACTCCCCATAAGGATTATTTCTCAAAAAATTCATTATGATCACCTTTTAGGAGGATCATTTTTATACTTAATTGGTAATGTAACATAGCCATCATCATTTTGAATCATCTTAGTATAATTAATAAAATTTTCATGTAAAGAAGCATAAAGAGAACATCTTTTCGCTAGTTCATGAAAATAAAACAATAGAGAGAGGGAGAAAGAAACATAATAACATAATAGCAAGAACACGAAAAATAGAGAAGAATTAGGAGAAGGTTGATGTTTCCTACTTTTGTTGAACTCTAAATTTTCAAGAGTTTCCCTCCTTGTTCACGTGCTCACTCTCCTTTTGTTGCTCTTAAGTGTTTGCTTCTATTGCTTGGAAGTGGTGTGCTCTCTTATGCATGGGGAGGCGGAGTATTTATAGGAATTTGGGGGATGCATGGCCGTGGGCTTTAGTGAGTGTGTGTGACATGAGAGTGGCTTGGATAAGGGGAAGAATTTTTCTAGTTTTAGACCATGTGGTCTTAGTTTTATTGTCTTACTTTACACTTGGCTAGCTTAGGGAGTTTCACCTATTTAGTTATCTCTAAACTAATCATTATATAGTTACTTTTTCTAACTTAGTTTGGTTTAGTTTGGTTAGTTTTTAACTAGATTTTCCTGTTTGTGTCATGGTTGACTTAGTTACTTTTAAACTTTGTCATTAAATTCTAACTAGATTCCTATCTTTCTTGTTACTCCAATCGTGATTACATGCATTTAATGAGTTTTAGCTTTGATTTCAAGTTAACTTAGATGGCTTGAACTCCTCCCCTAGCTCTTCACGTGAGCTTATATTTTCTTCTTATTAATTTTTTATGTTTTGTTCACACTATTTTATTTCTTATGCATGTGCTTTCCTAGATTTTTCTGTGACTGGCTTTTCTTTTTCTCTTTCTCAGTCTCTCTCACGTGAACATCACCTAGGAAGACAAGTTGTTTGCCTTTTTCTTGCTTTACATCCTTTTGGGTCAAGTTCTTGGGCTTTTGGGTTTTGTTTTGGCTAATTCTAGTTTTGTTTTTCTTATTGGATTTGGATTTTGGGTTGCATTTAGCTTACTTTCTTGGTTTGATAATTTCTAATGATACTTAATTTGGGCTAGAATTCTTGGGTTACTTCATTATTTGAGCCTAGGTTTTGTTATAGTCTTAGTTTAGGGTTTTTGGGCTTAGGTTTTCGGGTTGCTCTATTATTAGGGCCTAAGTCTTAGTTTTTGGGGTCTTTAGGCCTTAGTTTACTAGCACTAATTCACAAATCTATGGTTTTGGGTTTTATGTCACATGGCTTATCATTTATTAAGTTTGAGTTTGTCTTTTTATTCTAAAATTCCAACAAGCTATCTTAACGCATTAATACATTTTTCATGCTATATCATAAATCAATTAGGGTGAACTATTCCCTTCTAAACTAGCTTTCATTATATGACTTAGTTCCTTTCTAAAATTCTAATGGGTGTCAAACATACACATTCAATACACAAACATATAACTATTCATAATTTATGGGATGTTATACAAAGCCAAATGTAGTGTTTCGCTCCTTCTCAAGATAAAATACAATGTTGGTGGCTTTTTCCTTTCTATTTTAGGTGTTATTGAGGCAACATTTGAAATTATATGTATAATTTCTTGGAGATCTGAAATCAATTGAAATTATTTTTGATGCTATAATAGACAGCTTTAAGAGGATGGTGGGAAAAGTTTCATCAATTCCTACAGATGGCGCTAATGTTCTAGTCCAAAATTAGCTGAGATATCCTTGAGGTAGAGGAATTGCAAAATAAAAGAGAAAGACTCCGACACTGAAATCAAAATATGGCTAACTCAGAACAGAATAATAAATTATTAGAAATGGATTAGTAAATTGGTTGATTATACCTATGGGGCTAGGTCCCTATTTATAAGATAGAGAGAGGTCCCTTAATTATAGTTGATAACCATCTCCGACAGAGAGGTCTTCTTGTAGAATTCAAACTCATATTTCATGAGGATTGTAACATCCCCACTTGACTTAATATAAATTATAAAGTCCTAGTTAGCCATTATGGTCGTTTATTTGTTTATTGTTATTTCTTGTCCTGTTTGATTTTTATTGTTTTTATTATGCTGTTCAAATTAAAGAGAGCACTGAAAATTACTTAAGGAAACTAAGCACCAGTTGAAATGCTTAATGGAATGATAATAATTAAACAGTGGTAACTTGGTAATTTTGAATCTGTGAACAGGATGTTTTTGTTTAATGAAAAATTAGAAATCAGTAATTAGCTAAATTGATCATTTAGTCTACTAATTTATTTCTAGTTACTTTATAATTGATTTAGGTGAGAATAGCATAAAATAATTAATAGAAAAGTGACTCTTGTAGAATGGACCATTAGGTTGTGATATGTGAAAGCATGTCATTGGATGAGAATCGGCCAATGAAATGGTGACACGTGGAGGCCTATGATTGGCTAGAAAAGTTGTCAATGAAATTGTGACATGTGTAGTCATGTAATTGGCCAAGGGTTGGCCAATAGAATTGTGACGCTTGGAGGCAAGCCATTGGTCAAGAACTAACCAATAGAATTGTGACACTTGGAAGCCAACCATTGGCTAGAAAAGTAATCATTACCTAGTTAGAGAAACCAATCCATATCCATCTAATTACTCTCATTTAGTTTTAATCCAACTAAATTAGTTCCATTGGAACTAGAACTCATCTTGAAGATGATAGATATAAGACTAACAGACAAAAAATGATTAGATGCCTAATAAGACAAATAACATAAACAATAATAAACAAAACAATTAATCCCTAATAGTTCCTAAGTGCATGGCCAAGAAGCAACCAAAAGAGAAAAAAAAGAAAGAAAGAAGGGAGAGGAAGCCATAGCTCATGGCAAGGGAAGGAGCAAGGAGAAGAGAAGAGGAAAAGAGAAGAAAAAGGGAAAACAAGCTGAAAACCACTAAGAGATCTTAGTCTTCAAGAGGTAGGGACTCAAACTCAATCTTGTCTCTTGGAAAATCAGTAGGTTTCATGGTGGGTTACTATTCTTAGATATATGGAATTATATCTTCTTTGGGTTCTAAGCTTGAATATGGGTGTTTTATTGCACGATAAACTAGTTTTATGATGTTTGTGAGCCTACTTTCATGTAGGTGGTGGTCTTTCTCTAAGTTACGATAGATAGGGTTTGTTTGAGTTATTTTTTACATGGCTTGATCTTCATGAATATGCATGGATATGAGTTCCATGACGTGATTTAACCTTGTTTATGCACAAATCATGTGAAGATTGGCTTAAATTCATAAGGTGGTTACCCATATAGGTCATTACCATGTTAGGGTTCCATAGGGAAATTTTGCTATTTACTTGTTTTAATTTTAATCTTGTTAAAGAATTATAGGTTTAAAGCTTTCATGGTGTGTTGATACCTATTTATGACTTACTATGCTTAGATGGTTTGAAAAGCACCTTAGAGTCTCCTTTAATGCAGAGAGCCATAATGGAAGCTAGAGAAGGCCATTTGAATCTCTAGGTGATTATGAGCTATTTATGGTACTGTGATGTTGATTTAGGTAAAACTTTGCTTAAATGACTTGAAATTCGCTTGATTCGTCCTCTTGGGGATCCCAACCACATTGGGGTCATGAAAAATCATGTGGTTTAGTTATGTGTGACCAAGTTTTAGGCAATTTAAAGCTATCTAAATAAAATTCAAATGAAGAACATGAAAAAGAAACCGTAATGTCCTTATGTGTGGTTCAAAGCCTAGGGTTGATAAAGGATAATTAAAAAAGAACTAATCTAGCAATGTGGTGATTTAGATGTTTTAGTGTCCTTTGATGTATTTCAATTGAAATTATGGAAGAAAAAATCCCAAAAAAACGGTAGATGTAGTACCCGGCCTTGTTAGAGAATTTAGAATTATTAGTAGCTTTCATATAGAATTGTCAAATCGTTGTAAAATTTGGCTTATGCCTATGTCAAACCTAGCAAGTGGTGAATTTGTGATCGATTGTGCAATTAGAGATCTAATCTCATCAATAAATGCTAATTGGTAGCATTATTTGCCTTAAATTCACACTTGAGTTAATTGCATACTCACGTTAAACAAAGTGGAAGAAATAATATAACCTTGGATATGATCCTTAAGTAAAGAAGATGAATTAAAGGTGACCCAGAAAGATTAGAAAAGAATTACTAAAAAGATACCATGGAAAAAGTCCATAAGAAGTCCTACATGTGTCTATGCTCCACCCAGAATGTGGATATGTAAAGTGGAATCTACCAAAAGGGTGTAGAATGACCACTTAAGTTAGAGGACGTCTTATGTCAAGAAAGAATTCTCAATTATGCAAAAGGCAATGGCTATTGATAATGTTTATGATATGAGACCATGTAGGCAAAGATGGTAAAAAAAGGGGGCTAAGCCTTAAGTTAAATCATTTATGAGCATGTCATTAATAAAAAGTTTATCATTGGATTAATTGTTATAGATTATCCATATTCTGATTATTTACTAATCATGAAACTATTTTTTCTATATATTATACAGCTGAAAATATTATGATTTTTCATTACTATTTATATTTTGTTTGAGTGTCTACTGAGAAATTATATTCTCACCCCTATGATATGTGATATTTGCAGAGCCTCTAGCTAAAGATTGATGATAAGTGTTTTTGTACTATTAGTCATAGATGTAGAGATGGTATATTCTCCTAAGCAGGACGCTTTCATTCTAGTTGTCCAGAATGTTACTTGCAGGTGGTTTGTGCAGAGTTATGTAGTAGACTAATGTAGGATTTTCCCTGCATGGCCTAGTGAGGCCAAGTACATTTTTTATATATATATGTACATAGTTTTGAATGCAAGTGGATATCTAGCTCTAACAAACATTTTGGATGTAGAATATATAGTAAACAAACATATATTTGTACGTGTCAGTAGTTAGAAAATGGTAATTTAGTAGTTTATGTTTAGTTTGATGTATAATTAAATTTTAAATGCTTATGTGTACGGTTAAACTAGAATTAACAGTTTGTTAGAATTAAAAAAAAATAATGATTTATTCATTGCTTAGTCACGTAAAAAAAAAAGGAATTAATTGAATTTAGTAAAAATATCAAGTAATCAAAAGTTTTTATATGTTAGTAATGTTTATATACTACGTGATTAAAATTTTATGGATTGGTATTAAATTCTAGATTTTTAGACACATAATCTATAATTTTATTAGATAAAAATAATTAATTAAGAGGCACATAATTGATTAAATAAATAAATTGATTAATTAAATACTTTTATTAAATACACACGTAATCCATAAGTTTATTAATTAAATTTATTTATTAAATAAATTGAATTTTTAGTTTATTAACAGTTGTTTATAATTTATTACGTAACATAATGCTTATATTAGATTGCATGTTACAGAGCCTTTGACCATTAATATGATAAATATTGGCACTGCTGATGGTGTCAATAATGACAAAGTGGGACTAAGACATGACATGAATGAAGACCTTTGTCAATCCCAAACTGATGCCTCTCCGATAGCAGGAGAGACGTTACTAGAATTTCTGAAATGTAAGCAAGAGCAAAATGGAGATATGACTTTGTGTCCAAGATGCTCAGCCCTATTCGACAAAAGGTTTGCAAAAGTGAAACCACCAAAGGTAGATCAAAGCATGAGATTGTCTACTTCGATAGTTGAGTTGCTGTTAACTAAGTAAAGAGTCAAGCCTATGGTTTGCTTTGACATGAAGGGCTATGAATTAAACAAGTATGGAGGAACCAGAGTCCCTTTTGAAAATGTCAAAGTCGAGACTTAAATAAAAAATCTTCTTCAAAATAAGTCAATGGTTTATCAACCTATCAAAAGGAGGAATGTGTGGAACAGAGGCATCAATAACAAGTACTTTAATCCTTTTCCTAATAAGTTTAATGTTTGGTTTTGACAAGGTTATGGAGGACCATCTAGACTAGTTTGGTCAAAATCCCAAAAGCGACGTTGGTAGTGTCAAAAAATGCCACACCCTCCAATGAGGTAGGTGTATGTCCCAAAGCGTCAACTTTATGGAAAAATGGTAGTCGACTATGACATAAAGCAATAAACTGAAAGTCAAGGCAGAGTAAATGTCGAGGTAAACAATGAGGATGATGATAAGGAACTGAAAACTTTGAAAGTGGCTTCAACGATGACCTTGATGCCATCTTTAGTACTGAAGCTACTATTAATGTCATTTCTATTCTGATAGCAGACTATGACGTCAAGGCTAAAAATAGTCAACCTTTGGAAGATGATTTCTAGGATAATCTAATTGGCATGTGAGAACTGTTGGAAGAAGTACCAGAAAATGTGGCTCATTTTAATGAATCATTTAACTATGAGAGGAAACATCTTCAACCTTTACACATTAAAGCCTATGTTGAAATTGGTGAATCATGTTCTGGTCGATGGGGGAGCAGCTGTCAACCTAGTATCCAGAGCAATGATGGAAAAACTTGGTAAAGCTGACAAGGATTTAGTTCCAACTAATATGGTTATCACTGACTTTAGTAGTAAGACCTCTCATTCTGAAGGCTTGGTGTTGTTAAATGTCAAAGTGGGAAGTGTTAAAAGATCAACCCTCTTTGTGGTAGTTCCTTCAAAGGCAATTTACAATTTGGTATTGAGACATGATTGGATACATTCTGCAGGGGCAGTTCCATCAACTGTGCATCAGAAGCTAATCTTATGGAACAAGAGTGACAAGGTTGAAACTGTGAATGCAGATGATAGCCCTTGTTACCTCCAACAGACTCATGTCGATTTCAAAGTATATAACCCTGACATTACACCTTTGAAGTGGGAAGGAAACAAATCATTTGACAAAGATATGGTTAAGAAGTGTGTGATGGACCAAAGTGGACTCCATCTGGTGCTAAAAGCTGATTCAGATTAGCTGCAAGACAAGGATCCATGAGTTTGTCGAGCAAAATGGCTTGTTTGTCGGTTTATATGGCGGATAGAACTGCGTCTGACAATGCACTAAATGACAGCCAAATGGAAGAAAATATTAAGGCCGACAATAGAGCAAAGCAAGGAAGTGAAGTGTGTCAGGCCAAACAAGGAGATACAACTGACAACATTCAAGCGCATTTGGAAAGATTGAACAAGTATTGTCAAATCCTCTACTTTGTACAAATGAGGATACAGTCCTCAACTATGTATACGATGACACACCTTTAGGATTTGAATCATCTCCAACTAAAGAAGATATCAAGAAGATTGAAGTACAAGACTCTCTAGAGGAAATGAACTTGGGTATCGATGGTAAACAAAGACCAGTCTATATCAGTGCATTATTGATAGGTGAGTTTAAAGAAAGCTTATTAAACTTCTTGAATTTAAAGATTGCTTTGCCTGGGATTGTGATGAAATGCTTGGCCTAAAAAGAGAATTGGTCGAACATCTTTTATCACTTAGACAAGGTTGTCGATCAGTAGAACAGACTCCTCGACGGTTTGCTCCTAAATTGTGCAGATTAAAGAGGAGATCGAAAGGTTACTTAAAGCAAAGTTCATACAAAGAACCAGGTATGTCAAATGAATTTCTTATATAGTCCCTATAATTAGAAAGAATGGAAAACAAAGAGTCTGCATTGACTTTAGAGATCTTAATGCTGCCACTCCCAAGGATGAATAACCTATGCCCATAGCCCACATACTTGTCGACTCGGCATCTTCTCATGAAGTTTTAAGCTTCGTGGATGGTCATTTTGGCTACAACCAGATTTTTATTAATGATGATGATGTGTTGAAAACAACATTTAGATGTCCTGGTGCCATCGGAATCTTTGAATGGGTTGTAATGTCATTTGGCTTGAAAAATATACGGACAACCTATCAAAAGGCCATGAACACTATCTTCCATGACATGATAGGTAAATTCATGGAAGTATATATTAATGATGTAGTTGACAAATTAGAAATTAAAGAAGTACACTTAATTAACTTGAGAAATTCATTTGAAAGAATGAGAAAATATGGCTTAAAAACAAATCCATTTAAATGCACTTTTGGTGTGACTGCAAGCAATTTCTTGAGATTTTTGGTTTACTAAAAGCAGGTTGAAATTGATAAGAACAAGACCAAAGCAATTCTTGAAACAACACCTCCAAAGAACAAAAAACAATTGCAGTTCTTCTTGGGAAAGATTAATGTTTTAAGGAGGTTCATCTCCATTTTGTCAAAAAGACCAAAGTATTTTCCCCACTGGTCAAACTGAAGGTAGAGGAAAAATTTATTTGGAAACAATGTCATCAAGATACATTTGACGAGATCAAAACGTATTTGACAAATCTACCAATTATGACTCCACCTGTGTCGGGAACACCATTGAAACTATACATATCAGCGTTAAAAGGCATTATTGGGAGCATGTTGGCTCAAGATGATGAAAATGATGTCGAAATAGTCATATATTATTTGAGCCGAGTGCTCAATGATGCTGAACAAATATATAGTTCTATAAAGAAGCTGTGTTTGTCTCTTTATTTTTCATGTACTAAGTTAAAGTACTATTTAATGTCATTTCATTTATTAATCTTATCTGGAATAGATGTAATAAAGTATATGTTATCTAAGCCTATTATTCATGGACATGTTGAGCGTTAGACTTTAGGTTTGACACAACTTTTATTGCAATATGATCCGTTGCAAGATGTGAAAAGCCAAGTCCTGGCTGACTTTTTGAAAAACCTTGCTTGTGTCGACGTCAAAATGAATTATGTTGGGTTTAAGCCATGGTAATTATATTTTGATGGCTCTTGACACCAAGGTGAAGTAGGTGTAGGAATCTTAATTGTATCCCCAATTGGTACACTAACCAAATTCATGTTTAAGGTCAAGTATCTTTGTTCAAATAATGAAGCTGAATATGATGTCCTAATTGTTAGGTTAGACATTCTAATTCAATTAGAAGCAAGAATTGTTGAAATAATTTGGAACTCACAATTAGTACTCAAACAACTGTCGAGGCAATATAGATGTATGAGTTATAACTTGATGAAGTACTTGGCGGTGGCTGTCAGGTTGTTAGCAGAATTTGACAAAGTCGTTATAAGACACATTCCTCACATGAACCACGAGATAATTGAATTAGCTCAAATAGCCTCTAATTACAAAGTTTCGACACCTATATTGTCAAAATTAATTGAAATTCAAGAAATTTAACAAGGATGCGAATGCCCATGTAATTTGGGAGGCCTCCACACTGGAGAAGGATCGGATAGTCATCCAAGTGAAAGCGGCAAAGGACTTCAAAGAAGGCTTCCGGAAGCAAGAATCTCCAATCCATATTGATCAAGGCCCGGTCCAATCTCTTGCCCATTCTAAGTTTATTATTGTCAACCTAATGCCAAGTGACCGTTGGACCTTTTGCCCCCATATCTAGAAGGTTACAGTTGGCAAGCATAGAAGAAAATTCTTAAGCTCTGGAACGAGAGAAGCTGCCGCCACAAACTTCAGATGGCAAGAGGGTTTGCCGTGAATGAGGTGGGGGTGTAGGTAGGCTTTAGACTGGAAGAGTTTGCATGGATTCATGCAACGTGCCCCTGTTTATGACTTCCTTACCCTTATTGCTCCTTAATTCCCCAACCTTGATTAATGTTACTTTCGAAGTACTGGCACCATGGGTAAAAGAGTTGCTACCCAAAATTATTGGAGCTGTATTAGTGACGTCTAGCCTTGCAAGGATTTTTGGGTTGTCCTTTGGGTCTCCCTCTTCTTTGCGGTTTCTTTTTTTATGAATCCAATGTTTCCTCACTTGCATGGTCGTGTCTGTAGTCTTATCTCGTAGTTGGGTACACCTTTTCAGGAACATCACCTTCAATATTATCATGCGACAAGGTGTTGAACTTATTTGAATTTGATTTGCTAAAATATTCTCTGCCTTTGCCCGACTTGATTGCAGTAGCTTGATTGCGTGTTTTTGTAGGCTTCCATTTGTTAAACACAATAAGCCATTCACTATGTGTAACGTTACCTAGAGTTAATTGCGCCTGAGAAAATGGATCCAAATTTAATGACTTGTTTCCCCCATTTCCAGCTGTAGGTTCACCGACGGTCACCGTTGGAGTCTGGCCAGTAAGTTTCTTGGTGCAGTCTCTGCCGAGATGGCCGTAAAGACCACAGCGGGAGCACAAGAGGTGTAAACCTTCATATTCTACTTTATACCAATGCCCACGAATCCAAACTTTTCCCACCACAGACTGGTGCAAATCAATTTCAACACACACCCTCGCAAACCTACCACGGGTGAGATTCAAGGTATTCAGATCAACTTTAATCGGATGACCAATAGTTGTAGCCATAGCTAACAAAAAGATTTCATCATAATAAACAAGATTGAGGCCAGGAAAGCAAACCCAGACCATGGTCTTGTCTATAGATGCCGTTTCAGGAATAAGTCAGGATCCCATGTTCTAACCAATAGGTAGTGATCAAAAACCATCCAAGGCCCTCCACAGATCACTTTCCAACGATTGTCAGCGTTCTCAAACTTCACCATGAAATATCTATCCATGGCTAATGTCCATAATTTTAAAGCCTACAGCATCTTTCCAAATAGCTCGTAGGCAGTTATTCATGGCTTGAAAACCTACATCTTTCCCTAGCAGTTTAACTATTAAAGCATCAGACCAGGGAACACACATATTCTGAAATACCTTGTCATCCACGTGCACCATAGGTAGAAGCTTGTTGCCGTTATCATGCTCCACTCGAACTAACTTCTGTTCGATATAGTCCATAACTGGGGGTGGGGGTGGTGGAGCTTGGTTTCCCAATAGCATATCCCTGAACGATACACGTTTACGACTTCCTAATTTATTGAACGTTCTGCTACCGTCACCATCAGGGGCCATGATGGTGGTTGAGTGGGCCTTGGGTGTGCACTCTGGACCTCCATCTGCTTTTTCTTTTCTCACTTTTCAATTGAAGAAATAGGTAGAGATCATTGTTAATAAGAAATTGGTAGGTAAATTTATTAATCAAATGTCATTATTAAATATGTCCATACATAATCACTTAAATTAATAATTGGTAATTTTATATTTATTATTTATAATTTTTAAAAATATATATTTATTAATTAAATTTTTTTATAAATATTAAATTTTAAATTGAGTATCTATATAAATATATTTCTATTCAAAAATTCTTCTCATAAATAAGAATCTATTGTTTGGAAGGAAAGAACTTGAGTAAGCTTCACTGAAAAAATAATCTGAGGAAATGTGTACCAAAAGCCTATTGCGTGTATGGATAGCAAAAGCTCCATTGTTGCAAGTTGTGGTTGATGGTACCATTAGATTCTAACTTAAATAGTCGTTCTTTTTGCCATTTATGGTCTCACCTTGCTTTCGGAAGAGTGAAGAACTGTGAGGCAACCATAGTTCATTCTCTGGAAGAAATGCTTGGAGGCACAATACCCGAGAGATTTACACATGGTCTTCTCTTACTCTATTAGGTCTAAGGGTATCACAGCCATAAGGGAGAAGAGAAAGTATGAGTCATGATAACAAATTGTATTGAATTAATGAGAGTTGTGCACACTGATAACAGAGTCCTAGTATTTATACATCTGACATCAGTAACTGTAATACAGAATGACTAACTACTGGTAACTAATCATCAATAGACTACTTTTGTGTGTGTAGATTTTCAACACTGAGTTTGGACCATAGTTGATTAAACTTTGTACTAGAGACTGCTTTTGTTAAAGTATCAGCAACCCGATCAGCTGATGGAATGTGAAACACAGAAATATTGCTTCTGTACCACTTTGTCTCAAACAAAATACAAGTCAAGCTCAAAGTGTTTGGTTCGACTGTCCAGTATAGGATTTGCATCAAGCATTACAGTGCTCAAGTTATTACAATATATTGTTGGTGTATGCACAATTGGAACATGAAGTTCAGTCAACAATGATCTAAGCTAGGAAATCTCCGCTATGATAGCTACTAGACTACGGTATTCTGCCTCAGTACTAGAACAAGATACGACTTGATGCTGGATTTCTCTTCTTTAGTCTTTACTTTATCCTTCTTCCATTTTCTCATTAATATTTTTGAAGCCACATTTTGAAAAAAATAATAAAGTTATAAACATATACTTCTTTAATATTACATTATCTATACTATTCTATAATAGGGATTGAGAAGTTTGGTCTTTAATTTTCATTATTTCAAAAATGCTATTACTTGAAACCACCATGAACTAATTCTCAAAATCCTTAAACCACCTTAAATGGTTTCAAAGCATTTTGAAAACAGTTTTCAATTATCTTTCAATGAAAAATTTAGTTATTAGTCTTTAGAGAATATCTGTGAGATGAATTAAGCTTCATCCACTTTTCCCTCACTTATCATCATTTTTTTCAAAGATTCCATTAAAAAAAATGTGTTACCCATAAAAAATATATATTATACTCACTAATATTCTATAATAAAAATAATGTGGCAGAAGACCTCACATTAATAAAAAAATTAGTACATAAAGATAATAAAGACAAAAGATGAGACTATAATTAGTATATTAAAAACAATTAAATTTAATTTAATAGTAATATAGACTAAAGAAGATAATCCCTTTTATAATAGTATAGATTATATTTTTAAAAGCTAAAATTGTAAACTAATTTTAACTATCTTTATATTTAAACATATTTTATAAATAATAAAATTATAAAACACTTATAATTATTTTTAAAATTTCAATATATCAATATAAAATAAATTAAAATATAAATTATTATGTAATATTATTTAAACTATCGAAACAAAAAATGCTTTGCTAGTATATATGAAAATTTTGAAAATTTAAGTATTATTAGGCGTAACTGTGTCTTTTATGGCGTGTTTAGTACTTGTGGTCGAGAATTTACTCTCCGCGTATGAAATTGTATTGTTTGAAAGAGGAATTTTGTGAGAACTTGTAAGTGCATGCACCTTGCTTAAAGTATGTGCTGCCCCAAAAAAATTGCCTTCACATGTTGCGTTTAAAAATTAAAATAAATTATAGGACCATAGGAGGGAGGTAAGGATGTCCTACGTAATCTTGACAATGAATAATAGAAAGCCACCTCACTTTTGTCTTGGCTTTTGCCTTTTGGGACTTCCTTCATTCATTTTCTCGAGTAAATCATTTTAAGACACCCATTTAAACTGGAAAATATAATAAATGGTTAAGAGGTTATCAACCAACGAAATATGATTGTGCCGAAAATAATATTAACAATAAAAGAATTATTTAAAATTTTATATACTCCCTTATAAAAAAAAAATTCTTATATACTTTGAAAATATTCTTAAAAAGATAATAAGGATTAAGATTTAATTTTAATTTTATTATTTAAAATTATATTTTTAATTCAACTACTGAATGATTATAAAGAACTCATGTCATATATCATATATCTATTGAGTAAATGTACAACTCTAAAAGTGTACAAAAATTTTCCCTTATAAAGACTAACGGGATACATGTTTGATAATGATACTTTAGTACGTGCACGATATGGAATGTTAGTGGGGTTTTTGTGACGAGTCCCTTATATGAACTAAATATATTTTTAAAATTTTAAAAATCTGAAAATAAAATAATTTCCAAAAAAAAAACCTTAAATTTTTTTAAAAACCAAACATACTTTAAATTTTTATTGTTTTGTTTGGAACATTTACCTAATTAGTTTCTTTTAAAAGCTATTAAGAGTTAATTCTATGCACTCAATGTCAACGATTAGCCTGAACACCGGAATCGTTTTTCTAATTTATAACTCCCCATCTTTTCGTAATATATGAAAGTAAAGAAAAACATATTTCTTTCATAATAACGTTGTCAATATCGCAGAGTTCAAGTTGAATGCTTGGTTCCCTCTGGTTTTGGCAGTGGTGGGGAGCTAGCTTTCTTGATGAAAGGGTTGTATACTTAATTATGATGGTACCAGAAATGTTCGACTGCTGCATGTGCCTGTGCAATACGAACTGCACTTTTTAGACCATTTGATTGAATTTGAGTTATATTTTTATATGTGTTTGATTCAATCCAATTGTCTAAAAACATTTAAGCATGTCGTACAAGTTCCAACAAATGTACCGGTTGTAGTTTTATTATTTATTTTTACAAGTATAGGTTGTAGTTTTTTTTTTTTACAAGTATAGCTAGGTTGTTTTATAGATTCAACACATGTATAATTTATTGGTATTTTTTTTCACATAAAATTAACTTTTCAAGTAACTTTTATTTATATTGTTGTAATTATAAATTTTTTAAACACAATATAACAATCCAAATGCATGTATGAAAATGAAATCCATTAAAAAATAAAAAGGAATAAGATTAAGTACGCCCCGTTGTATTTGTTTCGACAAATGTGTACATGTATCTAATCGCAGCATATCATGGTTATATAATAACACTAATAAAATCAGCTCTTACTCCCAATCCAAAGTGCTTTAACCAAAATTCTTCAGCTCTTTATCCATCATATTTTACATCTCCTTCCCTTTTGTTCAGAAAAAATTAAACGTCAAGATTCTTCCTTTTATGCGTATTGGGATCTGTCTTTTGCTTCAAGTTCTTTTTGTGCCGAATTTTTGTAGTGAAACGAAATCAAACACCTAAAAAAAAAAGATGTTAATTTGCTGGCACACGGGTACAATTTTTTTTTTAAATTATATTCTTTCTTTTTTTGTTTTTTGAGATGAAAGATAACGCATTTGAAGTACTTTTGGACAGGCTTCTTCTAATTCTAACCATACTCTGTGAGCTCTGTTTTGTTGACACTGCCAGATAAAATGCCCAGTGAACCTTGAACAAAGGGTACATAAATCAATAACTTTTTGATTGACCCACTCATAGAGTACTTTATTTTATCCCAATAAAATATGAAGAAAGACAAGGGTCACCCCATTTCGTTCCCTGGTGCGCACTCCCTTGTGAAAATCCTTGATGCATTTGTATTGGTTGAAGGATAATTTCGGGTGAAAAGTTTAGAAAAAAAATGAAATCAGAAGCAAAAACACCATGCAAGTATATGTGCTGTTCAAAAATGACTAGTTGATGACATTAATTACCACAACAGTCAGCTAGCAATGATTCATTCAGTGGGATTGCATTCATCAAGTTACGCCTAAGCCTAACTAATGAATGTCAAATCCAAATGCTCTTCATTGAGTCGACTTATGTGGATGCAAGCTGAATTGACTGTTGTAGCTGAAACATGAACATCACCTGAGTAAATCTTGGAGCTTGGAACAGAAATTATCAATATAAGTGGACCCTAAATCGTTGCTGAGTAAGAGGCTTCTCAATTGAGTATGGTTTGCTCTGACCTCCTTACCAACCTCACCCTCATTATCCATCAAAGTTGTCACAGCTTTGCAGACACTTTCCTTGGTAAACCAACCATCTTCTCCTTTCTCCACTTCAACACCAGCCTTTAAGCTGCTGCTTATTATCCTTGCATTGAGAACTTGATCAAGTATATCTGGTAAAAGCACTATCCGACACTTGCTCGCAAGTGCCTCTAGCAGATCCACCCTCACAATGGGTAATAAAGCACCCAACAGAAGGGTGCTCCAAAATTAACGTCTGCTATCCCCTTGTACAACACCTCGCCCTTGAATCCTTTCTTTGAAACCCTCTGGCAGAGTTGTTTCAACTATCTCAAACCCAATAGGTGATTTAAGTGCTGCCAAAAATGAAAAACCATTTAGCTCGAGACCCAACTGCAAATCTTGAAATTGATTTTGTTGTAATATCCATTCACTTCCGAATGCACAGTAAATTATTGAGCCAGCCTTAAATCCTGCAAGCCATTCAACCTAGTTTTCCTCCAAAGTGGAGGTGGGCGGCTCTGGTAGTAGAGGCCCAGAAAACAAAAAGGCTTCCCAGCCAGGGTTTCAAGATAACCCGCATAGTGTCCCTCAATTTCTCTACAACCTTTGGATCCGACTGCATCTGACAATCTCGTGCCAGTGCTGATGCGATCATAGAAACGAACACCACTGCCAAAGTCCAGTTCCATGAATGCAGCCAAGACCCGTGCTTCATGAACATGGAGCTTGATGGAAGAATCTGGGAACCCGGCAGAGGGATGCTTGAGGTCAACAAGGCCAACTGAATTATTTCCCTGACGCCGCCTTTCTGCGGATTCCAAATAAGCTGCTGATATTGAGCTAGTAATATGGTACTGAACAGACTTGATGCCCAAGCATCGAGTCAAGCTTGGTAGCCAATATGCTGAATCGAAGAGAACAATGTTGGGTTTCAGCTCAAGTAGGAGTTGTTCAACATCCTTCGCTGTACGATCCATGGCAGTCATAAGAAGTGGGCATAAAGAGAAGGGAACATCCAAAGTGGTCTCTGCACTATGAGGAAGACCATCTGATAGTTTAAAATCTAAATAATCTAATTATGCTTTACACAAACAAACAGTAATTAGATTTATGCGGAAACATAAAGAGATCGAATATACCTCCGCCATTGCTATAATTTTAAAGTTCCGAACTTTGGGTTTCTGTGATACTTCTAAGCTTTCACTCTCGTCACTTTAATAATGTATATTAAGATTGAATATGAAAGCAAACTTAGGGACCCAAAATTATGAACACACATCATCTTAAATAGCCTCTGCCCGTCACAAAAGCAGTTGTAGACGTACAAACCAAAGTGGGCAGTTTCTGAATGAGGAATGACGTGGAATGCGGATGTGGATGAACGTGGACCACCTTGAGACTTATTCTTCAGTTTGTTCCGACAGTTCCGAAGATTACGTGAGTAATTTTCAAACATTCAACATTCTCCACTTAGTCCATATATTCCATCATATACTACAGTGAGAAACAAAATACATGAATCATGACGATAGGTCCTCTAAAAGCGAATATTATCTTCCATGCATCACAATGTATCATATCCTCAAGCCCATATAACTTAATGAATAAACCCAATGTTTATTCTAGGTCCAAACTTCATTAATATTTCTCAAAATGAATAAATAAATATACGTATACTGAAATGAGAAAACATCATAAATAGAGTTTCATTAAAATGATATCGTTCTTACAACGAAAACTACATGAGGGAACCAAGTCCTATTCTATCTACATGATCTTTAAATTTCGGTGGTGGCATGCCTTTAGTTAAAGGATCAGCAATCATCAATTCAGTGCTAATGTACTCAATAACCATTGTTTTATTCTTAACGCGTTCTCTTATGGCCAAATACTCAATGTTGATATGCTTGCTTCGACTACCACTTTTGTTGTTCTTAGCCATAAAAACAGCAGCTGAATTGTCACAATATATCAACAATGGTGGCCTAGAAATCGAATCCATAACTCTAAGCCCAGAAATAAAATTCCTTATCTATACACCATGTGAGGTAGCCTCAAAATAAGATACGAACTCAGCCTCCATAGTGGAAGTAGCGGTCAGAGTCTGCTTGGCACTTCTCCAAGATACGGCTCCACTGGCTAGCATAAAGACATATCCTGAAGTCGATTTTCGCAAATCAATACAGCCAGCATAGTCTGAATCAGAGTAGCCAATCACTTCCAAATTATCAGGTCGTCTATACATAAGCATGTAGTCTTTAATCCCCTGAAGGTATCTCATCACTTTCTTTGCAGCTCTCTAGTGGTCTAAACTTGGATTGCTCTAATATCTCCCTAACATTCTAACAGCAAATGCAATGTCAGGTCTTGTGCAAACCTGAGCATACATAAGGCTTCCAACAGCTGAAGCATAAGGAATGTTATTCATTTGTTCCCGCTTTATATCATTTTTCGGGCACTGGTTCAAATCGAACCTGTCGCCCTTCACAATGGGAGCCACACTTAGTGAACAATCCTTCATCCGAAATCTCTCTAAAACTTTTGTTGATATAGGTCTCCTGGAACAAACTAAGAATACCTCGAAATTTTGTCTCTATGTATCTTGATGCCAATAACATAAGAGGCATCACCCATATCCTTCATATCAAAGTTTTCAGAGAGGATTGTTTCACCTCATATAGTAAACCTTTATTATTGGCTGCAAGTAAAATATCACCCACATATAGAATAAGGAAACAAATCTTACTCCATTAATCTTCTGGTATATACACTGATCCATAATGTTCTCCACAAACCAAATGAAGAAATGACATCATGAAATTTCAATACCATTGACGGGAGGCTTGTTTCAATCCATATATGGATTTCTTAAGGTTGCACACCAAATGCTCACCATCACTAGAGGAAAATCCTTCTGGTTGTTTCATGTAAACCTCTTCCGCTAAATCTCCATTGAGAAAGGTCGTTTTTACATCCATTTGTTGTAACTCTAAGTTAAAATGTGCAACTAATGCCTAGAATGATACGAAGAGAATCTTTCTTAGATACAGGAGAAAATATCTCCTTGTAATTAATTTCTTCCTTTTGAGTGAATCCTTTTGCAACGAGTCTTGCTTTATATCTTTCAATGTTACATAATGAGTCTTTCTTTGTTTTAAAGACCCATTTACATCCAATGGCTTTTGCACCATCAAGAAACTGAACAAGATCCAGACTCCATTAGATGCCATAGAATTCATCTCATCCTTCATAGCCATACCATAAATTTGATTCTTTACAACTCATGGCTTGTGAAAACGTTTCAGGGCCATTGTCGACTCCAATGTTATAGTCAAATTCCTGTAAATACACAATATAATCACTAGGTATCGCTGATTTCCTTATTCTTGTAGATCTCCTTAATGTTGTATCATTATCTTCTTGAGGAACTTGTTGTTTAATTGGTTGATCAAATTTCTTGTTCCTCATCAACAACTTGATCTACTGGATTAATATCAGCATGTTGTGGATCTTGAATGAATGGTTGTATAACATTTGGTTAAACTGAAGGGGCATTGTGAACAACAACCAATCTTATACTTGAGGTGAAAGGTTGAGTATCTAAATGATCTTTTTCAGAAATAAAGTTTCTAGATTGATCGCTTCCACTAATCAAGTCATTTTCAAGAAATTTAGCATTTCTTGATTCCACAATCCTAGTGGTGTGAGATGGACAATAAAATCTGTATCCCTTAGACCTTTCGGCATATATCCAACAAAATACCCACTAATGGTCCTTGGGTCAAGCTTCTTTTCTTGTGAGTTATAGATTCTAACTTTCAGACGGACATCCCCAAATGCATGTACATGTTCGCAAACTCGGTTTCCAACCTTTAAATAACTCAAATGGTGTCTTTGGGACAGTCTTAATTAGAACTCGGTTCAATGTGTATACTACCGTCTTAAGAGCTTCAATCCACAAGGACTTAGGAAGCTTAGAGCTACATAGCATACTTCGCACCATATCCAATAATGTTTGGTTTGTTCTTTCTGCTACACACACACCATTCTAATATGGAGAACCAGGCATGGTGTATTGGGCAACTATCCCACGCTCTTTAAGAAACTTCGCAAACGGACCAGGTGCTTGTCCATCTTCAGTGTATCTATCGTAATATTCTTCACCTCTATCTGATCTCACGATCTTAATTTGCTTGTCGTATTGTTTCTCTACTTCAGATTTAAATAAAGGCATCTAACACTTCATACTTATTATTAAACATGTAGAGATACACGTATTGTGAATAATCATCTATAAAAGAGATGAAGTATTTCTGACCATGTATGTCCATATCTGGACAACAAAATATCTGTATGTATGATTTCTAATAGTTCAGTACTCCTCTTGACACCTTTCTTAGACTTGTTCGTCTGCTTTCCCCTTTATGTAGTCTATACAAGTTTCAAAATCGGTAAAATCTAAAGTACTAAGTACTCCATCATTTACCAATCTTTTAATTCTCTGAACAGAGATATGTCCTAGTCTCCGGTGCCATAACATAGAGGAATCTTCATTCATAACACATCATTTCGTACCAATGTCAACATGCATAGCGTTATAAGTAGTATCATTTTGTAAATCAATATAGAAAAGACCATAAGATAATGTACCATTCCCAATGAGATCAGATTTAATAAAACAAACTGAAAGATGCCTCATAAAATGAAAAGGAATAACCAAAAGGTACAAGTCTTGAAACTGAAATTAAGTTCCTAGAGAAACTTAGAACATAAAAAGTCTTTTTCCAAATTTAAAACAAAACCACAACTTAAAACTAAATTGCATGTCCCTATAGCCTCCACATGTGAATTCATCTTGCTTCCTGAATAGATGCATTATTCATTTCCCACTGGCTTCCTTAGATTTCGCATACCCTGTAATGTATTCGAAACATGGATTGTAGAACTAGAATCTATCCACCATGTATTATAATTAACATTAACTATATTAGATTCATAACAAACAAATGAGGTTGGCATACCTTTCTTCTCCAACGCTATCCACAGGAGAACTTCCCTCAACGAATTTGGGGTAATCATTTTCACTCCCTATTTAATAATGAAGTTCATCACAGGAGAAAATCAAGTGGCAGTAGCTAAAGGAGATCAAACACTTGTAAAGCAATGTTACAACAATAGCCTCAAAATGAGTGAATGAAGCTCCTAACCTACTTAGAGGAACCTCATATTTTTAAATCTGAGATAGTTTTCTAAGATAGTTTTTGATGTTTTCTTTGATTTTCTATGTAATAAAGTACATTTTGCACAATCATATGTTCTTTCCCTCTGTCCAAGACATATGTCTAAGGTGACCATAAGAGAATAAAGTTATTTACAAGTTATTTGGTCAAATTGCTACTCAAAACTATCTCGGCTCTTTCTATTGTTAAAGCCATTTTGGCTTTTTAATCAGGGATATTCTTAACAAGTTAACGAGCCACTTCGCGTCACTCTTAAATGTACGTAGGACTGCTTTGTGCGGCCAAAAAATGATAGTCCGTGGAAAAAACCATCTCAAGAAAAATACCAATGTTGAAAAAATACACATTTCCAACATAGAAAAGTTAATCGAAAACAAAGCATTGGACCTCAACTTAAAAGCAGAACTTTGGTCTTGAACCGACAAAAGAAAGGAGCAACATACCAATTTAGAATAAAAAAAAAAAAGAAGTGTACAAAAGCATTAAAGGTATGAACGCCTAATGGGCTACAATTACAAAATGCTAAAAATTACAAGTTCGGCCCAAAAGGCTACAACTGAAGTAATAATTCAAGAGTCCTTGAGCATATCTTCAATGATCTCTACCAAGGCATCATTTCAGACTTCCTTTCCCAAGTCCATCCCAAAAACATCAATGTCAAGATGGAGGAACTAAATCTGAGAAAGAGCATTATTCTAAGTAAGGGTCACTGAATGATCTGATAGGTCAGATAATTCAACTTTCCCAGACTCTAAGAGACCAACTTAGCCTTCTCAGCTTCTAGCTCCTCCACCCTCTTCTTCGAAGAAGCTAAGTCATTGCGCTCTATTTTGAGAGCAGATCTCATCTTTGCCAAGTTGGCATTTGCCTTCTCTAGCTCAGCTTTTATCACTTCTAATGCAAAGTTCGCCCTAAATGCCTCCAACTTAGCGGCATCGCATTCTTGCATGACCTCAAAGGAAGTAGCCTTCAGGTTCTCCTTGTCTTTGACTAATTTAGAATTTACAATCCTCATAGACTCAAGTTCCCCCTGTTCCACTGATAAGAAGCGTACCATACTAGCTGTCCAGAGAGCATACAACTCTGTCAAGTGAAACAGAGATGACTGAGTACTGTTACGATACTTCTCGATGTCACTATTGCTAGTAGTAACGTTTGAACCACCACCCTTAGAAGTGGCACTAGGGACAACTCGGGTAAGTTTTTGAGAAGGTTCTTTGCTCGCACCCCTTATTCTTCGGGTAAATGTTGGCTCAGTATGTTTGCCTCCTTCATTATTGAGATTCACCACGTTAGCATTGGTGTCACTTGAAGATGGCCAAACACCTTCTGGAGGAGTTTGACTGCCCCCTTTAGAGTGGAGAGTCTCTGTTTCCTCATTTGGTTGGCAGGCCTATGCTTCGTTTCTAGCTACCTTTTCTCTCACTCTTATCTCAATCGCTCTCATCTCGGCTAATTGTGTTTTCAGTTAGGCCACCTTCTTCTTATTGACATTATATCCTCTGAAAAACAAAAGAAGAAACATGTAAGGAAAAGTTATAACAAATAAAGTATCGAGAAGATCCCGCACATATCAAAAAATTTTCAGCATCCTTCGTCATTCGAGTTAATAATGTCAGAATACTTGATTGTTACAATCTCGACTATTAGCTCGATCTTGAACATCTCAATCCATTTCGTCTCGTCCACATGGTGGACTCTTCTGTTCTAATATAAATGGAACAATGGTTTTTCACTGGCAGCTTGGAAGAATGGGATGGTGCCCAGAGCTCCAATGAATTGAAAGAATCTGTCTTTGAAGTCCTTGTAGGACTATTCAAAGATCTCAAATACTCTCTTACACATCCGTGCACGAAGAGAGACGTAACCTAGCTTCTGCCCACTCACAGGTGTTAGGACACCAAAGAAATAGAAAAACACCTTTAATGACTTCAGCATCCCGAAGAAATCGCAGGTGATCTCGAATGCCCTCATAAGAGCCCAAGAGTTCGGGTGACACTAATAAAAAATTTGCTATCAGAGACGGACAAAAGTCGTGCCTAAAAGGTTCAAATTCCATTGCTATGTCTTTCAGCCATGGAACTAGACACAGAACCAAGAACATGTTAAAAAGTGGCGTTGCTGAGTTTTTAGAGACAGAATTAGAATTTCGTCTCCAGTCAAACACGGAAAAATTTAGTGTTTAAAAGGAAAAAAACCATGTCTGGAATGTAACCAAAACCATATCCAATTGATCACTTAAAGACAAAAACTTTCGTCTCTGAAAAGGTAAATTTTTGTGTCTGGTGTGCAAAAAAGTAATGTCCAATACATAACCAGACACAAAAAATTTCGTGTTTAATTCTGTTTCTGAATCTATAGAATGGTAAAAAAATTAGTTTAATACTTACGGCCTGCCATTTTATTTGTTTTTACCCTACATATAAACAACACCAAACCAGACAGCTTTCAATTATATCCAAATCAAATTCTCCAGTTATATCTACAATTTTTGAATTTATAAAAGAAGTCATTCATTTGATAAAATGTCTAAACATATTTAATGTTTTGAAATTGTCCATGAAGGTAATCCACAACAGTATATACTAAACAGTTCATAAATATATAAAATATAATCCAAGAAAATTTATAAACATTGATCAGCACAAATAATCAAAATAATCATAATCCTTGTCTTGCTGATCATTAGGTGCACAATCTGATTCAGGAGTAGTTGCAAGTTGTGAAGGAGGAGGAAGAAGGTTTAAGTCCAACCTCTGCATAATGCGATGAATCAAATCCTCCTACCGAATGATCACTCCCTGCTGCTGATCAACCCTCTCCTATAGACTGTAGATGCGTGAGTCTTTCTGTTGCATCTCAGAAGTTAAAGCAGTAAATGTGAACCTGAAAGCCTCTATCTCTGAGGCAAAACAAGTCTCAAATCCACCAGCAGAATTATAGAGGCAGCTCCTACGCCTATACCATACACGCATCCCTATTTGTTGACGTTCCGACAACATCCATATATATGTTGTTGTCAGATTGACGGCTAGACCCCTCGCTTGCTGTTGTCTATGAGTTCCTTTCAGACAACTTCCTCTAGTACTCCTCCTGTAAAAGTAAGTTAAATTTGCTTAGTTTGATAAATAATGTAATTATATAACATTCCTTAGTTATGTTAAACTTGTTCTTACAGTAACCGATTGAGCCTTCTGCGAGATCTACTTAGAAGGCTTCCCTTTTCACGTATGAATCCAATGGAAGATATCGAAAGCGGAAGGTGGGGTGTCACTTTGTGCTCTCTGAAAGTATAATAGAAATTTAAAACAAAATAAAATAATCAATATAAGTTGAATAAACTTAAAAGAAATTAAAATATAATACAAAATATTCACCAATCTTTTCTTGTACTTTATTGTTGGGATTGAGCTGCCAATGTGTATTGACACTTCTATATTAAATTTTTTATTTTCAAAATTTTTTCTGGACTTCTTCACCCAAGCAAGTTCCTGCCAGAGAGAGAGTCCAAATCATGCCTGACTTGCTGAGGGATCCATTTCCCAGGATCTGCCTCACTCCGAACCTTATTCATTGCATTCTTCAGCGAGTCAGATCCTTTGTGGTTGAAATACTTTCTGATTTGCCTGTCATCAGAAAGCAACCACTTATATTTTCTCTACATGCAAGAATAAAATTAATTAGTATATTAACAATAATTTGAATGGTTAAATTATGTTAAATGGAAATTATTAAATATAATAAAGTACATTACCCCAAATTCATTAAACCACATATTGCGAACCACGTCATCCACTTCCTTCCAATTCCTCCAAGCTCCTTCAAACTTGAACTTTATTATGGTAGTAATAGAGGCCGGTGGTCACACAGTTAGGTCAAACCTCTAAGTAAACCAAACTTAAGTCAAAGCTATAATATATGATAACATATCAAACATAACAAAATTATAAAAATTGGTAATACTTACGTCAAGTTTGGCCCTAGATGAATCTATATATGGTCATTAGCATCTCTGGTGCCAGGAGCAGGAGCAGGAGTGCTGGGTGAAGCATCTATCTTAGGATGTAAGGATGTACTGGGTGAAGCTGCTATGTGGGGATGTGAGGAAGATGTGGGGAGGTGAGAGGTAATGCTAGGAGAACATCTTGAGAGTCGTGGGATGGATGAAGGAATGGGTGAAGGGGGCATGTGAGTATGTGGTGATGAGGTGGAAGAAGGATTAGATGCACTATCACTGCTAGCCTTGTCCCTACCTCTACCTTTACCACTACCTTTATCGTTTGCCATCTATATACACTTACAATGACAAAAATGAATTAAATCAAGTAACATAAAAGTTTAGAAATAAAAATCAAGTAATATCAAGTCAATTCAACTAATAGAAATAAAAGAACAATGAAACATATAGTTTTGTTATCATATATTACAGTCAAAAGTAACTTAATCAGAAAATCTTTCATTAAAGTCTTCTTCCTCGCCTTCTTCCTCGTCCTCGTCTTCTTCTTCATCTGTGAGTAATTCTTCTTCTTCTTCATATGGAAGTTATAGATCTTCATTTTCTTCTTCCAAGTCAACTTCAATGAAGGAAGATGTATTTAATTCCTTAGCTGTACAAGTTAGTTCAACTAAACCTTGCTCCAAATCACCATTTGTAATTGTCATTTGTAATTAAAGAATATTGCTATCTTGATAAGGTTGATGATTCAGTGACCTTAACTTCTGAAGTTTGAATCACATTATGTGCCTTTATTTTGAGGACACTTAGCCACCTTTGCTGGCCTTCAGGATACTTTGTGTAGTACACTTGCTCAGCTTATTGTGTTAGTATGAAAGGATCGTAATTTCTATACCTCCTAGACTCTCTTAATTCAACAATCCCATAATTTTTATCAATTTTTGTGTCCCTTGATTCAGAGTGGGATCAAAACCACTCACATTTGAAAAGAACTAACTTCCCTGGGCCATCCGATCTATTCGAATTGAACAATATCAGTCAACATCACATAATAATCATCTTCCATTTGGTCAAGGTCGACCCCTTGAACACATACACCATAGTTTGTCATACATATCCCTTGACTTTGATCTCTTGTGCAAAATTTATAGCCATTGATATAATATGTTGGCCATTTGTTAACGATTCTAAGTGGTTTCCATGCTAAACTTTGAAGTAATAAATCTCCAATCATGTTAACTGGATTTAGCACCTATATAACAAATTTAGTTACTTAACAACACAACCAAAAGTTTGTGTTAACATAAGTTTGAAGTGAATTACCTACATGTTCTTTAAACCAAGTGGGGAATGATATAGAAATTTACTTCTGTTTTTTTGTGTGATTTATGTCGGGGACAAGTTCCCGCAACATATTTTCATATTGGCTATACATATAAATTACATGAACAAATCAATATATACATGGTAAGGGGAGTTGTATAAGAGTATATAATAAAATTATTGTTAGATGTTTGAGAACTTACTCCAAGAAAGGTTCCACCTTAGGACAATTTGTGAGAACATATAATTTAGAAGTTGTCATGTCCCTATCATCTAGTATATATGAGGTGTGCTTTCCAGAAAGTTGTCCTACATAATTAAAAATAGACAGCGGCAGATTAGATGAACAACCTTCACCTTCATCATCGTTATGTGGAACTCTTGTCTACTTACATGGAATATCAAGTGGATAGTAGTATGATGCAAAGGTTGAAGTCTCCTCCGCTAAATATGCCTCACAAATTGAGTCTTCCACATATGCTGCATTCGTAACTTTTTTTCTTTAAGGTACGTATAAACCTAATACTTTTTTTTTCATGATGTTAGGGTAGGAATATACATGTCAAGATTATATATTGTACGGGGCCACCAACCCTTGCTTCGTATGGTAGATGGACTGGAAGGTGTTCTATGGAATCAAAGAAGCTTGGTAGAAAAAATTGTTCTAACTTGCACAAAATTATTGGAATGTTCTGCTGCATAACACATGATTTATCTTCCCTCAACAATGAAGAACATAATTCCCTAAAGAATTGATTGAATTCAGTAAGGGTATTCCAAATGGATTTTGGTCAGGCCTTGAATGCCATCGGAAGCAATTGCTACATGAATACATGGTAGTCATGACTTTTCATGCCAAACAACTTGGCTTCCTTCATATCAACACACCTAGCCAAATTAGATGCATACCCATCTGGTAGTTTCAAATTTTTAATCCATTCATAGACAGCTAACCTTTGTTGTTTGTTCAATGTATATTGTGCCTTTGGTTTTCTTATTTTACCACCTCCAATGTCCTGTAGCTTAATGTGTCTATGCCTATAATACTTTATCAAGTCCAATCTAGCTTTCAAAGTGTCTTTTGTCTTTCCCTTAGTGTCCATAACCGTGAACAAAATATTAAGAAATATATTTCTTTCAATGTTGCATGACATCCAGATTATGTGGGAGAAGATTTGTTTTCCAATACGGCAATTCCTAAAAAATATTTCTTTTGGTCCAATTGTTGTCCATCCCATAACTAGAAATTTGTTCTCCTAGTATCTCGCTTATGGTTGGTAAACATCTAACTCTTCCCCATACTTCTTTACCACTTAACCTTACGTGGTTGTAACGAGGTTTCAGTTTGTCTTTTTCTAAATGCACTCTTATTTCTTCTATAAGAATGATCATGAGGCAAGAACTAATGGTGGCAATCAAAGAATGAGAACTTTAGACTATGTTTAAAAGTGAATGCCTGCGAACGCTCCATACAAATTGGACAATCAAGTTTACCCACTGTCATCTAACCTGATAACATCCTATATGCAAGAAAGTCATTAATTGCCACATTAAAGCAACCTTCACAACAAGGTTTTGTTTTAATGAGACATCATAAGTTACCACACTAATATTCATAGCATATTTAATTCATCTATAAGATGTCACAAATACACATCAATTTTGGTTTTCGGATTGGATGGATCAGGAATTATGACAGACAAGAACATAAATTCCCTTCTCATGTACATCTAAGGTGGAAGATTATAAGGCATAACAATTACAATCCAACAAGAATAAATTCTTTCATTATTGTCAAATGGGGCAAAACCATTGGAACATAACCCTAATATAACATTTCTAGGATCTTGTGCAAATTCAGAATATGTCTCATCAAATAATTTCCAAGCTTCTCCATATGATGAATGAGATAAGGAACCTGACTCCTTTCTACACTCACGATGCCATCTCATCTGAGTTACCATTTGCATGGAAGAATAAAGTCTTTATAGCCTTAGAACAAATGGGAAGTACCACTTTTTTTTTTTTAAAGGGACCTTTCCCACTCTGCCCCTTCTAGTGATGGATTAATAATGGTTCTCCCTACAAAAACCACAACTTTAAAGTTCCTCATTGTTTGACTTATAGTATAACATGTAGCGATTAGGACAACATTTAATCTTCAAACACCCTAGCCTAGTTGGGCTACTGATTTCTTTGCCTGATAAAAATTTCTAGGCATACTATTATCATTTGGCATTGCATCAGACATAAATTGCATCTAATTATTAAAGCAACTTTTAGATAAGCTTTGGTCAGTTTTTAGACTTAGAGCATGTAATGAAGAAGACAATTAGGAATAATTTTCACAACTCTCGTACAACGAACTCCATGCAGCTGTTAACATATTAAAAAAATTCTATTATTCTGCGTTAGGATATTCACTCATACTACTTGAACCTCCAACAATAACTTCTTATTGGATGTAATTTCCAATTCCTAGTCCAGTAACATCCATTACCATATGCTCATAATTATTAAAATTCTCCCTCTCTTGAATGTTGCCATAGTATGAACTAGCTACGACTATTGGGAGAATAAGAGGCACTAGCTCACCATGGTTAGTTCAATAATAGTAATTTTCCATGAATCCCTTCCTACAAAGATATACCAATACATCATCAACAACCTCAAACCTCTTACATTTATATTTCTTACAAGGACACATTATCTTTCTTTCAATCCTATATTGTTCTTGTCTACAAACAAACTCAACAAACTTCTGAATCCTCGCAAAAAATTCATCAGTAATACTCCTATCAGAACCCATTCTATGATCCATCCACTTCCGATGTTCAAGCACCTCCATTTGATATCTAATTAAGTTTCCAACAAATGAAATAACATATTAATACCTAGACTTGGTTTTCTATTTTTATATTGACTTTATACATACAAATATTAACCAATTTACTTCATACTTACATACAATTGAAGTAATCTAATTCAAATGAAATTCTTAAAATTTCAGCAAAATCTCCCCTATAATATTAACATTCCCAAAATTACAAGTACTTGTTTTATCTAATCCAAGCAGTTCAGTATACATAACTATTGATATTCACTAAAAACTATAAGCAATAATCAATAATATCCAGAAAACTACGAAGCAAAGAAATTAATAACATATTCATACCTAGACTTTTTTCCTATTTCTATATTGATTTTATATATACAAATATTAACCAATTTACTTTATAATTACTTACACGTTAAGCATTCTAATTCAAATGAAATTTTCAAAATTTCGGCAGCATTTTTCATATAATATTAATATTCTAAAAATTACAAGTAACTAATATCAAATCCAAGTAGTTCAGATAACAAGAAAACTTAAATTAATAGTACATCAACTCAAAACAAATATTATACTCAGTGTATTTCACAAACATTGATTAAAAAAAAAAAGACATGGATTGTCAGTCAGAGCAAATCAAGCAAAATTTATAATTTAAGGTAAAAAACAAACGAGAAAATACTTACATGAAAAAATTTCAAGACCCAATAGAGGGATTAGAATAAATCCAAAAAAAAGTTTCTAATTGCAATCCAAACACAAAGAGAAAAAGTAAAAAACGTACCTAAAAAGGAAGAAGAGTGAGCAAGGGAAGAGTGAGTAATACCGATGGAGGGTGAAGGAACGTTGTCCATCGACGAAGAAGATGCTCATTGAACAGGAGACTAGGGACACTACTAATATTTTATAAATATTAATCAACTAACTTTATAATTTGTTAGGTAGTTTAGAATCACTCAAATATATCAGGCAGTTTAAAATTAAATAATAGACAGTTCAGGAATACTTTTATACAATAAAACATATACGTAAATAATTAAATCTAATGCCAAAGTAAATCTAAAGGCAAAATCCAAATCTAATTATGTATAAGTAACTTCATATAATTGAATTCTCTTAAATCCACTACAACAATTTACATAGTTTTGGACAGTCAAATATATATAAAGTCTTGTGAATAAAAGTGGCACTCAATCAAAATAATTGTTCTTAAATTTGCAATAGAAAAAACATGACAGCCAAATTGATTATTCCTAAAATCTACTTTAATTAATTTTTTAATTTAACCATTTCTATACCTTCCATCCCCTTTAATTTGTCATAAAATTCACTTTAACTAAATTTCTAATTTGCACATTCTTAGTCCTTCTATATTCTTTAATTTTTCCTAAAATATACTTTAACTCATTTTCTAATTTCACCATTCTCATTCCTTCCATTTTCTTTAATTTTTTCTAAAATTTACTTTAACTAATTTTTTAATTTGATCATTCCCATGCCTTCCTTCCTCTTTAATTTATTCTAAAATCCACTTTAATTAAATTTCTAATTTGTCCATTCCCACTCCTTTCATATTCTTTAATTTTTCTTAAAATCCACTTGAACTAATTTTCTAATTTGACTAGTCCAATGCCTTCCATCCTCTTTAATTTTTCCTATAATTCACTTTAATTCATTTTCTAATTTGTCCATTCCTATTCCTTCAATCTTCTTTAAGTTTTTCTAAAATATACTTTAACTAATTTTCTAATTTGTCCATTCCCATTCCTTTTGTCTTCTTTAATTTTTCCTAAAATCTAATTTAACTCATTTTTCTAATTTACCCATTCTCATTTCTTCCATCTTCTTGAATTTTTTCTTAAATATATTTTAACTAATTTTCTTATTTGACCATTCTCATGTCTTCCATCCTTTTTAATTTTTCTGAAAATTTACTGCAACTAATCTTCCAACTTGCCTATTCTCATTCTTTCCATCTCCTTTAATTTTTCGTACTTAGGAGAATTCTTAATTTCTGACAAATGTTACATCAAATTTTGACCAAATTTCACACCAAATGATATATGATAAGCCAACCTAATCAGAGGCCATAATTAAACACTAAACACATATGCAAATTTATTCCATAATTAGTAACGAAAACCCACCAAAATAAATAATGCACAAGCTCTCAATAATGGAGGAAAACTAACCTCTCAAAGGCTTTATCAAGGCAAAAACAACCTCGCCTGTGGTACACCACAGAAGTTCCCTCCGTCGACGGCAATAGTGGCACTTGGATGAGTCAGCTATGAGCAAGGGAGAGGAAAGGGAGGGAAGATGAGAGAGGGAGGACAAGGGAGGGAGCACTAAGCAGCTCTATTGTCCGCAATGGAGGAAAGGGAGGGAGGGAGGGAGGGAGTACCACGTAGCTCTGTCATCGACAATGGAGAAAAAGGAGGGAGGGGGAGTGAAGGGGAGGGAGGGAGACAATGGCAATGGGAGTTTAGGGCAGCAGAGAAGTATAAGGGAGGAAGAAGACAAGGAAAGGGGAAAAAGGGGCTACGATGCTACGTATGTGTAAGTTTCTCAGCAATGGAATAATTCTGTCTCTAAATCTGTCTCCACGTTAATTTCTTTTTTTAACTTTCACGTTCATTCAAACACAAGTTGGCTATGTGTCTAAGACTCAGAGACAGAAAATTCAGTCTCTAAGTTTAAAATTTTAACCAGACACGGTTTTTGTTCCGTCTTTGAGATCTAATTATTCCGAGACATTATTTTTTCAATATAGACACGAAAATTTTCTGTGACTATATGGATTATAATTTTTAAAAAAATCAAAAAATACTTAGACACAGAATGAGACATGGTATTATTTAGACACGAAAAACTTCTGTGCCCGATTTCATCGCTAAACATTGAAAAAAATTTCTTGTCTCTAAGTCATATGTTCCGTGTTGATTTCTGTGTCCACCTCTGATTTCTGTGTCTAAAATAGTGTGAAGTTGTGAAGGGGCAGTTTATCTTCAGTAATGTCTCGATGAACGAGGTGAAAGGCAACTGAACTCCTACCTTAACGAATAAGGTCTCATGAATATACATGAAATGCTTCCATTCTACCTTTGAAAGTAGATCTTGTCACTCCCGTGACATGGGTTGAGAAAGTAAGACTTGTTACTTTTATTTTTGGGCGTCAACTCTAGATAAGTTTTGAAGTTCTAAGTCAACTTCTCAGATAGTAACAATGATGGGGTACGCAGAACTTTTTCGTCCATTGAACTATAGAGACTGCCCTCGCTAGATATTAGCCTAGTAAGCACCTGACGAACCGTGTCGGTTTGAAACCGAGGTATACCTACAGAGGCCAAAGGAACATTAATTTCACTATCCAAACTACTCAAGTCGGACATCATCATCACTAGCTCGACAATGTCCCTCTTAACCTTGTCCCTTAGTTCCCGTTCCTTCACCAGTTTTTTATCCAACTCGGCCAACTCGTCTTGAAGGTTGGTGGGTGATGGTGGCCTCTGCCCCCTACTAGAGCCACTAGCGGAGGCATCCGTTCACCGAGAAGGTAAACGAATGGGCATTAAAGCATCTCCTTCCTTGCCATTGTCAAGAATCTCCCTCACCATAATGGTGGTAATGAAAAATAGAATGGAAAGATGAAAGGAGGGAGGGATACCTGAAACAAAGAAAGGTAGAAACTCTGAAAACTGGTGGAAACCACAAACCAGGAAGTGGTAAGAGTTTCGAAGGCAAAAATATTGAACGAATAGCGGAGCTTTGGCTCAAGTAACGATTTGGAAACTGGTGAGGCAAATGAGGAGGAAGAAAATGAATAAAAAATCCATTTTATAAGCAAAGGAGTAGGGAAAACTATTTCACCTCACTTCAAAGGGTTTGAGGGCAGAATGGTAAGGACCGTCCTTGAAAACCCTAAAAAACATCATTACACCATAGCCCAAAAACTGAAACGGCATAATAAATAGGGCAAAGGTGTGTCCTTTGTTTGACATGTGGCTACTATAGAACATGGAGATTAACCAACTGTTGCTACAATATTTTAGAATAAACACCTTATGTGTTTGTGTCATGATTATATTGAGAAGATGCACTATCTTGAAATGTTGTGATGGTCTTGATCATCTTAGAAATCAAGGGTTTATTAAAAACCATTGGCCCAATATTATGAAGAACTCGAAATCTTGCCGAGATGACAAGATCTCAACTTAGGGGTAGTATTTGGTACTAATGTTATTGGGTCTCGTAAATGACTAGCCCATTAACATGCATAAAATAAGAGCCCAAAAGGATAGATCCGATGTTCAAATTAAGCTTAAATGATAAGGTTTATCTCTATCATAAAGGAATCCTAATCTTATGCAATTAGGGTTATCACCTCAAATCCTTGCCTATATAAAGGGGGCGCACCCCTTAAGTATATTCATTCTATCCTAACGTTTAAGCCTGCTAAGCCTCTTCTGACTTGAGCATTGGAGTATTTTTGCAGGTATCTCCACTTTCCTCAGTATTCAAGCATCTCATATCCAAAACTTCAAACATCTTGGTTTAATCCCAAGTACGTGAATACACTTCGGATTTAGTTCGAAACAATTATTTTAGCATAATAATGATATAGAGTAAAAATATTATTCTAGTTTTTTAAATTCAAGTTTTTCTAAATTAAGCAAAATTACCTTTTATCCTTTTTAGAACAAAAATGTCATTTTTGGTGTTGGTTCACTTCTGAAGTCAATTTCACCATTTGTGATGACTACATACAGTAGTAATTGACTACATACAATAGTTCATTCTCTGCAAGAAACACATTGGAGGCACAATATCTCAGAGGTTTCATATATGATGTTCTATCTTTTTTCTCTTTTGGGTTGGATCATATTATTAAAAAAAAAAATGTTCATGCAAGATACATAGAATAAACAATTCAGTGTAGGTGACTAGGATTAGTAGTAATTGACTATAATTACATAACAGAAATAACATGAAATTTAGTTTTAAAATATTTTAAGTGAATTTCACCAAAAATTATTTCCAAAAAATTTGACTTCATAAAATATTTATTATTAATTTAAGGAAAGGTTTATTTAATTAATTTCACAAAATGATTTATTTTAAAAAAGAATTTAAGTCCACCATTATCACAAAGTTAGAATTATCTAACTTTTCTATTTATTATTATTATTTTTATTTTGTATAAGAAAATAATTTTTTTAATTATGAAAATTAACCTAAGATATTATTGATAAAAAAATGCAATGACTAATATGACATGTACATGACGAAAATTATTAAAATAAAATTAATAATTAGATTGAGGCTTTATTAGATATCATTTAAAGTCCTGTCAATACTTTTGGTAAAACAAAAGAAATTATCTTCACCTCATGAATATTAAAATGTCGCCACTGTTGCTTGTTAATTTTGATTTTTCCATCATCGAAGTCTTAGTACGTCATTAATTTTAATTATTAATGATAATGCAATATGTCATATAAGATAACAGAAAAGTTAAATAATCTTAATCTAAATCAAACTAAATAGAATAGGCCCAATTATTATCCAAATTAAATTTTAATGAAAAGAATAATCAAAATAAAAATAATGATGATGAAAATTTAAGGATATCTAATATGATATATATATATATATATATATGATAAAAATTATTAAAATAAAATTAATAATTGGATTGAGACTTTATTAGAGATCATTTAAAGCCCCACTAGTGCTTTTGGCAAAACAAAAGAGATTCTCTTTACCTTGAGCGTATCAAAATGTCACAATTGCCACTTGCTAATTTTGATTATTCCATTGTCAGAATTTTAATTTGTTATTAATTTTAATTATTAATGATAAGATAATGAATATCAAATAAATACATTAAAAAAAAGCCTAATAATGCTACTCAAAATTAAGCCAAACAAAATAGGTCTAATAATTATTTAAATTAAACTCAAAATAAAGAAATTGATGATGAAAACAATAAAAATAAAATTAATAATAAGCCTAACAATGATCTATACTCTTGATCTCCCTGTCCAAAATTTTATTGCACTCTTTTCTTCCCATTTCTTCTAATCTATTCCCTTTAAATAGAAGGGGATTCCTAAGAATCAAATCTTATTTCAAACTCAAGTTCTTTTATTTTAAAATAGTCTCTTCCCAATTAATTTTATCTGGATGGGATCTTTAATTTGAATTAGACGTTATCTGTTTTTTTATTATTTTATTAATTATTATTATCTTTAATTAAAATTAATAGATAAGATAAAATTATAATTTTTATTTTTTTAATATCTCACTAAAGATAAAATAAAATAAAATAAAGAATAAAAAGGCCACAGGACAAAATATGGTATTTATAATATGGTTAGTATTTTGTTATCTTTAAAGGGCACTTGGTTGTTTTAAAAATAAGTTTACTATAAAAAAATAAAGAATTATAATCGTTAACGAGAAAATAATAAGTTCATATCATAATATACATGTATATGTATAGTATATCAACCTATGGTTAAGTAGTGAAATATTTTATTCCAAACACCAGTAGGGTACAAGTGTTCTATTTTAATATTGCTATTAAATTTAATCTATAAAAGTTTAATTTAAGTTGTATAATAAATCTTAGATACTGTTATCGGTATTTTTAAGAGAAATAAAATACTGTTAGATGTTGTATATATCATTCAGGATTCTCAGCCATTTGTTTGATGCATCACGCAATTTTGTATAAAAACTAATTTTGAATTTTATAGACTGATTTCTTTTAGAGTCAGGTCATTTTTATATAATTTTCAATCATAGATTCTAAATCACTCGTGTAATTTTTTTTTCATTGCTAACGTATGAAATAAGAATTTATAGTTAAAATTATAAAAGCTTGGTCCGAAACCTGGAATGAAAAAAGTGTTATTTATGAAAGAATGATCACCTCAAAGTATGCATGCCAAGATTCAATAGTAAGCTAAAAAGATTCTTTGCATGCTTTTTGACTTCTTGTCATCATTATTGAGTTATGGTTGGGCTAATAAAGTAAGGAAAGTGTGCATTATTGCTTAAGATCAGTGTGATATCCTTGTCATCGTTATCTTTAAGTAATTAAGAAGATTGGGCTTCCCAAGACAGGCGAAGAATTGTAACGTGTAAAGAGCCAGAAGAATTTTCCCATTATTGCTGATAACTAATAAGTGAAAAAAAAAAACGCAAGGCTGATTTAAATAATTCTTGGGACACTATAGACTAAGCAATAAGAGAAGTGACTTGGATTGTGCCCTTCAATCAATTGGCTCACTAACGATTCTGGGAATATGCTCATTCTTAAAATCCGTGAAATGCCCCCACTTAACACATAGAATGGGAAAACCTTGATTGTCTTCGGAGCAGCCAAAGATAATGTTTGGTATAAGCAATTCTCAGTTTCTGTAATGCAGAAATGCTCTTTTTTTAACAAGGACTGGCTCACTTTGCATCTGTTTCAATGAAAAAAAAAAAAATTGGTTTGATTTTTATTAACGATTCTTTTTTAATAGTCATTCACTGATTAAGCTGTATCTGTCTTACAAAATAAAAACAGAAAAAACAAAAAATCCCATGTTTCTAACTTAATGTACAGGCAATGCCCTAAAGTAAAAGTCCGTCTTTATGCTATTTGGAATGAACCATAGACATATTCTCCATTGACACATTGAAGGGTTGGTCTCTGACAACGAGGGTCATTACAAAATTGCTTTTGTGAAGAAGAGGAAGCATTCGGGTTGAACATAAGATCTGTTTGGTTGAAGCAACAATCTAGAGTTAGCACTGTGTCCAGACCCACTACCAGTTTTCTTGCTTACGAATATTGATGATGTTTTGGTGTCCCATGTCCCAGTGGACTTACAAGCAGAGTACCACATGATGGATGAGAGAAGATACTGGAATATAGACAGAACTTGAGCCATTTGGGGAGTTAAAAGTGAGCTTTGTGTAACATGGAAAATACTTTGATACCCATCCTTTTTATTTTAAATATTGGCACTTAATTAGTTATCAAACATTTGTTGATTTTTTATTTCATTTTATTTTGGATATCCTGTATTTATTGTGACAAACAACTACCAATAAATATTTCACAAATTATCTAAATTAGTAATACCCTAAAAAAAATCATAGTATACCATAACAGCACCTGTAGGATTGGTTTCTAAATATAGCATTTTCCATATCATGCCCTGTTAACAATATATGCAATGCCATAATCCGATTATCTTACTATTTTGGAGGAAAAAAGTCTTGCCATGGAACAACCTAATGTTTAAGACACTTTCATAAGTACTTCAACCTTTCTTTCCTTTAGCAAGAAAAAAAAAAAAAAAGAAAAAACCTTTCTTCCCTCTCTGTCCTTTTATTTGATTGTAAACAATGTTTGGAATACTATACTCTCTTAAATAGAGATAAATTTCACTTTTAGTTCAACTGAACAATGAAAAGTTATTCGAAATTTTATCTGTAAAAAAGCCATAGAAAATTTGATTTATTTTATTTTATTTTTCTTAATTTTAATTGAAAATTGAGGAAACAGTCACATTGGAAATTAGATATCCTTGTATTAAAATCAAACAAAATTAGGTGTTGGAAGCAAGAGAAAGGGATAAGCATGCTATCGCAATATCACTCTACTCATGTTTTTTTTTTTTTACATCTAGAGTATTTTCGATTCAAAGCAAAACACTGAATATTTTTTACTCAAAAGGTAAAAGATTAATCTCTCGACCTTCGATTATATCTTACTGGAGAGACCTACTAACAACATATAATTCAATCACATCCACCAATAATCAAATTCTGAACGTGACAGTTAAGGAATTCAAATCATTTTTACGTACATGTTGATGTCATGGTTTTTCTTTTGAAGACAAGTAGTGGAGCACTAGCTAGTCCGCAAACCTAGGACAAAAGAGACATAAAGGAGACAGCAATATATATCATCACCAGAATAAAGTCAACCAACATTTTCGTTTGTGTTCCTTTCCCCTTTCAGATACAGGGTACACAAAATGGGAGGACAACATATTTCTGCAGAGGCTGCCCTCTAGAGCTTGGGAACCGAACATAATTTAAAGTAGGGAAGATGATCTTACCAAGCCCTGTCGGTGTTATCCAAATCATTAAGAATTTCCATGCTGCTTTCCATTATGGGTCAGCGTGTATAAATCTTGCAGATCCTGCTCAAATACCCAACGTAACCCGCATGTCTTCACCTCCATACCCAGGCAGGCTGTAACACTCATTTGAACGGAGTGTATTATTTCAGCTATCAATTCATGTTCCCGGGTGATGTAGATTAGCCAGAGGTAATCTGATTCAACGGTGTCTCTCTCAACAAGTATTGTGAATTGGAAAACTTGAATCAACACCCTTTTTATTTCTAGCCGAAAAACATGGCCGCGGTGCCATTCCCGAGGGATTCATGGTACCCTCCATATTGTTATCCACAGAATTCTGCGTTAGGATTCGTATAAAATCCATCCAACAGTGAATAATGCTGTCACCAAATGAACGGGGGCAACACATGGAAGGGCCTTCGTTCATCATTCAAATTAGTTGGACGATTGCGTACCGCAAATGCTGCACAGAAAGCAACACCAATCCAGTTCTTGTCATCAACATTGGGAGGAGGACATTGCTGTAAGCTTATAGCACTTCCCAAATTCATATGGTGGAACCAGTTTGGAATTTGACTGCCAGGAATAATAATATCAATCCAATCTCCTTCGGCATGGGGTTCCTGTAACAAGATAAAGCAGATAACATATTAATTAATTACACACGCAGGGGTGAGGGGGGGTGGAGGAGGGAGTGCGCACCTTAAGGACTCTTAGTATCCATGAAAAGGCCATGCTAGGGAAGCTTTCAGTCCTAGCCAACTTGGGGCAGTTGAAAACAAATAACCCTGCAAAATATCCCAATGGACCACCTTTACCTGTTTTTTTAGCAGAGAAGTCTCTTCTTACTGGTAAAGCAGTAGTTGATGGGAGCTCAGGCAAATCTTGAAGCTCCTTGCAATGCTCTAGGTTTAAATATATAAGTTTAGGAAGGTTCTTGATGCTAGAAGGAAGTCTGGCAAAATTGTTTACCCCTAAATTTAGTCTTTCTAGACAAAGCTAACTGTCCAATAGCATCGGGGATTTCACGCAGACCGCAGAAACTTAGTTCAAGAAATTTCAAAGACGGAAAAACCAGGCAGAGTAGGAATTGTGTGAATGGAGGATGTTGATGGCATATCAGTCTCAGTTATATCAAGCGACTTCAAGTGGTCAGAATGCATTACATTCTCCAGCAGCTGGTTTTCAAGAACTAATTTTGAGCAGCCAGTGAGATATAGAACTTGAAGACAACTCAGACCCCATATGCTGTGGGGGAGACTGACCAGACTTTTGCAGTATGCCAAATCCAAGAACCAAAGCTTTTTCAGAAGTCCAAGTGATGGATTGATCTGCTGTAGTTTTGTACATCCTCCGAGATCTAGCCTCTCAAGATTTGGGAGCCCACTAAGATCTGGTATCTTCATCAGATTTTTAGAGTGACAGAGATTTATTCTTCTCAGATTGGGCAAGCGCTGTGAAGGGGCAAAAGGAGTCGAGCGGAGAGATTTATTGTAACAGCATGTGAGCATTTTGAACTCATATTCATTTGTTTGAAAATTAAGATAATTTTTTATATTATTAAAAGCACAAAAAATGGGAAAAAAAAAAAAAAAGAGTATTAACAGTACCTTTATGCCTTTCCATAGTTGTTGGATGCTGCTACCAGGCATGTTCAATTCAATGAGTTTCAGCCGGCTGAAAACTTGATGGCAAAGAGGTGAAAGGATATTTATGCCAGAAAAGATATTGTAATTCATTAGAAAGAAAATCTAGCCTTCCTGAAAAATTCACATTGTATAGTATGAGCAATCTAAGGTGGCTCATGTTGGATAAAGTTTCAGCACTCATTTGAAGTTTTATGTCTTCTTCATCTTTCAGATCCTGAGATGGAAAATCCAACTGATATTTGTCCGGAAATCGAGGATTAAGAACTAAGGCTTCAACATCTTCCATTTTCTAAAAATAAAAGTATTGCAAAGAAGAAGAAAAACTCATGTTACTTCAATCATATAGTTTCTATTAAAAAAAAAATTAACAACAACCTATAATTAAGTTTTCAAAAGGTTATTTTACCTTCTTTTTCTCGAAATCCTTGGAAAGCCACAGCCTACTTGACTTTCCTTCCCGAACAATTTTCCTGCCCAGTTCTTGCAACATATCGTGCATCCTAATTTTCTGGCGAAGAATGATTATGAGTGATTTATCAATGAGAACAGCTAATCCAATATCAGGATTATAACCACAGCAGTCTAGAATTTTCCAAACATATTCATAGTGCATCCCACTAAGCAAACAAGCAATATCTAAAAATATTTCCTTATCTATTCTTTCAAGACCTTCATAACTTGTTTGAAGCACATCCATAATCTCTCTCTCTTTGGATTTTCTCGCAGTCTATCCAACGCACTTCTCCACGCCGAGACAATCCCGGTCCAAACAAAAATGAGCCTAATACCCTGATTGCTAATGGGAGACTTTGAGCATATTCTAGTGCAAGATGTGTCAACTCTTCATAACCACTCGTAACATCGTCACATTTGGAAAGCTTTTCTGCAAAAGAGTTGAAGAGATTCTTCCTTATTTAATAGTTCAACATTGTAAACTTCATCCACTCCATACTCCCTCAGGATATGCTCATCTCTAGTTGTTACTATGATTCTACTCCCAGCACCAAGATCAGACTTTCTAACCAAATTCTCTAATTGTTCAGATTGATCAATGTTATCAAGAACTATTAAGGCCTTCAAATGACTTAGCCTAGTTCTGATCAAATTGATTCCCTGGTGACGATTCCATATTTTTCGATTTTCAACCTTCAGTTCACTAAGAAGCTGTTCTTGTACACAGGTTATGTCATCCAGAAACTTTGCTTATATCATAGCAAGAAAACTGCATTCTTTAAATTTTTTAGAGATTCTGTCATAGACAACACCTAGCAAGAGTTGTCTTTCCTATTCCACCCATCCCATAAATTCCTATCACTCGAACATCATCTTTCGAGTCCAAATCCAAAACATTTTCTAATTCTTCTACACGAGTCCGCATCCCAACCAGGTCATCAGCAAGACTTGAGAATTTATGACCCAATATGCTTATCACCTTCTCAACGATTTTTTCAACCTCCATTGCCTGAGGCCTGAAAGAGAAAGGAAAAACAAGAGCATGCACCAAATCATCACTTTCAAAGAAAACAGAAAAATATAATTATGACAACTTTGCTCATTAAAAAATCTACAATTTGCTCAATCAGAGCTTGAAGTTGTTGATCAATTTGTTGCACAAGCATGACCAAGAAGAAATGAACAACTAAATAGAAGTTTACTTACTTTTTCCGTACATCCCAACCAACCAGATTGCCCACTTTCTCCATAGCCTTCCTCCATCTTTGCACCATCAGTAAATTTTCTTTGAATCTTATTTCATGGCAAGCAAAGTCCTTCTCGTAAACCCCACTCTGTCTTCGTACATCAGATGGATCCACATCGTCGAAAACTGGCAAAACAGTTAGTTGTTCTCGTTCCATGCATTCAGCGATAATTGCCAGTTCCTCCAAGCACCACCTCGAGCCAGCATATTCTGGTGAGAAAACAACGATAGAAACCCGTGATTCTTGAATTGCGTTTTCGAGCTGTGTTGAAATGGCTCTCCCCTTTGTTGAGCCTTACGTCATCCTTGAAGGTTAAAAATACCTTTTCTTTCCAGAGCAGCGTAAAGATGATCAGTAAATTTGTTGCGACTGTCACCTCTAAAATTGAGAAACACTTGATCTTTCGAGACTTGTTTGGAGTTGGATGATGAGCTGCTTTGGATGCTCACGATATCCATTGGAGAAGTGGAAGCTCACTTGCTTAGAAGATGTTGACAAGTGAATGACAAAATGCCAAGCATATATATATATATATATGTATGTATATATATATATAGATATATAGGGCGAGAGTCAAAGATTCCACAACTCACCCATGGCAATGGTGCCAAAGATCGATGTTGATAATAAGCATAGCATATTTTGAAATTGTATCTCTTGGATTTATGTGAAGGGACCCATTTCTCATATGGCTGGATCACAATGATTTCGTTCTTTTCTTTTTGAAACACGCAATATTGTAAAGTGAGAAGTCTATATAACATGACCCGTAAATGCGCGAATCTTGCACGTATAAAATTTGACATGTAAAAAATTATGTAAAGTAAAAATAATATGCAACAATAATTTCCCATACTATAAATATGTTCATTGTATGGTAAACCATTAAAAAATGCTAATAAAATGGGTACTAAAAGAAGATAATAAAGACAACGTATGCTTATCTATCTTAATTAAGCTAGACAAAAGAGTAAGAGAGATTTATTTAACAAAAAAAAAAAAAAAACTTGTGCCAAGTTTGGCTTAATCTATGTCAAAAGTGCTGCTACGTACAGGTGTGCTTGGAGATCCCTGACTCATGGGCACGAGGCTTATTTATAGGTTAGAGGCTTAGAGAAACCTTAGAGGGCACATCCACTTCACAAACTTCTATCAAGTGGAACACTAGTCCCACAAGCATGAAGAGAGTGATGCTGATGGCATATAGAACTAATGTCTTGCTGAGTTCTCTACACTTATCCACTACCTTAATCTTCCTGCTTATCTATCGTACGTGGGCCCTATAGACCCTTGTGTTAGATCTATTACGGTAAACATTCTCTGAATTTTAAGGTGACAATATGTTGACAGGGACCCGTACTAATTATAGATGAAATAGTATATATTTGACACGGAAAAAATGTAAGCCAAGGGGATTATGAGAGAAAAGCCTTAAATTCATAATACCCATTTCTTTTGGAATGTGTTGTCTCAAACCCTTTAACTCTCTCAAAATTCATATCCTGACCGTTAGTAGCATCTTGGACTTGTTCAAAAGTTGATTTTTTTGACTAAAATTGTAGAACAAGGTAATGTTGAAGTAACGTGATTAATTGGTAAGATGGAACAGTATATTGCTAAAAGTTTTGGATTTAAATCTTATTAGAGTTGAGTTTGTGCAATACCTAATCTTAAAATTAAGTTAATCTCCTCCTATCTCAGAACTTACATTGTATAAAAAAAAAACTTATATGTACTCATGTGATATATGTTAATAAAATCATTATTATAAAAAGAGTTTAAATTTTTTCACATTAATTACTTTTACACCACATAAAAAAAAAAAAAGAGCCTAATACTGCTAGTAACCTTATTTTGAGGTCAATGTTCAGTCTACTCATTAAGAAGAGGAGAAAGTTGGAATTTTATATGAGTAGTAATTGTGATCACTAGTCAAGGTATGGAATTCGAATTTAAGTCCATTTCATTGAGAGAGAAAGAGAGATTTGAGGACACAAGTCACACAACGGACCTCAACACAACAAACAAACAAACTCTAAAAATAACTCATGAAGGAGAGAAGAAAATGTGTCTAACCACTGCAGAGTTGTTGAACTCTGAAATCTCGTTTATGTTTGATGCAAATCCATTTTACACCTTTATAACCTAGTAACCCATATATTAGCAGACAAAAGCATGCAGTTCATCTAAAATAAGAGTTTTCTAACAGATATTTCATATATAGCCAAACTTCAGCCCCGTTAATTTCATCTAGACATGTTTGCGTTACGTTACTGGAAGTCATAATAATCAATTAAAATCTTTAAAGAATCCTTAATTAATTGTCTCATTCTCTTATCGACGATGTTGAAAATAATATTATACAAGAAATTGACAGACGTCATGGGCTCGCAATTCAGCATTATCAAGTTGTCGCCAAACACTGTACAAGCAAGAAAGTTATTTTATCAAGATGACACAACATAATAATAATTAATAAATTGTTGCAGTCTATGTATTCAATTATTCATTTTTAGCCAGTATAAAGCCTTGTTGGTCTGGTTGATTAACATTTGTCGGCAAGTGGCAACATAAAAAATCGCAAAATTTTATATTTGTCCCTATTAATTTACTTATAGTTTATGCCAGTTCTTAATTAAATATATTTTTATTTGTCATCGTCCCTCTCAAACAAAAGTTGATAAGTTAGCATCGCTTGAAAACAGATGCTGGCAAAAATTAATTACCATTAACTTCATTCACTAACTGACAGCATTAAAATTTGTTGCGTGTCGTCTAAGTTATATATAAAATAGCTACTCGAGTAATAGTTCATGATGATAACTTGATTTCTCATTAAAGGTGAGAAACGAGGTTTAAATCATTATTCCTTGAGTTTATAAATGCTAACTCCCTAAAGTACAAGAAAAAAGTTCTGATTTGATTCTAATATTTTAGATAAATTTCACTGGACAAGTTCGAATTAAATATAGGAAACGCGTATTAGGACTCCATTATCTTATTCAAATATGATTAAGTTACAGTTTTGTAGATTATGGATTTCGAAAAAATTAGTGAACTCATGTATTAATCAGCATCCTTCATTAAGAAGAGGAGAAACATGCAACTTTATGCAAATAGTAGTTTTTGATCATCAGTCGACGTAATTAGGAATTCAAATTCTAGCCCATTTCACTGGTTAAGAGGAATTTAAGTTATATGCTTTTAGAAGTATGAAAAACAAATCTAAATTGTAGCTAGTATAAGTAATTTTTTTTAGTAAATATTGAGTTTGATCCCTCAAAGATACATGTGATATAAATTAAGTTTTTTTAAAAAAAATTAATATCAATTTAATTATTAAATGATAGAATGTAACATTAATTTAGTCCTTAAAAAAATTGATATCAATTTAATCATTCAATTATAAAATATGACTTTATATTTATTCTTCAATTATAAAAAATTACATCAATTCAGTTATCTAATTAACTGCTCTACTAATAATGTTTTTAAAATTTGTAACGTATATAAACTGTTTTGATATTACTTTTCACATATAATTGAGAAAATAAAATTACTGTCAATTACTTTTTGAGGAACAAATTGATGTCATCAAAATGTATCTTTAAAGGATTAAAATGTATATTTACTCCTTTCTTTTTCTTTTATTTATTTATTTATTTATTTTATTTTGGTTACAAAATAAGGAGGAAATTAAAAGAAACCAAAACCAAATAAAAACTAGCCTCTTTGGAAGCAGACACTCATGGATCAGCTAACAAGGCGGTGCCAAGAACCTGAGGAGGAGTACGCTAATGAACATAAAAATCCTCTTGGATGTTTCGCACCAAACTTAGCCAGAAAATCAGATATTGTAACATGTTTAAAATGAGATTGTTCGCATTTAATAAAACAAAGTATTGTGTTAAAAGAAATTATTGTTATTTAATAAGTTAAATGAAAAATATTTTATAGTTTTGAAAATGTATTTTTTTCAGATTTTATATAACATATATGTGTTCAGCTCTTATTCACCTAATTTCATAATTCAGGTCGCTATATAATCAACCAAATATTCCTAAAGTATTCATGGATAAACTATTTTATTTTTAACTATAAATTAAGTTTCCACCCAAAAAAAAAATCTAAATTAAGTTTGATAAAAACAGGTAAGTAAGTAAGTCCCTTTTAATGATTCAATCCAGTTACTGGCATATTAGATATCAGTTAACATGTGCTCATGAGATAAATGTTAAAAAAATCAATATTATCCAAAGACTTTAAATATTAGTATTTAATTTTTATTCATGTCATATAAAATTTTTTAACATTATCATCAAATATATGTTATTTAAGTATTTTAACTTTTAAAGTAATTATTATATAATTTCAAATTTTTTTAATAATTTAATAATATATAATTATATAATAATATAAAATATTTTACATTAATAATAGATTAAATTAAAATATATAATTAAATAATAGTATATAAAATTTTTTATATTATCAATGGATCAAAATTAAATTCTTAAATTTATTTCACATTACTTTTATACTACATAAAAACCAATTTATGAAAATAATTTGAATAAAAAAATAATATATTGTTAAAATTAATATCTGCAAAAATAATCTTCCTTATTAAAATGGCTAGGAACTTGACTTACCAACTAGCTACTGCAGTTGTTTTGGCTCTTTTGTTGGTTTATGGTATTATTTATTAAAAAAAGAGTATATGAATTTTTTAAATTTTGAATAATTTATAAATAGTCTCTTAAATTATAAAATAATTTTAATTAATACTTAAATTTAATAATTATATAAATTCATTTTTTTATTTATTTTAAATTTTTTTAATTTAATTTAAAATAAATAAAAAGTTAATAAAATAATTAATTTTTATAATTATTATAATTTAAATATTAATTAAAATAATTTTGAAGAGAATTATTTATATATAATTTAAAATTTATAAAAATTTAGATACACTTTTCTCTTATCTTATGCCCAAGTTGGTTATATTTTATAGCTGGTAAGAGATATATAATAACCTACGTAGATATATGTGTTAATGAAAAGGATTCACTGTAGCTAACAAAAGAGACTTCCACATAGAAATTGTGTTTATCATTAGACTACTGATATATAGCACTAGAGTATAAGAGGACAGTGTCTAAAAAGATTAATTTATTAAAAATAAATTTATAATTTAAGTATTATATAGCTTTTTGTCCTTCCTATATGTAAGATACAATATATTGAATGATTGTTTTAGTTTTTATTAATTTTATTAAAATTGAATTGAATAATAAATTAATGAGATTTTTAATTTAAAAATTAACTGATTTAATTTAAATTAATTAGTTGAATTTAATAATATAATAATATAAAATTTAGTTCAAGCAAACGTTGAAATTGATTCAGGAAGCAGAGAAGAAAATTAGTTCAACCACTGCTTCGGAGTCGTTGAGCCCCGAAATTGGTTTCCTAGAGGCCTCGAGCCTTGTGAAAAGGCTGGAAAGAGGGTGGTTGCATTATGAAGCATTGAAACAAGGACGTCTGAACGAATCTAAACCAGATTTCATATAAAGCCAAACTTCACAGTACATTATTGACATGTATGGTAGATTTTACTTTATAAATGATGCTGCAAGGCCAAAGAAATTAAGTTGTGAATTTGGATTCCTATACTAGAAGACGCCAAGAGATGCTTAATTATTGGTAGGCGGTTCCTAGAAAGTGTTAAAACACTTAAAATTAATGGGCATAGTCTTCTAAGAAAGTGTTTCTAGTGTTTGGATTAAACTTAATGTGCATGGGCTTCTAAGTTTGGATCGATGCGGGGACGGGATTAAAAGACTTCGAGAAAAGAATAAAATTATGCATGCAAAACAATCTCATAATAAAAAAAATCACGGTCGTTGGCTTGAACCATTTTTATTACCGGAAAGAGCATCTCATCCCCACCAAGAGTTCTCTTACACAAATTTCATGTCTAGCCAAACGTTTTACCCCATTCATTGCCGCTATCTGTAACTGTTTGTCTCCTGGAAGGTATAATTTGGAATTCATTAAAATTGAAATTAAATTTAAGCTGAATTTATTAAATTGAATTAAATTGTATTGAAATGAAAATCAATTCTCATATTCATAACATATTATAAATTTTATGATTTAAATTAACTCAAAAATCAATTTTATGTTTAAAATATAGTAAGAATAAATTGGATTCATTTTATTTGACTATATTAAAAATTGAAATGAAGTTTACTTTGATATTCAAATTATTTTTTTAAAATTTTTTTTATCTCACTAAATTTTTTTAAATTTTAATTTAATTTAAAAATATTAATTTTACAAATAAATAAAATAGAAGTCACCTCCACGTGTAGATCATGTCACCCCACATAATAATTTAATTAGAAAACCTTATGGATAAAATACAATTTACACCTTTGAAATTTATTTCTGTATCAGATTATTTCTTGAATTTTTTTTCTCACTAAACTCCTTTAAAGTTTAGTATCACTTGAAACTGTATGTTAATCTCTATTTAATTTAACAAAAAATTAACGTTTTCAAATAAAATTAAAGTTCAAGGAGGTTAGTGAAAAAAATAATTTCAAGAGAGTAATTTATTATCGAAATAAATTTTTAGAGTGTAAATTGTATTTTAACTATAATAATCTATTAAAAGTATAATAATAAATTTAAACAAAATTCATTTATATCCATCCAAATTCTCTAATTTTAAACATGATTTTAAGACTAACATATTTAATTTTTTTAGATTTTCAGGAATTTTTAAATTATATTAATTCTTATTTTATAAATTTTTAATAAAAAATTTATTTTAAAAAAATCAAATTCCTAAGTTTATCATTCCAAACACTTGATTAAAGAATTCTTAATTAATTGTCTCATTCTCTTATCGACCATGTTGAAAATAATTTTAGAGTAGTACACTTAATGGGCTGGCAAGTGGCAATTTCCCATGGAAAATTCTTAATTACACAAGGTAAGACAATTTTTTTTACAATATACTATTAAGTGCATGCCTTATTAAGTACATGCCTCGTTAATTATATTGGATCCCATTGTCTCTTATTATGGGAACAAGAATGACATATAACTGATGTGGCCATACACTTTTGCCATATATTTTAATGATACAATGTAAGAGAATTGCGTTACATTAAGTGTACATTAAGACAACATGTTCTAACAAAATAAATGTTTACAGGGGTTGTGCTTACAAGGCTTAAATTAAGGAGGACTTATTTTCTTGTGGGTTTTGCAATTAGGAGCTTGAACTTTTCGTTGCGGCAAGCACTCATTCATTAAATGGGACTGAATTATAATGGTATGGACTGAATTATATATGAGATCATATTTAGTAAGGATTACCGTTGAAAGACCAATTTAAAAGAAAGTAAATTCTGATGTAAACCGCCCAATTTATGAGATCATATTTTGCAGTTTACTGAATTTAAAGATCACTGTTGGGTTTAATTCTTCCAGATCCTTCTTAAATACCTAACGCAACGCGCATTTCTTCACCTCCAAGTGCAAACCTTCTTGGTTGCTGATGATGGCTGCCAATTTGATACCATTTGGATCATGCGCTTCATTGGGTATATAACTGGTAAGATAAAAGAATTCTTCCCTACTCAAATAGAGTAGCCATAGGTGAAATGATTCGACAATGACCGAATCTTTTCGACAAGTACAAGTATAAAACTGAGACATCTCTTTTTTCAAAGCCGCATCCAAAACCGGCCGTGTAGATGTCATCCAAATTTGTTGGATTATCATGGTATGTTGCACGGCCGTGTGTTAAATGCTACATAACAAGCAACGCCAATTCAATTATTATCATGGCATGTTGCAGGGTATGGATACAAATATCAAATATGATAACATACGTAAATATGATAATTTTTTTAAAAATTAAGATATACGTACGATAATATATATTAAATAAAATATTTATATTTATATATATATGTAATATTTATATTTGTATCTTAGTTTAAGTTTTATATATTTTTCTTTTTTCTTATTTATTTTTATTTTTTAGTGAGAATAAAAGTTTGTTATTATGTGTAATGATTTTGAAGAAGATAAAATTATAAAAGTGAGAACATACTTTGAGAAATATAATTAGAGAGAATAAGATTTGAATTTATATCTCAAATATTTTAAAAATAATAATATTCTAAGAGTGATGGATATAAAAAAAAAAAAAATGTGTTAAAAATATAAATACAAATGTATTATACCAATCAAAACGAATACATCACCAATGGGTGTATGCTCACAGAACTGTCCGCACACTAGTGGTTGCACCAGATTGGAATTTGAGTTCCAGGAATAATAATATGAATCCTACGAAACATGGCAGAGGAATGCACCTAGTACCAGAAAAGTACATGTGTCCTACTTCCTGCAAGCATAGAAAAAGAAGAGTGTGAAAGAAAGACTGGGGAAGGAAGGAAGGAGTGCGCACCTGAAGGACCTTTTTCAGCCATGACAAAGCAATGCTACTGCAACCTTCCATCTTAGCTAATTTCGGGCAGTTGAAAATATATAATCCTGCTTGATATCTTTCATCAAAATGTTCTCGTCTTTATGGCGAGACAGTACATAATGATGGGAGGTCAGGAAAATATTTCAGCTCCTTGCAATGCTCTAAGTTTAAATACACAAGGTTGGAAAGCTCCTTGATGTTAGAAGGAAGTCTAACAAAATTGTTTCCTCCCAAATTTAGTTTTTCTAAACAATGTAAAGTTTCAATAGCTTTGGCGATGTGAAGTAGAGAGCAGAATCTTAGATCAAGAACTCGCAAACATGGGAAATTATTCAAACAAGGCAACAATAAACCAACTGAATCTCCATGGCTTCTAGATGATGTTGATCGGCATGGGATATCGGTTTCACTTATTTTACGCTTCCGTATGCCTTGGTTGCTCTATCAGCTGGTTGTCAAGTATTTTTGAACAGCTGGGGAGATTGTCCAGAGAAAAGGCAAAGAACATGAGATAAAATTGTATCTAATTTTGTTTATTTTTCATAGAATTACATAAAATAGAAAAAATAAATTTACAATACCTTTGTGCCAACCCGTAGTTCTTTGATAATAATATTATGTAGGATCAATCCAACTAGTTGGTTTGACTGAAAGCTTGATAGCAAATATGTGAAAGGATATGATTGCCACTCAAGATATTGTAATTTGTTGAAAAGAAAATTGAGCCTTCCTGAAAGTTTCACATCTTTTGGTATGAGTAATCTAAGGCCAGTCATTTTTTAAAACGCTTTAGCCTTCAATGTTGTCTCTTTTTCATTCCTTTCCAGATATTCTGGCAGAACTACAGCTTCAATGTTTTTTGTTGCCTAAAGCATTGCAAAGAAGAAAGAAAAAATAAGATCACTAGAATTATAAAAAAAATAGATCACTAGAATTATATATGGATTTTAGAAAAAGAAAGAAACCTAGAATTTTATTTGCAAAGGACTATTTACCACATTTTCCAACATAACATTGTGGAGATCTTCGTGGCGCCGCAGCTTGGTCCACTTTCCTGGATCTTTGGGATCCTTTTCTTGAACAATTTTTTTGCCCAGCTCTTGTAGAAAATCATGCATTTCAATAGTCCCTTTGTATTTGAAATGGTTATGAGTGATTTATCAATAAGAACTCTCATTCCAATATCAAGTTGAAAATCACAACAATCTAGAACTTTCTTCACATATTCTGCTCCATGCCGTTAAAGAAACAAGTAATATCTAAAAATATGTCCTTATCCTTATCTTTGAGTCCATCGGAACTGATTCGAAGTACATTCATAATCTCTTTGTTTTCACCTTTTTTCAATCTAGCGAATGCACTTCTCACTTCAGAGGCATTTCGACCAAAAAAAGATGAGCCCAATACTTTAATTTCTAGTGGAAGACCACTAGCATAATGTCGTGCATCATATGTCAACTCTTCATAATTTCTCATAATATAATCACATTGAAATCTTTTCTATAAAATAACTCACGAGCTTCATAGACATGCAACAGTTGAACATTGTAAATTTTATTCATTCCATGGTTTTTTATGACATGCTCATCTCTAGAAATTATAATGATTCTACTCCCTGCACCTAGGCACTCATGATTCACAACCAGTTTTTCTCCAGTTGATCAACACGAGAGTGCATCCCAGCTAGATCATTTGGAAGACTTGAAAATTTGTGACCCAATATGCTTGTTACCTCTTTAATAATTTTTTCAATCTCTTTGGGTTGTGGTCTATAAGACCAAAGAAAAACAAGAAGCAAATCATTGCCTAAAATAGCCCAAAACAAAAACTATATATATTAGACAAGATAGCAGAGTACTTACTTATCGTATACATCCCAACCAAAGAGATTGGCGACTTGTGTCAGTGCTACCCTCCATCTTTGCACCATCTCTAAATTTTCTTTGAATCTTTCTACATGTTCCACAAAGGGTTTTCCAAAATCCCCAGTCTGTTTGCATACCTCAGATGGATTCACATCATAGAAAACAGGCGGAACACGCTATCCTGGCACTTCAATGCAATCGGCGATGTTTGACAGTTCTTGCAAGCACCGTGTCGAGGTAGCATAATTCTTTGAGAAGACAACAATCAAAATTTGAGATCCTTCAATAGCTTATAAGAGCTCAGGTGATATGGATTCCCCTTTCTTGAGGTTTCTGTCATCCCTGAAGGCAGTTATGACTTTTCTTTCGTGAGCAGCAAAAAGAAGATTGGTGAAATTGTTGCTGGTGTCCTCACCTCTGAAGCCGACAAACACATCATGTTTGCAGATCATCCTCGATGAAGAACTGCTTTGGATGCTCTTGCAATTCATCGCAGCTCACTTGTGGATGAAGATGACGTACAGCGTATACGTACAGTACTAGTACTGCCCTGAAGTTGCAAGGACAAGTAGTTCGTTTTCATCAGTAACGTGTACGTGAAAGTCTTTGTCAACAAAAAAAATGTTTATAAAACATGTTTTCTTTTTCTCTGAAGGTGCATGGACAAGTCTTTTCACAAACAATTCATTGGCTGGTGTAAATGAACATATGCTTTCTGTGGGGAACTAAAGGTTGTGGTTTCCATTTTGCTTGTACATTTTTTCGAAAGCTAATATGAACACATTATATTTTCCGAAGTGCTTTTCGACTGTCACTTAGATGCTTGTGCTTTGGTTCTTGGTAACTTTATGTTATGGTTAATGTTTTATTGTCTTCAAAAGAATATTATTTAACTAGTGAAATATTTTAGTTTTTATACAACAGCGTGGTACAAAGTTTTCTATTTTTAATATTTCTACTAAATTTAATCTATAAAAATTAAATTTTAGTTATACAAATAAATCTTAAATACTGTTATCAGAATTTTTAAGATATCTAAAAAACTGTTAAATATTGTATATATCATTTCAAATTCTCTGCCATTTATTTGATGCATCAAATAATTTTGTATGAAAGCTATATCAATCAAAATATTAAAGGTAAGCGTACCTAGAATATTCGCCGACATTCTTTATATATTTCTGAGATGAGGAGGGGTTGCACTTGCAAAAGTACTCCGATGCTCAAGTTAGAAGAGAGCTTAGTAAGTTTAAGTGTTATAATAGATTGATCGTACTTGAAGAGAGCATCCCCATTATATAGACTAGGATTAGGGGTAGTATTCCATTTTGAATAGAATTAGTATCCCTTAGGGATATTGATGAGGCATATCATTAGGACATAATTTGAATATTAATCCTATCATATGAGGATTTAATTTTTTATATGTTAATAGGCTAATAATCTTTATTAGTTACGAGACCCAATAATATTTGTACCAAACAATGTTCCCAAGTCGGTATCTTATCATCTCGTTAAGATTTCGAGTTCTCGCCAATGTTGGGCCGAGGTATTAGTTACTAATCCTTCATAGGTGTTGATGATATATGAGATAATGATAATATCCCAAGATAATGGTGATATCCCAAGATATGACATGTTTACTCCGAGATGAGTGAGTAACGATTCTTTGCCCCCACATTTCGTAGTAGGTTAGTGATAAATTTCATCTTGGTGAAGTTGAAATTTATCTTATTTCTATCCTCTCAAGGTAGATACTTAGGTAGTTATCATCTAGTCAGCTACTTGAGATGCTTGAATTGCCTCGTTTTGCCTCCAGCTTTAAAGAGTGGGAGATAACAACTGTATCTTTTATGCCCTCATTTGCATACTGGACTCAAATGTGTAGTTCAAATTAGTGAGCATACAAAATGTAGGGATTAAACTTCTTTTCACTATCATTGTTATGTCATAGTTAGGTACTATGACCGAAGTCCTTTTTTCCCTTAAGTAATATCGTGATAGGATTGAAATCTCTTTTTTGTTTGTGATAAATCATTGAGACCAACGTCCTCTTACTCAAGATATATTGACTTGAGATGACGTCTTCGCTCTTTACCTCTAGGACTAAAGTCTTTTTAGGTTACGTGATGAAATCCAATATGAGGACCTTAATAATAGTGGCACCTTAAAAAGGCTGTGAGATCCTTTGTTTAGTGTTTATTAGGATCCTTTATCTAAGGAGAATCTGAAGTGATCATAACCAAGACCTTTAATGTTGGCATTAAAATCGAGATCCTTCACTATTTTGATCTGAACTGAACAATTTATCTACTTAATCCGAGGCGAGGTAGTATTTAACGGTGCCCATGGTTTAAACATTTTTAAGACCTTTATTATTAGGCTTTTTTTGAAAGGCCATGGTCCTTTATTCATTGTTCTAATGTGAGGTTGCACTTACCATCCCAAGTGTTATTTTAAACCTTTGTTGATGAATTTATATTGAGACCAAGATCTTTTATCATTCCCAGGTGAGCGGTTCTTGGCGGCCCCTAGTTTATAGGATATTCATTGTTATCTCAGGTAGTAGTAAGCTGCCATCGAGGTTGATCTACATCACCTCATCTCTAGCTTTTGGTTGAAAAGGTTAAGTTCTGAGGTAAATATTTTGACCCGTATAATATTTATTAGAACCAAAGTCCTTAATTTTTCTAAGGTAAAGATTTAAACTCAAATAATTAATCGTAAGTTGATTTTAATGTAAGTGGTACTAAGTGGCCATTTATTTCTGATATGGGTGACTCGAAGTGGCCCTTAGGACATAAAGTGGTTAAGTCCTTTTCTTTATTTGGGCATCTCTAAGCGGACCTTCGTTTATTTTCAACATGAGCGACTCGAAGTGGACCAGAGAGCGTTTATTAGGATGGCATTATGTAGCCCAACAGATGTAGGTAGTTCGAGATGGATTGAGCGATGAATAACTTGGCCAAGTATATACACAAAAATTTTCATAAAGTACTATTGATTACAATCAAATTGGCAAACAAGGTGCCTAGTGGATGTAGTAGTTGCAACCATATTGGTCAAATATGGACTTCGATGTCTGCATATCGATTTAGGTGACTTTAGTCTCCTTCTCGAGCTTTTCCTCTCAAAGGACTTTTCTTTCCTTTTTGGGGTTTTACCGAATTGAAGGCGGTGCAAAGCAGCCCGATGTGCTTTATTGTTAAGAACCCATCATGGGGTTTCACATTGTGATTGTTGGGAATTTTTATCCTATTAGTCCACTCAAGGCGACGCGAAGCAGTTCGGTAGGTTTCGTCTTTGGGAACCTATCATGGGTTCCACACCATACTTTTTTGAAAATCTTATCCCATTACCTCGCTCAAGGCTACGCAAAGCGGCTCGATGTTGAGAACCTATTGTAGGGTTCCACACTATACTAATATCCCGTTGCCTGACTCAAGATGGTGGTGAGTTTTGTTATTAGAAACCCATCATAGGGTTCAAACTATATTTTTTGGGAATCATTATCCCATTTCCTGACTCAAGGTGGCGCAAAGCGGCCTGGTGGATTTCATTGTCGAGATCCTAACTGTAGAAGATGTCATTAAGATTGAGTTGATTATGATCATATCAGCAAACAATATGCCTAATGTAGTAGCTACAACTATACTAGTTAGGCGTGAATTTCGATTGGAGTATATTGATCTCCTTTTTTGAGTTTGTGCCTCTTTAGGCAACGTTTGTCTCCTTTTGAGACTTTACCTCTCGGAAAACTTTAGTCTCTTTTTAAGTTTTATACCTCTTAGGCAATGTTTGTATCCTTTTAGGACTCTTCCTCTCAAAAGATCTCTAGTCTCCTTTTTGGGACTCTACCTCTTAGAGAACTTTAGTCTCCTTTTGAGTTTATGCCTCTTAGGCAATGTTTGTATCCTTTTAGGACTCTAACTCTCAGAAGACCTCTAGTTTCCTTTTAGAGCTTTACCTCTTGAAGAACTTTAGTCTCCTTTTGAGTTTATGCCTCTTAACAACGTTTACATTCTTTTAGGACTTTAAGAACTTTTAGTCTTATTTTGAGACTCTACCTCTTAGAAAACTTTAGTCTCCTTTTTAGTTTATGCCTCTTAGGTAAGTTTGTCTTCTATTGAGACTTTACTTCTTGGAGACCTCTAGTCTCCTTTTGAGTTTATGCTTTTTAGGAAACGAATGTATCCTTTTAGGACTCTAACTCTCAGAGAACTTTGGTCTTGGTTCCCTCCAGGGTTGATGAGGGCAACTTTTGATAATTACTAGTTTTGATAATGATGAACGTTGTTGGAGTCTTTCTAGAAAATGGGGCACGTAGTTAAGCTAGCCAATTAGGCTTAAAATGTTCGTGCAATACACTTGTCCTCCATCTCGGATTTGGCAAACCGAGATACTGGGTATGTTGAATGTTGAGATGCATGTTTTTACATATTGATTTTCATTTTGATGTTAGGATGAGACAACTGTCATCAGAGTCTTTTGTTTAATTTGATGTTGAGACAAGATAAAGGTCGACCATTGTTGTAACATGAGCCCAAGGTTAACATCACCATGGTGGTAAAATGAAACCGACTCACGGGATTAAAATTGTTGTGATGGTAAAATGAGTGAAACCGACTCACGAGATTAAAATCACCATGGTGGTAAAATAGGATGAAACCAACTCACGGGATTAAGACTACTGTCGTAGTAAAATGATATCAATGTTAGGATTGAAACTAACTGCTTTCGCATTGGTAAGACAATGAGGTATCATCTTGATGTGGTGTTGCAACCTACGTTGGTATGGTGTAAACACATAATAATATTCTCCTGTTTTGAGAAGATAAGACAAAAAATATGGATTAGTTAAATAATTAAAAATATAATTAAATAATTATACAAAGAGGTTCGTTAACATGTCAGCTTAATAGTTTGATGGCCTTCAGCACATCGTATAGGTGGAGTCTCGATTGCTTTTGGCAAGTCCTTGACATGTGGTCACTAGCTTTAGCAAAGCCATATTGCCTTGATCCTTTATTAATCCTTGAAAATGTGAAAGCATTAATAATAAAATATAATTTAAAAATTGAGTTTTGAGAAGGTTGGATTGCCTTGATCCATAATTTCTCTCCTTTTTTTTTATTTTTAGGATTTGGCCCAACAATATCAGTCAGCTTGTTGGGCTACACTTGCATTTAGGCTGCCTTTTTTTTCTCTTTGAAGTGGGCCTGTCAGAAACCCAACATTTTTGGACTGAGTCATTTTTTTTCTCTTTGAATTGGGCTTGTCAGAAACCTAACATTTTTGGGCTGAGCCATTGCTAGATGCAAATCTGTGCTAATTGTGGCAAAAATATCAAACAACTTTGGCCCACAAAAATAACACAACTAGATTCGAACTCAAGTGCTTGGAATTGAAGTCCAAGTGTTGGACCATTGTGCCACAAGGTCATCCATGTTAGAATGGTGTGTTTGATTTATTTGTATTGAGCCAGCAAAAATAACACAAGTGGAAGATTGGAGAATCGAAACCAGGACCTTGGAACTATAGTCCGTGCGTTGGATCGTTGAGCCACGATGCTGTCCACGTTATAATGGTAAACTTTATTTATTTGTATTCTATAAGACACGATAAGTAGGTAGAAAATACACAAAATATATGGCCTGGTTTGTCTCGAACACAGATTCACCAATTGTAGAATTAGACTCTGGACTACTGCACCAATTGCATTTCCTTTAACAAGGTTGTGAATGAAAATATTAAGTCTTTATCATACAGGGTAATCTTTCTTCTCTCCCTTGTTATGGTCTCACTGCTGGTTGGAATTTGATCCAAAATTGTTGGGGCATGTTGGAAGGCGTTTTTCATCTCAATATATCAAAATCCAACTTAGTAATCAAGGCCCTAACTATTAAGGCCAAGTAAATGATAAAAAATATCAACTGAAACTTAGGAATGACCATGTAAAGCCGTAAAAGATTTTATGCATATAAGGCATAAATAGCAATTAAAACTTTTCACATTGACAAAAATCCAAGGACAATAAGCAAAGACATGACACATGACAAGTGTATTAATTAATAACAATTAATATGCCATTTAATAAAAATTGAAAAAAAAGAGGCTAATGTTTGATTTCCCAATATCTTTTCTTCATATTTAAAAGATAATAGGAAATTTGGTGATGCCTTGGTCGACGGATTGAGAGGGTGGGAAGAGTTTTACTTTTTTTCCCATAGACGGTGCCAATATTTTGATTAAAATATAAAGGGTAAGCGTACCTAAAATATCTGCTGACATTTTTCATATATCTCTGAGATAAGGAGGTGGGTGTACCTGTAAAAGTACTCTGATGCTCAAGTTAAAAGAAGGCTTAACAGGTTTAAGTGTTAAAATAAATTGATCATATTTGAGGGGAATATCCTTATTATATAAACTAGGATTACGGGTAGTATCCCACTTTGATTAGAATTAGTATCCCTTAAGGATATCAATAAGGCTTATCATTAGGCATAATTTGAATATTAATCTTATCATATGAGGATTTTATCTTTCATATATCGATGGACTAATCATCTTTATCAGTTACGAGGCCCAATAAATATTTGTACCAAACAAAAGCTAATTTTGGATTTTAAAGATTGATTTCATTTAGGATCAGAACATTTTGTTTATATACTTTTTAACATTTTCATAACTAAATCAATTGTGTAACTATTATTCTTTTGATTGCAGTGTATGAAATAAGAATTTATGGTTAAATTATATGTAAGCTTCGTCGTCCCATACTTATTTATTTAGAATGAAAAAAAATGTATTATTTATGAAAAAAAAAGTAGGCTATTTCTACAATCCATTATAAAGATATAGTCCATAAATACACTCTCATATCTCTACCATTAGATTTTTATATATACCCATGTCCAGTTATGATTGTATCAAGAATATTTTCTATTTTTATCCCTTTTATTCATTTATTCATAGGTTGTCATATTGTTTGTTTGAGATAAGAATAAATTAAGAAAAACAAAAAACTGCTTCTTATTGGCAAGATTTTCAAACCAATGGCTACCTTTGAAGAATTTTCAACTGCTATTGGAATTTCTTGTCTCACAACTCCTCTGTAGCAATTGCCTACATTGCTTAACCATGCATACATCATAACAAGAACAAGGCTTTGCTTTACCTTCATGCCCATCTTGTTTGGATTCAAATAGTCTAGCCATAAAAGATGAAGGGAGCCATTTTTATTGTGAAGATAAGTAGAAAAAAAAGGGATAAGTTTAAAAAAAAAAGAGAGAAAGAGAAAAGAGTTATTATTTATGTCCCATATCGGAAGAAAAAAAAGATATTATATTATGCTTTAGTTTTAAATCTCACATCGAAAAAGTAGTAAACTCCTTCCCCCTAAGAATGGTTATATATAGACCATAAAGTAGAGAAATTTAATTAACTTTTCCCTCTAGGCTCTTTTGTAAAAAGAGTAAAATGTTCTAGTAAGTTTTAAGAGTAAGATCTGACATCGATTCATATTTTGGGTTATCTTGCCTTACGCTAAGCAAGTAAATATTTTAATTAGAGGCATTTTTTTATGTTGTTATTTTATGTTATTTTATTTTTTATTTCATTTCATTTTATTTTGTTTTTATTTTATTTTGTTTCATTAGGCAAATTTTAGATAGTGAATTTAAGCTTTGGGATATAGAAATAATTAGGATTTAGGAATTCAGTTAAGAATATCAATTTTCTATGATTGATATTGGTATTTTTCTGTAGTTATAGAACGGTATGGGGAACCTCTAATTCACCAAGGCAAATTGTTGGGGGAGGACCTAATTGAAAATCGCTAAATACTGTGAGTGGTTATCATCTACTACATGTCTATTTGTGATTTTTAAATTTCAAATGAATTTTAGAATTTTTATTTTGAATATGTTAGAACCTTAGCTATTCTTCGGACAAGCAAATTTTGAAAAACTCACGTTTGACTTTTGAGCATAGTTATAATGAAATAATGGATGGATTGATAAATTTTGTTAACAGAAAATATATTGATAAAAGTTTTGCAACAATTATGACCAATGATGGTCATTGTTATAGACAATAGTTTTTGAACCATTAATAGAAATTGATCAGAATATGAATTGATATTATATTGATAATTATTATCGTCATTAGTTGCTTATGAAAAAATATATCTAAAAAATGTTTTTGAGTAAGTTTTCCAATGTCAAGAAATATTTTCTTTGAAATAAGATTGATTTTAATAAATTAGAATTTTTATTTTTCACTTAGAAAATTCATATTCTTACGAAATATGGTATTTTTGTAAATTATTTTTTTATGAGAAAACCATGTCAGAACACTCTATCTAATAGCAGTAAATGTTAGCCTTGGTGCACCTAAAATTAAACTCTGTAGAGGGGATGCTAACTTTGTGTTAAGTTAGTACACACAGGTTAGTTATGGATTTGGAGCGTAATACTTATTAGTTCAAGCCTTGGACTTGTCAGATTGATTAGTTGACCCGCGAGCTGTGTACTCAGTTTGTTCAGTTCAAGCCTTGAGCTTGTCAGATTTGGTTAGCTTACCTGTGAGTTGTGTGCTTGGTTTATTCTGGTTTTGCTTAGTGAATTATTCAGTTTGGATTTTATTCTAATTAATTTTTTCAAGGTTTGAGATTTGTTGTTGGAAATTTTATATTGACTTTAATGCTTTGTTATATATATTGACTGATTTAGAACTTTTATATTTTAGAAAAAAATTGTATATGCTTGTTATATTTTTTCCAGGTATTTTTATCTAGTTTTATTTGTGATATATTATTTTAGAAATCATTTTGTTATTAATCCTGAAAAAACTCATGCCTCTGCTTGTCCCGTTTCTAGTGTAGTAGGTATTAACTACTCACTGAGTTGTAAACTCACCCATCATTGTTATATGTTTTTTCAGATAAGGAAAAAGAAATTGTTTCTGGTTCAACTCCTCCGGTTTGATCAAGAAAGTGTTTAATTATTTTTGGTGAGTCTTACATACTGTTTATGTGGGCAAGTATGAACATATTTTTTTTTTATGTTGGGTCTGAAAGCCTTGTTGAGTAATACTTTTAGATATGGTCCATTATCTTTACAATGAGGATCTTATTAGTCTGTTATATGCAGTTATTGATTGAACTATATTATGATATTTTTATCTTAAATTATTGGTGATTGAGATTCATCTATCCAATATTATAAGTATGAATTTATTATTAAATAAAGTATTTTCTAAGGCCCAACGGTGACTATTTGGATTGTTTGCTTAGAATTATAGGTTTGGAGGCTTGTATGGCATGGGTGAGCCTATGGTAATACGCTGGTCATGGACTCCCAGTTCGGGTCTTGACAAAATTGATATCAGAGCCTGGTTGCCCTTATAGATAATGGAGCAAGTGTTCTATAATAGTGTCAAAATTATGGTATGAACCACGACATACTCATAATTAAGATGCTATTAGAGACTTTTAGGACGTCTATCCTTTCTTTCAAAAATTTTGAGCCAGTTTGCTTCCTTGATTGTCTTTGTTATGGACTTCGTTAGTTGTTTGACATTCTGATTGATTTTTCTAGGTGAAGATTCCACCTAGAACTCGTGCTCGTGGTAGGGGAACAACTGGACTTGAGGGTTCAAATGAGGCATCTGTTAGGCCTCAAGCCCACCTCACTCAAGGTCGTGGTAGAAGCAATAAACAGCCTAGGAATAAAGTCCAAATGGGAGGAATTGCATCTCCTACTATAGAAAGGGTAGATCGCATGGAAACCAGGCTAGATGAAATGCATCAAACGTTAGAGCATTTGCCAAAGATGTTGGCTAACCAGAGAACTCCTATTGATCAACCTTCTACTCCCCCAATTCCACTAGTTCAAGAGACACAGGTTGAGCAGCCACAACTTTATACAACTGAGGGTATTAATGTGACTCTCCACGAGTTTCTAAAGCTGAAACCCCTTTCCCTTACGGGAGGTCATGATGATCCACAATGTTTTCTAGATGGCATAGAAAGGGTTTGTATGACCCATGCATGTTCTAGCCAGAGGTCAGTTGAGCTAGCTGGATTCAAGCTTGATGATATGGTACAAACTTGGTATAAGACCATGCTAAGGGGAAGATCAGCAGTATCTCGACCATTGACATGGGATTAGTTCAAGACTCTATTCTTAGAGCGCTTCTTTTCTAAGAACGAAAGGGACAAACGAGTTCGAGAGTTCCAAGAATTGAAACAGACACCAGATATGACAGTTTCTGAATATGATGCTTGCTTCACTTAGCTTTGCCATTATGCACCACATTTGATCCTTATTGAAAGGGATTGAATCAAGAAGTTTGTAGAAGGGCTGGTAAGACCCTTGTTCAAATCAGTGGCAGCACAGACCATGTTGTTTCTTTCATATACAACAGCAGTAGATTATTGTAAGAGGATTGAAATGAGAGAGATGAGAGAGTGTTTTGCACAACAGAAATCCAAGAACGCTAAGACTGAAGGCTCTTATGGGGGGAATGGTAATCGTAACTCTTTTAAAGGGTAAAAGTCCTAAGGTTAGTAGAAAGCTGTAACTCAGTAAGGTACTACACAGTCTGGTCAAGCTAAAGTTCCATGTAAGACCTATGGAAAATTCTATTCTGGACAGTGTTATATGGAGACAAGTGCCTGCTTCTGATGTGGACAGATTGGTCATATGAAGAAGAATTGCCCTCAGTCACAAGGTACTAATTTTGCATCTACAGCACTAGCACTACCTCCTCTGCCTACTGCAGCTCAGCCAGTAAGATAAGTTTCTACCTAGACAGGTAGAGGGAATGGACCTACAGGTCAAGATAGTAGAGGTCAAGCTCATGTTTTTTCTTTGACTCCACAAGATGCTTTGGCATCAAATACTATGGTTATAGGTATACTTTCCATTTGCTCATATGATGCATATATTCTATTTGATCCGGGTTCCACCTATTCATATGTGTCTTCGGATTTTGCCATTTGATTTGGTAAAGAACCTGTTCTATTAGTGCACCCTTTCCATGTGGCTACGCTAGTTGAAGAATCTATTTTTGTTAAGCATGTGTACAAGGCATGTGAAATATCTATTGATGACAAAAAGACATTAGCAGATTTGATTATATTAGACATGACAGACTTTGATGTGATCTTGGACATGGATTGGTTAGCCTCTTGCCATGTAACTATTGACTATCATGCAAAGGTAGTCAAGTTCGACATTCCCAATAGATAAAGATTTCAGGTTCAAGGCGATTGTAGCTTGGTTCCTTATAACTTGATCTCTGGCTTGGGAACTAAGCGATTGTTGAGGAAAGGATTTAAGGGATATTTAGCAATGGTTAGGGATACCTTATTGCAACCAGAAAGTCTAGACAAAGTCCCAATAGTTGCTGAATTACCTCATGTATTTCCAGAAGAGTTACCTTGGTTACCTCCTGAGAGGTTGGTTGAGTTCTGTATCGATGTGATTCCAGACACCCACTCGATTTCTATACCCTATTTCCATATGGCACCTCAAGAACTAAAAGAATTGAAAGAGCAGTTACAACATCTGTTAGAAAAAGATTTCATCTATCCAAGCACTTCTCCATGGGGTGCTCCTGTTCTCTTTGTTAAAAAGAAAGATGGGTCAATGCGGCTATGCATAGACTATAGACAATTAAACAAGGTGACTATATGTAACAAGTACCCTTTGCCTCACATTGATGATTTGTTTGATCAACTACAAGGTTCACAATGCTTTTCTAAAATAGACCTTCAATCGTGGTATCACTAGTTGAGAGTCAAGAGGGAAGACATCCCTAAAATAGCTTTTAGGACTTGGTATGGACACTATGAATTTCTAGTAATGTCATTTGGGTTGACCAATACCCCAGCAACATTTATGGATTTGATGAATCGAGTTTTCAAACATTTCCTTGATCGGTTTGTCATAGTTTTCATAGATGATATTTTGGTTTACTCTCGGAATAAAGATGAACGTGAGAAACATTTGAGGTTTGTTTTACAAACTTTGAGAGATCACAAACTTTATTTCAAATTCTCAAAGTGTGAATTTTGGGTAGATAGTGTATCATTCCTAGGACATGTCATATCCAAGGATAGTATAAAAGTAGACCCAAAAAAATATGGAGGCAGTAGAACATTGGCCAAGACCAACTTCGGCTACTGAGATTCATAGCTTTCTAGGATTGGCTGGCCAAGATAGCAGCTCCTTTGACAAGATTGACACATAAGCATGTGAAGTTTCAATGATCAGATGCATGTGAAGAGAGTTTTCAAAGGCTCAAGTCACTTTTGATTTCAGCTTTGGTGTGATCTTACCATCAGGTACAAGTGGATATTCTATATATTGTGATGCATCCATAGTGGGTTTGGAATGTGTTTCAATGCAGCATGGCAAAGTTATTGCCTATGCTTCTAGACAACTTAAGAGGCATGAACAAAGTAACCCCATTCATGACTTAGAGATGGTAGCAGTAGTTTTTCCACTTAAGATTTGGAGGCATTACTTGTATGGAGAAACATGTGGGATGTATATAGATTAGAAAAGTCTCAAATATATATTCCAGCAGAAGAATCTTAACCTTAGACAAAGAAGGTGGATGGAGTTACTTAAGGATTATGACTGCACTATTCTCTATCATCCAGGAAAAAGCTACTGTGGTTGCCGATGCCTTAAGTAGAAAGTCTATGGGTAGTCTTACTCTCATATATGAGGACATAAGAATGATAGTTAAAGAGTTTCAAGAAATTGTGGATAGTGAAGTATAGTTTGAGGTTACTAATACTAGACCATTGTTAGCTCATGTACAGCTTTGCTTTACTTTAGTAAATAATATTAAGGAAGTGCAAGTTCAAGACCCTCGTTTGGCAAGTATCATGGAAGATGTTAAGAAAGGTAAAGTTTTTGAGTTTTATATTGATTCTGATGGTGTTTTATGATGTGGCTCGTCATTATTTGTCCCAGATGTTAATGACTTGAGAAGAAAGGTGTTAGAGGATGCTCATCATTCCTTTTACACTATACATCTAGGACCTAGCTGGATGTTTCATGATTTAAAATAAGTTTATTGGTGTAATGGTATAAAGAAAAATATGGCTGAGTTTGTGTCTAGATGTTTAGTGTGCAAACAGGTGAAGTTTGAGCACTAACAGCCAGCAGACTTGCTGCAATGAATAGATATGCCAGAATGGAAGTAGGAGAGAATTACCATGAATTTTGTGACTGCGTTACCAAGGACCTCTAAGGGTTATGACTCGGTTTAGGTGATTGTAGATCGATTGACTAAGTCTGCACATTTCTTACTAGTGAAAACCACTTACACAGTGGCTTAATATACGAAGCTCTATTTAGATGAGATAGTATCTTCACAAGGTATACCAGTGTCTATTATCTTTGACCAAGGACCCCAGTTCACTTCTCACTTTTGGAGATCTTTTCAAACAACTTTGGATACCAGTTTGGATTTGAGTATAGCTTTTCATCCTCAGATTGATGGTTAGTCAAAGAGAACTATTCAAATCTTGGAGGATATGCTTTGTGCTTGTGTTCTAGACTTTGGAGGGAGTTGGGACTAGCATTTGCCATTGATGGAGTTTGCCTATAATAATAGTTATCAATCTAGAATTCAAATGGCACCTTTCGAGGCTTTGTATAGGAGATGATGTAGATCATCGATTGGTTGGTTTGAGGTTGGCAAGTCTAAACTTTTAGGGCCAGATTTGATTCAAGAAGCTAATAAGAAGGTTAAATTGATTCAAGATCATTTGTTGATTGCTCAGAGTAGACAGAATCTTATTCAGATCGAAGACAACATCATTTGGATTTTGGAGTAGGAGATCACATGTTTTTATGTGTTTCTCTCATGAAGGATATACAGAGGTTTGGCAAAAAGAGTAAATTGAGTCTAAGAGTTATAGGACCTGTAACACTCTATTTATAATAGGTATTGTGTTACGTGTTAAAAATAATTATTAAATTTAATTAAGTTAAATTAATGTTTAATTTAGTTTAAAGATATTATAAGTTAAGATTATGTGTTTATTAGGTTAATAAATTTTTTATATTAATTTAAAACATTATTTTGGGGATCACGTGCCTACATTAAATTTTTTCTAAGGAAATAAAATATTAGTTATATATCAAAAAATCCAAAAAATAGTTAGTCAATAATCTTCAATATTAGTCATACAATTTCATGGTTAGTCAATAATCTCAAATATGCATAACAATTAACATTTGCAATTCTATGAAACTTTACTCTATGTTTCATGCTCACTAAGCTTAAACTAGGATTTAACCTCTTTTAAATTTCTCTTTTGCCTACATGGTCCAAACTTTAACTAGTTGAAAAATCTCCCTTGACATAGAGTGTCCCTTAAAACTAGAGTGACCATTCCACATGTAGGCTGATAGATTCTACTCTACTATCCACACCTTTAATGGACTTGTCCACAAAGTAGATTTAGATACATGTGGGACTTCTCATTGAATTCTTTCATGACATTTTATTAGAAATTCTTTTCTAATCTTTATGGATCACCTTAAATTCATTTTCTTTTTCTAGAGGATCACATCCAAGCTTAGTTTATTCTTTCTCTTTAATTAAAGTAAGCATATAATATATTAAGAGAGAACTTTTTAAGGGTCTAACATCTCAAAGAGATATTATATAAGAGAATATATCTCTAATCAGCTCATCCAGGATAATTTCCTTGATAAATAAATGTTACTTTTTGTTTCCTACATTTTTTCCATTTCATGACTTTGAATTCATCGAATTCATATTGAATATTTTTTACAGTTCAAAGCTTTTATTTTTCATTTGTGACATTTGTGAATAAAAAAATGATTAATAAATTAATTCTCTTGATAGATTGGTTTAAAATATTTTTATTCTGAAAGATTTTGAAAACATTTGATAGAGAAAATAGAGAAAGGACTTAAAGTTCACGAAAGACTAAAACCTTCCACAAGATGAGTTATTTTTTATTTTTTAATATTTTAATTCTTGAATCTTATATGATGGAAGTGCCTGATTTTTGTCAAAGTCATTTGTAAAAGTATTCGTAGAGATGCTTTCGTAGGAAATAGTATTGCTGACCCCGAAATATATAATGGAATGTTAAGTTCTTTGACTACGAGAGAGCTCGGATTTGATTATGTATTATTAGGAGGATTAATTTGAAAGTTAAAAATGGAGATTTTTTTTTAAAAAAAGTTATAAGTTGAAATTTAGTGGTTCAATTAAATAAAAATGTCTTGCGTTATTGTATCATAATGGAAGTAAAGTTGTATGGGTATTAAAAGGATCAATAAGAAAGAGAGACAGGAGGAAACGACATATTTGGACTGGTATTTACATATCTCATCGATTGCCTTAATGAATTAAAAAGTTGGTTATTCTCTAGAGTGCAATACGAGCAAATTTTCTTCATGGAGCAGGCCTATGTTGGACAGTATTGTATGAAAAAAAAAAAAAATAGATAGTCTCCACTCACTTTGGTGAACCATGAATATAGTGGGAGAAGAAGGAAAGCAAGTGGCAATATATTTGGCATATTTGGTGGTGCAATCTCCACTCACTTTGGGCAGCTCCTTTAATTAGCTGACGGAAAATTGCAAGAGATGAGGAATCATGCATTATGGCCAGTTGCCAAATGAAGATTCCACCATTCATGAAGAGTAGTAAGGAAGACAGCACATGGACAGAGACAGCCACTAATAAGTGGAAGTATTTTGAATTTGAGAACATTTAAAGACTATTTAAAGCTTAATTGATTGTTTGATACTGATTTTAGTCTTTAAGGCCCTATTGAAGTGGTTGCAGCTGTAACATACAAAAAAAAAAATAGCATTTTATCCTATTTTGTATTCATTCATAGTTCTTTAATAGATTTCATATTGTATTACAATTTTTGTCCTATAGCTTTTTTGAAATATTTAATCTTGGCTAAGATTAGTATATTTTAAAAATTGAGTGGTGAAAGTTTATGGAGATATTTTTTAAAATAATATTTATATAAAGTTCATTTTAAAAGTTTTAATATACCAAACTAATGTGCAAAAATGAAATGCCCAATTCATCATCATTTGATAGTAGAAGTTTTTGTCTTAGCGCCGGCAGACCAATTGAGATTTTCATTTGTGATTTAATGTGTACTTGTGTGGCTAAATGGAAAGCTGATTTAATATGGCATACGTGCACTAAGTATTTTTTTTTTTAATTTGCTTATATCTTCCAATCTAGAATCTAGATAATCATTCTTCTTTTTATATGAAATTATGATTTCTTTTATTTTCCCTATCATTTTTCTTATTGAATATCATCTTTTATAATCACAATTTTGAAAATTGAACCAGCTGCTGAATTGCTAAAGGAAGAGATTCAAGGTTTTGATATTGTGGTTCGGTACATACCAGTATATTATATAAATACATGACATAAAAAAGATAACATTCATATATTAAGTATACAAGTAAAATTATTAAAAAATAATTAAAATATATCTCTAACATAATGAAAACGATTCATGACACATATAATAAATTAACACATTACAGAAGTACACAACACTGCAAACATAAAATAATAAAACATCCAACAATATTAAAAATATAAGAGTGAAGAATGAAGTATGTAAATTGTAATCTCTCGGTAAATATATCTTGCTCTATATAAATATATTTAAATACATCTTACACACAAAAAATACAATTAATGAAATATAATAAATAATCCAAACAAGTCAATCAACAAACACCGATATTGGTCTAGTGGTGGAATTATACAATATAAGATACATACTGGAGTTCCATTCCCATATGGTATAATTTGGTGCCTTCAGTGCTACAGAAATTTTACACTACTCAGCTTATCAAACCGTGACCTATTCACGGATTCTAATATATATATATATATATATATATATATAAGCTTTAATCATTTAGGTAGAGAAGAGCTGAGGAATATGTGGCTAAACCTTTGACATCATCATCACCACTTAGTCAAAGACTAAAATCAATATCAAATGAGCTGGAAAGCCATTTCAAAAAAGCATTTCTTAATAAAAAATGGGAAATATCTTGCTTTGCAACATTGATGATCTGCACGACTGAAATCCATCCATTATGGCGCCTTTAATAATATAAATAATAAAGAATTATAAAGAATACTAATTGAGGGATTTTATATATTTCAATTAATTGGGCTCTGATATCTAATTTTGTCGGTAGATTTGTAATGGCTTTTGTGAGGGCTTCGGTTTTGATCTTTGCCTTTATCATTTTTCTGTTGGTTGATACAAATCTCGCTGCAAGGGAATTGTTAGCTGAATTGAATGATAACGATCACCTTGAAGACTATTCTTGGAACACGGGTATTTATTCTTTTCTTTTTTGGCATTTTAGTTGGGATAAATCTAGGGAAATTTTTTCTCTCACATTTATTCATTGAATTGTCCTAATTATGTTTGAGGTCAAGGCTCAAATGATATAGCAGAAGTTCAAGTAAGATAAACTGATGAATTCATAGTTAGAATAAAACAAAAGCTGCATAATAGTATATTGTTTAATATGAATGTTGAATACATGCGTCGATGGTATTTTTTTTTTAAAATATTTTATTGTTAAACATCTGCATATGAACTATCAATTGTACAAAAGGGATAGATTAAAAAGTCAAGTATTTTGATTGAGAAGATTGTCATAATTCTGTGGAAACACGTACGGTACCATGCCTGAATGATGTGAATGACGAAGATGGGGTTAGATATTGTTGGCTCCATGTCTAAGTTTAACCACAAGTACTATACATCTTTGTATAACAAATTAATATGGCCAACATTCTAAAATTGAATTCAAACTTCAAAATTAGTATTAATCCTACAGGAATTTGAACTCTTGACATTGTAGAGGCTCCCTCAATAGTTTAAGTCAAATTTACTTACCACTTAAGTCGCAACTTTTTGGTAAGCCAAGTATAATTGTTAATGCTTTTGCATGTAAGTTTAATTAAGTTGTTGTGCCAAAGTAATATATTTTTTCAATTAAGTTCAAATTCGCCAAATCACTTGGTAATTTCGTTTGCACCCAAAAAAAAAAAAAAACTACTATTGCCAATTAGGAAATCAAGTGGATTACTTGAACAATAAGGTGTACCTAGAAATTATGAATTTCAATTTTCATTATAGTTAATCATAAACTTGTGAAAGTTTATATCATAATATTATTAAAAGATATTTATGCTTATTTGGAGATTCATGCCACAAGTTATGTTTGGATTGAAAAAAATAAAAAGGAAAGGAGAGGAAAGGACACACTTATTTTTAATATTTTAAACTTAAAATTTTAAAATAGGTCTTTTCTTTTGTCTCTCTCTTTTCCTTCATTCACCTCCTATCCTAAACACACCTTTAGTGAACGATCAAATCAATTTGTCCAGCACTATTTTACTATATTGCGTTAAGATTAACTATCAAAAGATGAATCTCTTGACCGGATAAGTTCTACATAGATTGATTCTTTGGTTTAGAAATTACAGCATAACCTATCAGAAACCCTAGTACAGTTAATTCTTTGTGGTATTTTGACCAAGTGAAAGCTAAGCTCTAAATCTCTCACCCCCACTACCTGAACGCGTAATAATTACTATGACTTTTGATAATGAGGATTCTATAAATAATAATGCTGATGATATTGCTACTAGAGATTAGTTTTGGATAAGAATAATGTCAGTCCATAATATTTGTTGCCTCTTGTGCAATTAGCTAGTTTGCTTCAAGTCTAGGTGTGTATCAATCAAGCCGCCCAAAAAGAAAAAAAAAAAAAACTCTAGGTGTGTATTATCCTCACTGAATGTTAGCTAAGATAGAAAACAATTTCGTTATGAGGAATTTGAATTGGTTGAGAGATTTTTTGTTCCATACCCAAATATGCGGGTACAGTTTGGATGTGGGAGATTTTGAAAAGCTAAGTTCACATATAAATTTGCTAAATTTTGGTATAGAATTAAGAATCTCATTAGAATTGACTTGGTGAGGCAACTGATGGACAGAAATCTCTTACAATAATAATGACAAGATAAAACAAGTTCCTTTTACATTGTTGCTGTGTGAAGTTTAATGCAACGGATCTATTTCTCATATTTAGTCTACAAAGAAGTCTACAAAATTTATTAGATGTAAAAGTGGCTAGTTTATTGTAAAATGGATGAAAATCAATAAATCAAAAATATATGAATGACAATTGATCTTATCTTGTCAAGAAATGTTCAACTTTCCTCGCAAAGGCTAATTGATGTTTCTCCTCAATCAGATCCTCCAAGAGGAGTCAATAAGCCCCATGGATGTGATAATGCAAAGGGGCATAACAACGTGAAAGTTGGGGGCTAACATCATTCACTCCTGTCAAAAGACAGCAAGCCTAATCCGAAACCAATGGCTTGATTACCCAAATCTCTCACTACACTCCTAATGACGTAGAATTTGTTTGCATCCAAGTTTAAGTAGTTCTGCAGAAGTACTACTTTTATTTTAAGTTCAAATTAGCCAGTTGTACGGTTGTGAATATTTGCGTCAAAGTGTTACAAGCAGATACTACATATGGATAAAAATAAATGAATAATGTCAAAGCATAATAATTGTTGTCACTTGTGCTGTTAGTTTGCTTAGCATAATTTATAGGGTCTGTTTGTAGGATAGTTTAATTGAATTGCAGTTTAAAATTCTAATTTCAATATTAAAATTTTATATTGTGTTTGAGACATATAAATAATTATAATTTTAAACTGAGTTGAATTTTTTATTATTTGTATGATTGATAAACATTTATAAAATGTCAAAAATAAATCTGAATTACTAAGTTAACTATTGCCCACACAATTCTTTTTCACTTTGCAATCCTTCTGTTTGAAAAAATAGGTAAATTACACATAACTTGCCTGGTACTTTCACCCTTTCTCAACTTACCCCCTCAAGCTTTTATTGTATTGCTAAACCCCCCTCCCGTTTAGTTTTATATGAAACTATTATTTTTACTGTTAAATGAAACGGAAGTTAAGGCACACAAATGACACATGCCTTGTTCTACTAGAGGAAACGACTTTGTTTTCTTAGCCAAGAACAGAGTGTCACGCCATCAGCTGTGCATCCCTTCCTTTATCCTTCTTTTAAGGTTGTCTGGACAATTACTCTTCTATGGATTATATCTACAATCTCAATCACTTGAGGTCACTCACCTGGTTCCCACCCCATAACTTGACACCACCACCTTCCCATGTGCTCAAATATTAATGTGACTCTTGGTATATTAGGCTGTTGTTATACTTGAAAGTAACCTTTATGGAAATTGTCAAGTCTGTTTGTTTGTTTGTCTTGCTTAAGTTCACCTAATTTTGCCCTGAGAAAAAATGCAAAATTTTGAAAAGGGCAAAAGGGAATGCAAGATTGGTGACCAAGGGCAAGGGACTTTTCTAGCAAGTGAATTTTTATGTTCCTTAGACATATTTGGCTGTTTATTATGTGCTTGTGGTTTTCTTTGTTTGTCTCTTATCTAGGTGCGTAGACAAGCTATTGACAGGGCACCAAAGGCCTATTGTCATACATTGACCAAGCTTTTCAATGAAGTATCACAAGCATTGGGATGTTCATTGTTGTTGTAGATGCTTCTAATTACTACTGAGTGTGATGAATGTCATTCCTGGTTAGGTTCAATCAAGTGAAATATCAAGACAAGGCAGAGAGCGTGGGACTAAGTTAAAGGATACAAATTTAATATATTTTCAGTGATTTTGGAAAATTTTCCATGGATTATATCGACAATCTCAATCACTTGAGCAATTCTTATGGTCATTAACCTGGTTCCAACCCCATAACTTGACACCACCACCTTCCCATGCACATATTAGAGCAATAGTCACATTCCAGGACAAAATTAAGAGTATTAAAAGATAGTCCCTCAAAACTGGCAATACAGAAGTTGCGCTACAGTCAAGAGAGACAAATAATTATCAAACAATTGAGAATAGTTGCCAATGCATGATAAAAATTACAGCAGCGAAAAATTTAATTTTAATGATTATTAAAAATGTTAGCCATTGATTTCTCCTACAACTCTCCACCTTCGTCTCAATCCTACCCCAAACGAAGAAACCTATGCTAGTTCTCAGTTTATTAAACATTTCAAGTTCCAAAAATGGAGGAATTGGTGCCCAAAATACTTTGGAGGTTAACTCCCGTTAATGTTAAATGAGGAGTTAACAGTTTCAAGTTGAACCAAAATTGAAGGGGTTTAAGTGATCTTAAAAAAAAAAAATTGAGGGTGGTTATTTGAGAAAGGGTGAAACTGCTGGGATGGTTATGTGTAATTATTGAATGAACATCCAGCATAATTTCCTTGATAAATTAATGTTACTTTTTGTTTCTGTCTAAGAGCATACTTTTATTCCATTTCATGACTTTGAATTCATAATTCATATTGAATATTTTTACAGTTAGAACCTTTTTTTTTTCCATTTATGACATTTGTAAATAAACAGGCTTTATACTGTGTACGAAACAGGACCTAATAGCCAATAGATATCATGTGCTTTCAAAAACCAATCAAAAGTCCATATGAAATAAAAGCTCACATTATAAAAATAATTTTCATTGGAAAACATAACCTTCATCTATCACATGGATAGCCACAAAAAGTTAATACAATAATTATACACAAAAAGAAAATACCAAGATATTTCTATATCAAAAAATCACTTCTCTATACGTTCATGCCTACAAGGTACTAAATGTTACCATTTATGCAATCATATGGAGAAAGTGTAATACCCACACTAATATAGATATTACATTATGTAATAAAATATAAGCAACTAAAAACTCAATTAAATGTAATCATTTACTTTATGATTACATGATCATTTTAATAAAAGAATTTATTAATTCATTTAATACAATTAATTGATTACGTGTTTTTATTTAATTATTCTTAAAGAATAAAATTCTGGATAAGGTACTAAAATTTTTAGATTTTACATCAAATCATAGAATTCCTATCACGTAATAAATAAGCATTTCTAACATAATAAAAATCTCGATTACATGATAAATCTAATAAATTTAACTAATTTATTTATTTGATTATGTTACTATGAATCAACAACATATCTTTAAAATTTAACTTCAACACTAATAAACCATTAAATTCTAACTTCCTTCTTGCACAAAGGTAAATAGTCTCAACCATACACTAAATAAAACATAAGCTAATATACTAGTCTTTATAAGTGATACAAACACACAAGTACACATTTATTTATTTGTCTATTACATATTTTATATCCAAAAGAGTGTTAACAGTATATTTCCTTTTGCATTAGAGACTATATACATATCTATATAAAAAAAAAATTACATTTGACCTCACTAGCCCATGCAGGAGGGAAATATTATGTTAACATACTATATAGCCATCAAACCATCTGACAAACCATTTACAAGTAACGTTCTTGACCGCAAGAACAAAATTGTCTTTCTTGGGAGAATACACAAAATCCACACTTATCACTAGTAGTACAAAAACCTCATCTTTAATCTATTGTTGGAGGCTCTGAAAACACTACATATAAAAGGGATAAGAAATATAATTTCTTCAGTAGGCACTCAGATAGAATATAAATAGTAATGAAAAAATGATAGTACTTCCAACTGTATAACATACAGAAAAATAGTTTCATAGTTAGTAAATAATTAGAATATGGATAGTTTATAACAATTTACCTCATGACATTCTTTCCATTAATTACATGCTCACAGAAACTTTTACTTAAAAGATTGGCCCTCTTTTTCATCTTTACCTACATGATCCTATAACATAATCATTAACCGTAAACAATGGTAATTTGCATAATTGAGAATTCTCCGTTGACATAGGAAGTCCCTTAACATAAGTGGCCATACCACATTTTTTTGTGGATTCCACTCAACATATCTACACTTTTGGTGGACATAATTTACAAAGTGGACCATAGACATACATAGGACTTCTCATAGACTTCTTCCATGGTATCTTATTAAAAATTCTTTTCTAATCCTTCTGGATTCACCTCTAATTCATTTTCTTTACTTGAGGATCATATCCAAGCTTTCATTGTTTTCTTTTCACTTGAATTAAAGTGAGCATGAATTAGCTTAAATGTAAACTTAAGACACTTAATGCCTTCATTTTGCATCAACTAATGAGATCAAATCTCTAAGCATTTCATCTATCTCAAATCCACTACATACAAGTAATGGCATAGGCATAGGCATAGGCATAGGCGTAGGCCAAATTTTCTCATAGAGTCTCATTATTTCTCATTCAAAATAAGATCGACATAACATTTCATATATGAAAGCCATTAATAACCCTAAATTCTTTAACTTGGCCATGCACTACATTTAATGACTCTAGGGTTTTTCTTTCACATTTCATTTGAAATGCACTAAGGAGGTACTAACTCATCTAAAGGTTTCTAAGTCTTGATTTAATCACTCAATTTCCTTTAAATCCTAGTATGGCTGTAAGTATCCTAAAAATGCACAAATTCAAATTTTGGCAATCTAAATATAATTTTACCTAAATTATTATTGATACATCATAGTTAACTCACAAACACCTAATCACTCATCTAAATTCCCTTGAGTAGCTTATGGCCGCATATCACACCTAAGGGCATCATGACTTATTTTCACATCTATCACTTAAATTATGTTAAAATAAAATTAAAATACCTAAAAACTCACTCACACTTAATCAAAATCACATAGTTTTTCATAAACCCCAATGTGGCCGTTTGCATCTAAGGGAAAGTTTAAGGTGCTCTTCAACCATCTAAGCATAGTAAATGACAAATAGATATCCACACAATACCATAAACCTTAATCTCATGATCTCTTAACAAGATTTAAAATCTAAGTAAGTAAATCACAAAATCTTTCTTTGGAACCCTGGTATGGCCGTGACCTATCTAGGTGTTCACCATATGATTTTAAGCCATTTTCATCTAATTTATCAACAAAACAAAGTTAAATCACCTTATAGAACCAATATTCAAGCAAACTTATTATTATCAAGTTCGAAAGAGAGAATAGGGCATACAAACCCTAACCACGGCAACTTCAAGAAAGCTCATCATCTACTTGAAAGCAAGTTCACAAACATCATAAAACTAGGTTATCTAACAATAGGTCATCCATATTCAAGCTAAGAACTCAAGAAGAAAGGATTTCCATGAATTCAAGAATAGATACCCACCATGAAACTCTATGTTTTTCTAGAAGAAAAAGCTAGGTTTGAGTCCCTACCTCTTGAAGATTGAGATTTCTTAGTTGTTTTAGGCTTGTTCTTCCCTTTTTCTTCTGTTCTCCTCTTATGTTCTCCTTCTATCTATTTTGGCCGTGAGCTATGGTTTCTCCTCCCTTCTCTTTTCTTTTCTTTTCTTTCTTATTTCCTCTTGTTTTTTGTTTTGGTTGTGCACCTAGGAGCTAACAGGGATTAAATGGTTTGTTTATTATTACTTAAGCTAATTTGTCTTGTTAGGCAAGCCAATTCAAATTCTAGTCTTTGGTCATATGTCTATCATGTTAATGATGCCTCTAGTTAGATTTGAATCAATTTAGTTTGGTTTGAATTAGATAGGAGTGACTAGGTTGGTTTAGTTTAGTTTCTCTAACCAAATAATTATTGCCTTTCTAGCCAATGGTTGGCTTCCAAGTGTCACCATGTTATTGGCTGGTTCTTGCCTATTGGTAGCCTACAAATGGCACAATTCTATTGACCAACTCTTGGCAATCACATGGCACCACTTGTCATAATTTCCTTGGCCAATTTTCTAGCCAATCATTGGCCTCCACGTGTCACTCTCTCATTGGCCAATTCTCATCCAATGACATGCTTCCACATGTCACACCCTAATTGGTCCATTATCAAAATGTCATTTTTCTATTAATTTTGTCATGCTATTCTCATCTAATCCAACTGTAAGGTGGTTAGAAATAAATTAGTGGACTTAATGATCAGTTAATTACTGGTTTCTAATTTTTCACTGGATAAAAATGTCTTATTCACATATTCAAAATTACTAAATTGTCACTGTTAAGATTTCACTATTCCATTAGGGATTCAACTGGTGCTTAGTTCTTCTAGGTAATTTTTAGTGCTCTCTTTAATTTGGACAGCATAACAAAATTATTAAAAATCAAACAGGATAAGAAATAAAAAATAATAGATAAACGACCACTATGGCTAATTAAAGTTTTATAATTTATACTTAGTCAAATGAAGATGTTATAGAAAGTTATAATAATATTTTTTAACAGTTTCTTAAATAATTATATCATAATTATTGCATATATATAAGCTCAAATCAACATGCTAAATACTTAACACTCCTGTAACACAATTTCTTATTCAACTTCAAATGAATTAGGCATAGATTTTAATCATATGCTAATTCTAAATAATAAAATTAGCACACAACACAACTACCCAACTTGCTAATTATCATTAACTCTTATGCACAAAGCCTCCAAAAAAATTTTAAAAAAAAGTTTTTCAAAGCGTGTAGACTTACAATTACCATATTATTTTCACATTTATATCAATTTTGTTCATGGGAAAATAAAATAAAAATTGTATATCAACAACATGATCAAATAAAATAAATTTTCATTACAGGCAAAAGCTCAACTTTATTAACATTGTTATTCAGGAAAAAAGAAATTTGAGTCATAAGTTATAAACAAGAAAATGATCAACATGGGCAATAAACAGTAATAATAATTACCAAAGCAAATATTAGTAACATGTGGATATAAACTCTCCTGTGGTATAGATATACAATACAATAACAACAGTATAAAAAATTCCATCTTACAATAAACTAACTCATGATTTAACCTCTTGTGAGTGAGTTAAATCATAAATTAATTTCAGTAACACAACATCCTTGAAATTTATTCAATTTGTTTTCCCATCAGTTTCTGTTAATGAACCACTGTAGTGGCAGATGTAACATCCCCACCTAACCTAATATGAACTATAAAGTCCTAAATAAAAAACTACTTAAGGAAAATAACCTTAAAAGTTGGTTCAGTTTAGTAAGGAAAATACACGTTTTCTACCATGCAACTGCTTAAGTGCTTAAGGTCCAGAAAACTTCCTAAATTTAGGTATTCCACCACCTAGGCACCAAGAATTCTAGGTTCCATAGCTCAGGCATCTAGAATTAGCGCCTAACGCCCATAGTTTTGGTGGATCATTGTCTAGACATCCAAGAACTAGTGCCTAGGTGCCCACATGACCGAAACTAGCTTTCTCTTTTCGTGCTCTTTAAATAGTTGGATGCTTATGTTACTTTCTTTAAACCTTAGGAAAGATACAAATTCACATCTTTAGCTAGGTTTTGGTGAGACTATCAATCCCTTATTCTTATTCTTTCTATGATCATTTCAAAAGTGAATCAACGCAAAGCACATACCAAAACATACCACACTTACTATTTCACATTAAGAGCTAGGTTTTTCTACATCAAGTATAACCTAAATGCTATTATACAATAAAAAATGAGGGGACTTGGTTAGTAATATTTTACATAACCCCTCTATGGTGATACTTCCAAAAGTTTCATTAAGTTTACATATCCATGCCCTGTATCTTGGAGAATACGAACAGGACCAAGTCTTCGGCACGTCGATCCATACAATCTCCAACTCTATCACTATGTTTATTGAATGACATCTTTGCTTAATCTAAAAACAGTACAAGAAAGGGTGAGATATAATCACAGTAGGCAATAACAATAAGTTACAATCCAAAACACATAATGTTTTCAGTTATACTAGGTACAGAAAATGTCTTCTCCTTTAAATTATCATTCTTATTCAATAGGTTCTTTTTCTTTATGTTGCATTACCAATATTTCTTATTTCATTTTTGAGACCTTACACCATAATTATAAACTTAGGAATAGAGCTCTTTCTACTTACAAGGGTGTCCTCTCGTCTCTACCATAAAAATGACTAATCATACAAGATCACTTGCTTAAATATGAGGATCATTTCCAAACTTGTGAGATCACCTCCTTAACTATAAGGATCACTTCTTAAAGTATCTCTAGATCACTTCCCTAGGAGGGTCATCTCTAACTTATTATTAATAGAACATAAACCTTATTGAATAACTTGATTCATATGTGGTCTTAACATAGAATCATGAGTTCAAAATGTTCTTTAAACAAAAAAAAAACATAAAAAGAGTAAAAAGTATCACTTCACAATCTATGAAGATAGGTAGGAAAAAATAGTACATAAAATGGTAAAAATGCATCAAAATCATAAGAACACATTCAATAAAAAGTGATAGGGAGAAAGTTGTCATCCCCTACTCTTGGTCAGCTTTAGCCTAAGTCCTCGTGTCTCTTAATTACACGTGCTCTAGTCGCTCTCCAAACCAGCAGAGTTTTCCCTATTCTCTTGTGTATGTGAATGCTTAGGCTTAGGTATTTATAGTCTTGGTGGGGTTCTCTTGGCCGTGCACTTGGGTTTATAGGGGCGTGGTCATTTATTTGTTTTTTAAATTAAATAGTTAAATAATTAAGAAACCAAAAAGCTGGAAACATTCAAATCCAAGTGTTACTCATTTGCACTACCTGTCTTACCATGGCACCCTAAATGGTTTACAGCAAAATAAAAATAAAAAAAAAAAAATATGGAATATCAAAAGGAGAACAGCCTTTTCTCTCTTTTTTAACTTGCTTCTCTTTTTTTAATCGATCACAATTTTTTTTTTTAATGAAAAACATCACCTAACCATCAAATCCACAATCAACGGTAGGGTCCAGCATTGCACTCTAGGATCAAGAAACTTTATAGTTATCCATATCCCATCCGTAACCAAACAAAAAGAAAACAAACCAATATTTAACCAGAAACTAAAACTCATTAACTGAGAACACTTTCCACCGCTTGGCTACGGACTAACTTAACAATTGAGGAAAAAAAAAAAACACTGGACTAGAGAGCATGATGGAAAGAGGCTTGATGTGCTTTTGTAAAAATCATATTTTGTACCTCCCAATATAAAAATCTTTAAAAGTAACAAAAATTATAAAATAAAAATAAGGCAATCCAAAAATTTAAATTTGGAACATTTTTAAGTTAATTTACTTAATAATTAATTTTTTATAAAAAAAAAAAAATCATAAAAAAAGGAAAAATGACAAAAAAAATAATTAAGATAAAAGACAAAAATTAAATCTTATACCCAAATCTTGAGTCATTTGGTTCCATTTTTGTTGATCTATGAATTTAGCTGGCAAATTCTAACCTTGAATCCATTAGTCATTCCTATTATTATTTTCTTCTTATTATATATTATTTTCCTTATTATTATTTTCTCTAATCCATGTGGTCATGTTTATAGACAATTCCATCATTATTTGTCATCACAACATTAGCCTAACGGTTTTTTTTTATGAGGACAAAAAAATATCTTTTGGTTATAAGAAGGGAAAGCACATAGGTGAAAAGGGTAATGATTTTGTGGACCACTCAAGAGAGGAAGACACCAGGAGGAGGCAGAAATATCAAGTCTTTTGGCCTCATCCAGGGGAAGCACGTAGAAGAAGAGAGGGTAAGAGGAGGATCTGCATCTGGGTAAAAGAAGAAAGGGTCTTCTCCCTCAAGTGACAAGAGAAAGTGAAGATAAAGCAAGAATAAAAAAGGGAAGAGCAGCTAGAAAAGAAAGAGGAGAATCTCAGAAAGCTTATTCATAGGTCTGGTATGAAATTTGGATCCTTGAATTTTTACTTTCTTCTTCATGGATTTCATTTGCTTTTGCCCATCCTTTTCATTTCTGCTTTCACTTTCGGTTGATTATATTATTCTCTTTTTGGTTTGCTGCATTCATCTCATTTTTGTTGATAGCTTCACTTATGCCACTGCACCCACGGCACCTCACATTCACTCATGGTTCACGCACTCATCCTCAACCCTACACCCACCTCACATTCACCCCACAGCACAGCATACTCCTCTGCGCAGAGCACACCTCACTCGCCTCCCACCATACCCACAGCCCCGCAGAGTTCCACAGCATTCTCACCCACATTTCCCCTTGATTTTAGAAACCCAAAACATAGTATACACACCGCATTTCACATTCCACTGTCACAGCACCCACCTGCACTTTTCACCTGCACACAAGCCCCAAAACAGAGCACTCACCTCCGTCATGCCACTCACTGCACGGCACCGTCCACAGCCCTTATACTATGGCAACCTCACGCACAGCACTCTCAAGCTTTCACTGTTGAATTTAAGCCATATAATCTATACCAAAAATTTAAAATATCAAATTAAATAGTAAAAAGTTACGTACCTCAAATTTGAAAGAATCCGATTAGGGATCTTTTCCCCCCTTCTCCTTATCTTATAGCCGTGCTCTCCAGATGAAGACAAAGAATCACAAAATAAAGCATAAGAGTGAAAAGAGAATCCTGATCTTTATAAAACAGCCAATAATCCTAATTTCCATTCCATTCATGAGCCCTTAGATTATTAAGCCTTACACTTAACATACATTTACGCATTAAGTCCAAAACTCAATTATAAACTAGTGATTTCAAAACTCATTAAATTCACATTATAGAATTTAGGCATGAACTTAAGGAATTATCAAGTTATACTATCAAACTAGTTTTTAACAAATACTCAAGTACACAATCAAAAATAGCACAAATAAAAAATTCTAACATTTTCTCACTTGGGTCACATTGATTGAATTTTATCAACTTATTAACTATGAAACCTCAATAAAATCACCAACTAAGAATCATAGATGAAGATAAACTAATTAGAGTCTAATTCACCTATGATTACATAACTGATAACTTCATTAGTTTGATCACAAGTATACAACTGTACATACACATTATAGCATAGCATGTGATCCTTTTCATGCTACCGTGTATGGATTTGACATTATGCTTTCCTCAATAAAACACAATCAATCTCTCCAAGGAGATTACAAACAAATTTTTTACGAAACATCATTTCCATAAAAGAAATAAAATATCTTTGTCACAAAAGAATAATGTTTTCCCTAAGAAAACATTCATATCTCAAGATATATTAAATGGTACTATAACAATATTATAACATGGTAAACTCACATTTTTTATGACAACATTATCATCATGTACACATAGTAAAAATTCATGATATCACAGGATTTTTATTTATACAAAACACGCGTAATCACAATTTATTAACTCTCACTAATCAATCATATCATAAAATATAAACCACCAAGATTCAAACATGTGTTGATTAACAATATAACCAAGCCAAAATAACTTCACTATTGATGAGAACTTCAACAGTACAACTTTAACTGTCAAGGATGTTCAAATTATATATATAACATACAGACATTAACAAGTTCTTTATAAAAGCAAATTCACCAACACATAGATGAGATCAATAACAAATACATTTTATTCATCATTAAGGATCATGCACCATAATGCGATGAGCATATTTCAATTATTAATAATCTCATCAATCAAAATACAAGCAAAGAGTAAGTAAGGACAATTAGTTCTAAATGACAAATATTTTAGCTCTAACCCATGCCTTTGCCCAAAAATAAAAATAAAGACTATTTCCATGAGTAAAACACATACTCTTCTCTCTTTAAGACCTAAGAAATTTTTTTTAACAATATAAGCTCAATCTTATATCAATCATACAATCTATTGCCTCAAAAAGAAATTAGCAAAAAATATTTATACAAGGCATAGATTAACATGTAATTAATTATTTACGAGCATACATTTATAACAAATAAATTGTGCTCTCACATTTCTATAAAAATAAGAAATAACATGTCTCATATCATTTCTTAAAAAATTTATCAGGCTTAGAAATAGATTCAAAATGATACTTTCACAAGACACCTTTAATAAGAAAATATTAATCACATCAATTTAATTGACAAATTTCAAGCTTATTACAAGTACAAATTATACATACCATAAAAGTGAAAAAAATATCAAAAAATTACATCAAAATCAAATATGTAACGACATATCCAAAAATAAATTCTTTTAGAAGAATCAAAACAATTAGCTCCCACCTAATTTTGCATACATGTATTTCTTGCATAATAACATACACATGAACACATGCAAGAATATGATTAAAAGATAATATTTAATTAGACACAATCACATTCTTTATAGGAATTTAAGCATATGATCATGCAGTCACTTTTGAGCATAATGCACCTCACATATTATAGCTCTCCTTTTTCAAATAACAGACATTTTCTTGCATGTAAGAAAACTCACTTAAGTATGAACCTAAGCATATTTTCAAAGATAAATATACAAATCCATCTAGATAAAACCATTGCTAAATATATGTTTTCATCCTTGAAGAATATACGGTCAAAGTTTCAGAACCGTAATCTAATTACCTTTTTCAAAAAAAAAATAATATGAAGTTGGAAACAAAATAAAAACACAATCAACACTTAGTTGATCAAACGGATAATAACCAGTGACAACAACCACTATAATAAGGATTCAAAACATATGAATATAAACTCTCCTTGTAAGTGGAGAATATATATCATCCATAACAGTTTTCAAAATTCAGCACCATTTAGGCAGAAGAATTTTTACTATCATGGATATCCCAAATTTTCATGCTACTCGAGTCAACTCATGCAATAAACTTTCTGTTGGTAGGTAAATGCATTAATTGATTTAAGCAACATAATCGTCCTGTAGTAATACACATTCATATCAGTTAATAGGCATAGGCCCCAAAACAGGATATATTTACCGTTTGAAATCCTATTTTCAATTTCATACTAAGTTTTTCAAAATCATATTTTTCAAAAAACACATCATGAAGCATTCTCTTCATATAAAATTACATCACCTAAATGATAACATAGAGTCTTAATTTGCACAAAATTATATTCCTATAATCAAAGTGTGCAAATTATATCATTCAATCATTAAACTACAATTTTAAAAAGTTAAAATTAAAATCAAAAGAGCCAAACAGAGCCAAATAGGTCAAATATGACCACAACGAGAGTATTCAAAGGTTTTCATGAATTATTCCATTAGCTTAACTAAATGTACTATTGCGGTAGTCACCATTTCTTAACTAATTAATTTAAATTCAATAATATATATATATATACCAACAATAATCAAATCAAACTCTTTAAATTGTAAGAAACATGCTAATAAAATATACCAGCTCTCTATATACACTTATCAAAAAACATATTGCATCAATATAACATAAGAGAAATAGGAAAATCACAAATAATAATTAACATCATCATGACATTCCTTTAACTTCCCTTACAAGTAAACATACTAAATATATAACATGGTATAAATAAATTCATTCAACTTTACTTGACAAAGTTGAATACCAAGTAAAATGTCAAACAATTATATCGCACACAATGTAAAATTAATACATTACTAATGACTACGTCACAACTCTCCCATTCGACTGCATACAGTCGCAAATAATAATAGTCATGCTATATCTTTAAAACATGCAAATTTGTACTAAATTTTATCATACAATACATCAACAATAAATAAACACATAATTTATCCATGTATTAATTTACTTGAATTGAGTTATTTTTATACGAACTTCCTTCTCATCATAAACATTACAATTTTCATTAACAAACACCGGTGATAACATTGCTAATACAAGCAATTCACTTAATTTTACATTCATTTAATGGATATTTAAATGTTATGGTATGACAGAATATTCAAGGAGTTAATTGCCAACAAATATCATGTGCTTCCATAAACGGGCAAAAGTCCATATGACATGAAAGCACACATAATAAAAATTTTTCATATTTCTTTTGTGACATGAAGATTCCTTCTTCCATTTGTTTCACCTCAACTCCAAGAAAATAAGACATTTCTCCAATATCTGTCATTTCAAATTCTTTAGTCATAGCTTTCTTGAATTCACCAAACATACCTGGATTGTTTCCAGTGAAGATCATGTCATCCACATATAGGCACACGATCATTATATCTCCATCTTCATTTTTCTTTGTGTATAAAGCATGCTCGTGTGGACTCTTCACAAATCCATTCTTCTGAAAATACTCATCTATTCTAGTGTTCCAAGCTCTCGGAGCTTGCTTCAATCCATATAGTGCCTTTTTCAAATGATAGACTTTATTTTCATCTCCTTTTTTGGTATATCCTGGTGGCTGCTCAATATAGACTTCTTCTTCTAGGTAACCATTGAGGAAAGCTGATTTGACGTCCATCTGGTATATCTTCCATTTCTTTTGTGCTGCAACTGCTGTAAGAAGTTTGATGGTGTCAATTCTTGCAACTGGTGCAAAAACTTCTTCGTAATCAATACCATATTTCTGTTTATAGCCTTTAGCCACCAATCTTGCCTTGTACTTTTCCACTTTTCCTTCTTGATTGGTCTTTGTCTTGTACACCCACTTTACTCCAATTGGCTTATGATCTTTAGGCATGGTTGTAAGCTCCCACGTATCATTTCTTGTTTATTGCAGCTACTTCTTCATTCATGGCTTTCTTCCACTTTTCATCTCGTGTAGCCTCTTCATATGTCATTGGATCACATTCTGCCATTAAGCAAAATAATGAATAATCAAATGTAGTTTGTACCTCATCTGTAGCTTCATAGATATCATTTAAACTTCTCATCTTTGCTGGTGCTTCCCCTGAATAGCTGCTGCTGCTGCTACTGCTTTCTGATGTCGATGGTGTGGATGCAGGAGTTGTTGGAGTAGGACTTGGTGGAGGAGTTTGATCATTTCCTTCTTCAACTGTGTTATCTTTAGAGTCATCTTCCTCTTTAAAGAATAGACCTTCTACTTTCTTTTCTTCATCACTCCATCTCCAATAATCTGCTTCATCAAACTCTACATCACGTGAGATGATCACCTTTTTGGTTAGAGGATTATACAGTCTGTAAGCTTTACTCCTTTGTTCGTAGCCAATGAAAATGCACTTCTCTCCTTTGTCATCTAACTTCTTTCTCTTTTGATCTGGAATATGGGCATATGCTATACAACCAAAAATTCTTAGGTGGCTGACTTCTGGTTTCTTGCCACTCCATGCTTCATTTGGTGTCTTGAACTTCACACTTTTAGTTGGACATCGATTTAATAGATAAGCAGCACATTGAACAGCTTCAGCCCAAAGTGTTTTTGGCAAATTCTTTTCTTTTAGCATGCTCCTCGCCATATCAAGAATTGTACGATTCTTTCTTTCTGCAATGCCATTCTGTTGTGGCGTGTAGGCAGCTGTCAATTGATGAATTATTCCATGTTGTCTGCAGAACTCTTCAAAAAGTTTGGAAGTGTATTCACCTCCTCTGTCTGTTCTGAGTATCTTCAAATGCTGACCACTTTGTTTTTCTGTCATTGCTTTAAATTCTTTGAATTTATCAAGGGCTTCTGATTTTTCTTTCAGAATATACACCCAAGCTTTTCTGCTGAAATCATCAATAAATGTGATATAAGTACCTGTTTCCTCCAAGTGATGGAATGTCGAAGGGACCAGCTATATCTGAGTGAACTAGCTGCAGTGGTCTTCTAGCTCTCCATGACTTGCCAACTTCAAAGCTTTGTCTATGCTGCTTTCCTCTCATACAACTTTCACATAGCTGATCAGGATGATTTATTTCTGGCAATCCATTCACCATCTTTGCTTTTGACAACAGCTTCAGACCAGTGAATCCAAGATGGCCAAATCTGAGATGCCACAACCACGAGCTGTCTTTCATGATGGATTTCATGCACTTTATTGCTTCTGTCTGGACATTCAACTTGAATAGGCGATTACTTGTCATATCTACTTTTGCAATTAACTCTCCCTTCTGATTTTTGATAATGAGAGAATTATTTTTCAAGTGTATATCATACCCTTTCTCCAAAAGCTGTCCAAGACTGAGAAGATTGCTTTTCAATGATGGAATGTAGTAAACATCTGAGATGTATTTTCTGTCTCCATTCTTTGTAAATATCATAATCTTACCTTTACCTTTGACTGGAACCTTTGATAAATCTCCAAATGTAACTGTTCCTTGAACTTCCTCGTTCAACTCTGTGAATAGCTCTTTTTGCCACACATATGATTGCTTGCTCCTGTGTCGAGGTACCAGACATTTTTGTTGCTTATCTTCTTCACCTTTATAAGTGAACAAAATGGTTGATTCATCAACTCTTTCTTTATTTGCTGTAAAGTGACTTCTTTCTTCAACTGTAGGAGCTATTCTGCATTCATAACTGAGATGACCAAATCTGTTGCAATTATAACACTGCAACTGAGATTTATCACCCCTTTGTTGAAATCTTACCTCCTCCTCTATTCATGAATCCTTGACCTCGACCTCTACTTCGACCTTGTCCACGATTATATGAACCTTGGCCACGTCCATATGCACCTATATCATCCTCAAATCCTCTATTTGTTTGACTACGTCCACCGCGTCTGCCACAACCGCCACGAGTATTGAATCTGTCTCGAGTGTTGAAGCCACCTTTATATCCACCATGATTTCCTCTACCACGTCCATAGCTGCTACTGGCTAGATTTTCATCAAACGATAACTTGCTTTGCAAAGCTTGCTCCAAATTACTAGAAGCTTCATTCATATTCATTCTTTGCTCGTGAACTTGAAGAGAACCCACAAGTTCATCAATAGACATAACTGACAAGTCTTTGGCTTCTTCTATGGCAGTGACAATATAATCAAACTTTCTTGATAACGAGCGCAGAACCTTTTCCATAATTCTGACATCATCTAAAGCTTCTCCATTTCTTTTCATCTCCTTTGCCACCTTTTGTACTCGTGAGACGTAATCTGTAACAGGCTCTCCATTTTGCATTTTTAAGTTTTCAAACTCAGCTCGAAGTGATTGGAGTCGCACCTTTTTGGCTTTCTCTACTCCTTCGCAAGACTTTTGTAAAATCTCCCATGCTTCCTTGGATGACTTTGCATCTGATATTTTTTCAAAGGTTGATTCATCAACACCTTGAAAAATTAAGAAAAGAGCCTTCTTGTCCTTCCTACGTGATTCTCTAAGTGTCCTTCTTTGCACATCTGATAAAGCTGCTTCAGCGGCTGCATCTACGGGCTCCATATATCCTGGCTTCAACAAGCTCCCACACATCTTGTGAACCCAGCAGAGTCTTCATAAGAGTACTCCAGTTTCCATAATTTGCCTTTGTCAATTTCGGAATTTGAGGTTGAATCAGCTCCGTCATCTTTAATAACACGATCAAACCAGTGGCTCTGATACCACTTGTTGGACTTTTGATAAAAAAATCAATGACACAGAACAGAACAGTAGAAGAACTTGTGTTATATCAGAATTTTGGATGCAGAACATTACATAATAACTTTTGCATTTTCTAATGCATCTTACAGAACACAAAAACAAACTCCTCTGTTTTTCGTTTTCCTCTCACAGTTCTCTGTTTTCTTCTTTTTCTCTTTTTTTATATCTCTATCTCTATCTCCTAGTATACATACATATATATACCTATGATAACCGACTCTGTCTCACCGCCTTTGTAGCTTGCACAGCTACTAATGTCAGCCACAAGGTTTTTTATTATTGCCGCTTATCATATCTAAGTTCAGCTTGCAGAACTTCCTTCAGAGTATTCTGGATTGACGGTGGGATGGTTGCAAAGTATGATTTGAATTCTAACACACCCACTGCATTTCACTCACAGATTTCACCGACACTATCACACATCTGCACCATTCACAGTCACCACCCACAGCTACCACAGCCCCTGCAACATGGCATCCTTACCGACACAGCCTCTGCACACACTCGCGGTCACCGCAGCACCCATACACGGCACTCCTCAAGCCCCACACAAGTCTGCCTACACTTATTTCTGCGCTGTCCATAGCACCCACTCTTCACCACCTCCAGCACACACAGCCATGCTCACGGTCACACACTCTGTCACGGCATTCACAGCATCACCTGCAGCCCCACATGCTGCTCCCTCTGCACCGCACACACCAAAGCACTTCTGTTTCTTCACTCTCAGCAACAGCACCCACCACGGCACTGCCGGCACTCACACGGTCCCACCTTTTGGTTATTTCCTTGTTTATTGGTTATTTATTTATTATTTGAGTAACAATATTTTTGGAACAATTTATTTGGGCCAATTTTATCTCTGGGTTGGTGATATTTTGTTTGGGTGTGGGCCAAATAATTTAACTTAGCTCAGGTTTCATTAGACTTTATTTTAAGCTTCGGTTAAAGGTTTAGGCTAATGAAAATGAATAAAAATAATAAACCAAAAAAAATTTCATGCATGTATGTGCCATGCTTGTTGATATTTTTTACCGCATTTTAGTTATAATTGCAAATCATTTTATTAATTGTTGTCCTATTACTTGCATGTAATGAAAATAAAATAGTAGCTTATCTTATGATTTATGGTTTTTAAACAAAAAATTTTAATCAAATGTAATTTTTTATTATTAAAATAAGTACATTTAGAGGTTATGAGGAGTAAGTCTCCTTAACCTATTTTTCAGGATATCTCTGTAGGTAAAATATATGATCCAATCTCATAGAGTTTTCAATAATAATAAGATGATGTGCTTAGTGCGTTTTGAAAAGTAAGTCTCTCAGACTTATTTTTCGATATGGCTCGGTAGGAAATCCGTGATCTAATCCCGTAAAATTTTCAATAATAATTATATAATGCGTTTAGTGGGTTTTGAGGAGTATGTTTTTCTGATTTATTTTTAGGATGGCACTATGGGTAATCCATCATCCAATTCTTTAAGAATACTTGTTAATATTCAACCAATCAACACAATCAATTATTTTCTCTTAAAATCAATTTAACATTTTCATCAAACAATACATTTTTTTTAACAATCCTTAATTTTCTTAAAATCTTACAACACACAAACATTTTCTACAAGAATTACGTGGGCTTTGATTTCTTATTGCACATGGGGAATACATAAGCACACATAGCAAGACAAAACTGTAAATATTTTTTCTTTAATTATCTATTTATTTTTATCATTCAATGTTATTTGCTTTTTTTATTTTAAGGGGTAAAATAATATTTTTATGAGGTTATTAATTTACATAATTTGCTTTAGGGTAGTTGTCTTTGTATGGATATATTCAAGGGTGCAGTAGGATTAAGTTTCTATTTTTTACTGTGCGTAATTAGACTCTTGTACCTTATCTTATTTTTCAAAGACCAGTTTCTTAATCAAAAAGGTTTTTTTCAGTTATTTTATTCAAAAAAATAAAAATTAATGACGGCTCAAAAATTTTTGAACAAATTTAGTTACTTCTTGTTCGCGACGCCCTCTGGCTAAGTTGTGACATGCTTTAGGACGAAGAACAAGTGATTATATACGATGGGGGACTGTTTTGGTGATCTTGAGCGCAATGGCTTTGATTATGCTGCAGAAGTGTTTCAGTGGCATGAGGTAGATTCTCTTGACTGGTGCATTTGATTTGGAATATTGAAATGGTGTAGTGGTATGGATGACCGTGGGTGGTGTTGTGTGATGTTGCAGCGCATAAGGTGTTGTGAAGTGGGTGCCATGATGAGTGGGTGACCGTGATGGTGTTTCCGTAAGAGTGAAGGTGACTGTGTGAGCCGTGATATTGGTGAGAGTGATGCGTGAGTGAGGCACTGCTGGTGGAAGTGCTGGTCAATGAGTGGTGTTGTGTGGCATAATGCATGGGCTCTGTTTCGGGGAGTGAAAACGGGGGATGGATATGCCACTTATGGAGCAACTCCCTTCGGGTGGGTTTGTTGGTTAGTAGAGAGGCAGAGATCACGGAGGTGGTGTGGGGCCGTGAGGTGAACTGATGGGGTATGTGTGCTGTGTAGATGTTTAGTGCTGTAGATGTTTAGTGCAATGCAGGTGTTGGTTCTGTGTGTGGGTGAGCAGGGGATCGTGTGAAGGAGTGAGGGTTGTGTGTGTGAGCAAGGGGACCATTTGATGGGTGAGGGTGAGGGAGAAGGCGGTTGCTATGTGGTGCATGGCTTGTGCTGGGCCGTGCATGTGTGTGGAGGTGACTTGAGGTGGGTGCTGGCTTGGTGGTGCATGGGCGCCGATTATGGAGAGTCATAGGGTCAGGAGAAAGATGTTTACCGACGAGAATGGATCTCATTTCAGTTTTATAATTTTCAAGGCAGACAGCACCATGAGACTTGGAAAAATACCAACATTGTGGTTGAAAGGCTCTTACCGTCACAGATGAAAAGATCTTCCTCTGCAGGGGAAGTATTCCTTCAACTCCTGCCTTTCTGAGGGCACTTTCCGTTTCTCTCCCCTATTCTTTTCCTTTTTTTCTTCCATGATTTTCTTTTTCTCTCTGCCCCCTCCCATGTTCCCCCTTCTGTGGTACTTCAAGATTTGCAAAAGTGAAGAAACCGCACTGACAAAACGAGAGGGATGGGCTGATACATGCGACAGATAGGGAGTGGTTTCGATTGCCCATTTCTTTCATCAGACAAAGTACATCTCTGTTTGCTATCTTTCGAAACAGCTTGTTGCATCCTTTCCATCATGCCCTCTCTTAATTTGCTTTGGGAGATTAACATGCTGGTTCAGCTTTTGGTTGATAAGGAAATGGAAAGATAAAAGGCTGCTAGTTTCTAACTAAATCACTTCGAGAGCTTAAACTGATAAGACTTTGTGGAGTGGGTTATGGGTTAGACGGGTAATGGTTCATGGGCCAAAAAGGTTATGGGTCAAGATGGGTAAGGGGTCATGGGCTGAGGATCAAATTATTTGTGGTTTTTATTGTTTTTTTTATTTTTTTATTTTTATTTTCTAATTTCTCATTTTTTTAGTTTTCATTTTTTTATTTTTTTATTTTTTATTTTTTATTTTCTCATTTTTTTTTTGAATTCAAATATTCTCTTTTTTTCAAATAAAATGATTTTGGGTTATTAGACAAGATAAGGCATTCATAACCTTGTCTCCTTCTTAGTATCTCACGTGAACTTTCCTAAGAGATAGAATTTTATCTTTTCCTCATTATTGTATGGTGAATTTTCTAACAAATATAGTAGTTTCATTTAAACAAGCCACTTAAGTCCTTTCTTACAAAGTTCGCATGGGGTTCTTTTTTAGATTGGTTTTTTGTATTTTTTTACTTTATGGATTGGACTAAGGTCCTTGGGTTGGACCATTTTTTTGGATTGAACCTAATTATAGTCAAACTAGTTTAGGGTCTTGATCTTGGGCCATTTTTGGTGGACTTTGCTTGAGACAATTTGGGATATATATCCCTTAAGAATAACAATAATATATATATATATATATATATATATTATTGTTATTCTTAAGGGATGTTACAAATTTGGTTTGAGATTTATCGAGCATAGACTTGGACTTAGTTATGTGGGCTAAATAAGTTTTTTTTTTTTAAGGTTAAATGAAAGTCTAGTTTGATTGGTTTTAGACTCTTTAATTAAAAACAGGATAAGGAATTTTTTATTTGGACCAATGAAATACAAATTGGGAAAATTGAGCCTAGTGATTAACATTGGACAAAAAGAACTTGATTATAAGTATTTTTTTAAATTATCTTTATTTTTCATTTTTTTTTTCATTTTTTTATGATTTTTTTTTTGAAGAATTTTTATATTAACCAAGGCAAAATGTGATGTTGGCATTCATGGTATGATGTTAGAGACTTGAGTTCTCAAAAATCACATAACTTAAGGATAAAATTGAGAATGATTGTTAAAAGTAATATATATTTAGTGCACTAAGGGATTGAAAGACAACCACTCATGTATAAGTCCGTAGGCATGACATCGGACTCAACTATATGATATATTCGGTAGGCACAACCATAGATAATTTTCCTAGTTAGAGTAATAAGGGGAGAGGTTATGGTGTGTGTAACGCCCTACTTTAGAGATATCGTGCCACATACTTACTTAGGTAATTACTTCTTATTTAGTTTATAAGTAGGTTATCTATGGTAAATTATTAAATATAATTAAGCTAAATTAACTCATTATCCATTGAATTCTTTCTAACCTTCACACTTAGAATACTTAACCCTAACTTTCATTTAAAAACACAACTTAGTTTCATATAGTTTCCATGCATAATTAGTTATTATCTAACCTTAAAACTATGCTTGATTGAAGTTGTAATTCATAAATTGCCTTAGAATTTATGTAACTTCTTAAACTTGGTTCTTTTTTATGTAGAAAAACACAAATTCTTCGCCTGTTCACTACTTGGGAGTTACGGTTTCACTGCCTGAGCGCCCAAGCTAGTGCCTAGGTGCTGGAATCCTGGCACTTAAGTGCCCAGTTTTGGGTAGCCTGTCACTTAGGTGCCCAGAGTTGGCACCTAGGCACCTAGAGGGCCGAGAGATGCCCTTTTTTTTTTCTTATTTTCTTTGCTTTTAGTTGCTTATTTTAGTGTATGATAACACTTTTAGACATATTCTCACATATGTTAAACTATGTTTTAGGGATGTTAAACATCTCATTTGCTACTTTAAACTAAGGTTAATTTCAATTAAAGGTCATGCACAATATCATACATAAAACATACTATTTTTATTTCACATGAAGGAGTCAATGTTACTACATCCAAAAGAGGTCACCTTGTCATCTATATTACAATCAAAAAAGGGAGGGGACTAGGCTAGGTTATCATACATAACCCCTCCAAAGGTGACTTTATCTTTGTTACATTAGATTACATAACTAAATCCTAACTCTTTTATGGATCATTGTTATCCATTAGATGATATAGATATTTTGGACGGCTTTCACAATGCCAATACCCAGGATGTCCACCTAAAAGAATTCTATCTCAATCACCACATAGATGAAAGGCATGATTAATTTGAAAACACCTCAATAAGAGTGAGATAAAAATCTCTAGAAAATAATAGCAGTTAATTTGAAAACTAATCTCAGTAGAAAATAATAGCAGTTAATTTGAAAACTATGATGTTTTCAGCTATAACTTAATACAGAAAATAGTTTCTCTATTCTTCTTACGCTCATTCAATAGGTTTCTTAATCTTGATAAGTCATATTACCAACCTTTTAACTTTCAAAATCTTATATCATGATCATAAACATAGGAATAGAGCTTTTTTCGCTTGCAAGGACATTCCCTCGCCTTTACCATCGAAGTGGCCATACCGACATATTAGCCATAATCATGCGGAATCACCTCCTTTAGAGGTCATTTCCAAACTTGTGAGATCACTCCCCAGAAGGATCATATCTCAAAATCATCTAGATCACCCATTTGAAGATCATTTCTAACTATTGGTAATAGAACATAACCTTATTGAATTTCATAGTCCACGATCTTAATCTTTCAAAATGAAATGTCATAAACATGAGAAAATATAAAGGAGTGGAAGAAACATATCATGAACCATTGAAACAATTAGTAATAACAAGTCCATTAAGTAATTAAATACATCAAAATAGAACATATTTAACAAGAGTAAGGAGGAGAAGGGTCATATTCTCTACTTTGAGCTTGATAGAGTTTGTTGGTGTTTGTCTTGAGTGATTCATGGGCAAGGCTCTTTCTCTAAGTAATTTGGCAGAGTTTTAGTTTTTAAAAGTTTGTGTGTCCATGAGATGCATGCAAGTGAAGTATTTATAAACCTAGAGAGAATGCATGGCCGTGCAAGAGGGGGAGAGTGAGTGTGTGACGTGAGTGGGTTCCTATCCTTAGTAGCAAGTTTAATCATTAGCCTTTGAGTTGGCCCACTCAAAACTTTCCAAATAGCATATAATAATGGCTTAGCTTACTTGAGTAACTAAGTTACTCCTAATGGCCATGCATGTGTAGATTCAAGGAGATGTGATTTTTTTTTTCTTCTTTGACTAGAAGAATCTTCTTTGATAGATACATGCCTTAATCTAGGGTTAAGACACATGGCTCTTATCTAGTTAGATTAATGATTACTTAGCTTAGTTAGTGTAACTAAGTTACTTAATTTAGCTTCTCATCAGGTTCATGGCAGTGAGTCTTCTTAGTGAAGTGCTTTTAGTTTCATTTTTTGTATAACTAAATATCTTTACAAATGATTACATAGAGTTTAAGGATTGCAAGTTATCTTCTTTCATGCATCCCACGTAATCTTGAGCTTGGAAGACCAACAAGCTTATTATATTTATTTACCACGTGTTTGACTTCTGTCTTTTATAATGATGATCTTGCTTTTCTTTTAACCAATAGGAGATCTCCATATGATACTTATCTTTTACTCTTATGGTGACTTAGTTACATAAAATAACTAAGTTTGCTTAATTTAGTTACCCTCTAACTAGATTCCCTTGATTGACATAGAATTGATTTAGTTAATTTGGTTACTTTCTAACTTTTCCATTAGTTTTTAACTTTTCTTATCTTTTGGACCTAAGTTAATTGAGAAGACTAGTATTCTTCTCTTAGCTCTTCACATGATCTTCTATGCAAGAAAACTCCTTTGTCTTCTTGTTAGTGAATGCTTTAGGTTTATTCTTAGGATATTCTTTACCAGCTTCACTTTTCTTCTTCTTTCTCTCTTTTTTCTTACGTGAACTCCCTCTAGGAAGACAAGTTCTTTGTCTTCTTCTACTCTTATTCTTATTGGGTCAAGATTTTGGGCCTATGGTTTTGGTCTTACTTAATTCTAGACTTTCATCATTTGCTTGGGTTTATATTTTGGGTTGGTTTGTTTTCTAGATTGGCTTAACTCTTTGCGCTAATTAATTTAATTAACCAACTAATACTTAAATTGGGCTAAGGTTCTTGGATTATATTTTTATTAGGGCCTACGTCTAATGATAGTTTTAATTGTCTAGAGTTTAGTTTTTAGGGTTTTAAGCTTAACTTGCTAGACTTCTTGGGCTTAATTCACAAAACTTGGGTTTTGGGCTCTCCGTCACACGTGAACTAGGGTTTCTTGGTAGTCTTAGAGTCTATTTTAATTAAATTTGGGTTTGTCTCTTTGTTCTAACTCACCTTATATCGCTTGGATTCTTTCTAAAATTCTAATGGATGTCAAACAAGGACATTCATACATAAGCATACAAAAATTATTCATAATTTAGGGGATGTTATAGTGTGGTGGATGGATGGAAATGAAAGGCATGAAACATATCAATTATATCAGTATAGGGTGGTCTCACACATACCAAGTAATCATTTTGGAAATGAAAGTTATGATTCTATCCTATTTATTTTTATACCTTTACGAAAAGCCTGTTATGAATGATTTTTATTATTGCAGTTATGTTATTTATATTTTAAATACATTTTAGTTAAATGTATGATTTGGCAGTAATTGCAAAAATTCAAGAGTGTATGAAGTTATGATAAGAGTTTATAGTAGATGTAGATGATTAATTTTAAATTTGATTATATTGCAGAGTGAGAAATTATTACCAGTGAATTTAACGTTATATCATAGTCTAATTGTGATATCTATATCTTGAGGATACGTCTAGAATTTGTGAATTCAAATAATTATTTTGAGGTTGTATTTCAATAGTAAAATCCATTTGAGACTTCTTCAAGGTTGAAGATCTTAACCTTGATGGATTATTTGTATGCTCACAGAGCTTATATGACTCACTTCTTTAAGTATTGACATTTTTCATATATGCATCAATTGAACAGCACATTTGAGGGAAAAGACAGATTTATTGGACAATTGCAGTGCTAGAAAAGAACTTAATATGGTTGATATGTATAGATTCCCTGCAATCATATATTAGAAGTAATGTTGATAATTATTCGAGATAATTATGATTGTGTAAGTTTAATTATCAAGGTACATTACAAAGGTTTTGTTGTATCGTAAATTTTCAAGGATTTATTGTAATTACTTTTTAAGTTAAATGTGAATAGTTATAAAAAGGCTTATGGATAAGGGAGATAGTCCCTGATCGTAGCCAGTCACAGGCCCCAAACTGCGTTATGACATAACATGTTCAAAATTCATATATGCTTTAGATAATACTAGCACATTGAGAAGGCATTGACTGTCTCTCAATCAGCAGCATTTTTTTTATTTGTAATTATATAAGTATATAAAAAGAATATAACTTTCTATATTTGAAATTAGTTTTACTATAGAATGTAATGCCTATGGTTACTATTTTATCCTTTTCTATTTGTGTTTAATTAATTATTAATAAATTTTATGAGAAATTAAAAATTTGAGACCAATGAGGGAAAATGCCCTTTATAATATTATATATACCCAAAAAAAGAAAATCTTAGAAATGAGCACAATGCATTTTAATTTAGTACAAATTTAAATTACATCCATAGGAAATCATAATTCCAAAATAAACCAAGACCATGTTCCCTTCTTGACTATGCAAAAATTTCTGCAAATATTAACTGAATCCTCAAGGATTACGATAGTTGTGGCCGTGCGGATCATCAAAAGCAATGTGGCTTTCATCTATACAAACATTATTTGAATCATATCAGTTAACCATATATAAATTGACAAACGAAAAGAGTTATAAAGACTGAAATTAAAGAGGGCAAAAAAAAAAACCAAGCAATTGAAACTTGAAGAACCCATTCTGGAGCTGCATCAGAAATACGAGTTAAATTCAAGGATAGAACCATTTTCTCGTTGGGTGCCAGATCACTCACGAGTTATGTGACGAGGCTCAGATTTCCAAAGGGGTACCCTTGCTGCCACTTTTCATTGAGAAGAGAAGCACAAAAAGCAAAGCCATGTTCAGAATAAGATTCTTCAAGTAAGACATCTTCAAGCAACAGGAATAGAACCCAAAGTGTATATATATATTCAAACTTCAGATAGCTCTGCTATGTGTGAGAAAATAAGAGCAACTCCCTGTGAGGATTGTAGATGGAAAGTAGGACATATATATAGTTAGTGAGAGATCACTGTCCCTCAAAGGGTAGTACACAACAGTTACTGACAGTGAAAGCAATAGTTTGGATTTGAAGGGAAATTTTATGCAGCAAATCCATTGAGTAATGGAACAAGATACTTCGTTTTTTATTCTTCATTCTTCAATAACTGTAAGAACGAGAACTATATTCTTACTGTAAAATAATAGATAAAATACATTTTCGGTCCATTTGGTATAGGAAAGCAAAAGGAATGGAATAGTACTGAGAAATATTTAATGATTTCATCTTAGAAATTTAATAATATTCATTCCATTACATTCTTTTTCTTTATATCCGACCAAAAATGCTCTTTACCTTCCTTAAGTATATCTCTTTTCTAACTTACTTCCCTGAAAACGATTTTGGGTCACTTAACTCTTAACGGATGGATTAGATTGAAAACATTATTTTTTTCAGTTAAATCAAACAAAAATACATTTAAAATCAAATTTTTGGAAAGTTATGTGATAAAAATCCAAACTTTATGAGTTTGGTGATGGAAGTCCACATTTCAGGAGAATTATGTAATAAAAAAACTTCACTTATTGTAAAGGTAAAGCCATCTCCTACATATTATATGTTCTCTTTGAGTTAGTAATTAAAATAATATTTTTGATTTAGTATAAAAGTTAAGGGATTAAATGATACAAAATATAACCAAGGTTCTAAAACCTGCACCAGTCATTGAATCGGTAAATGAATTGGTTTTTACGATTTAATAATTTCAACCGTAATTAAATTATGGTTAAATTGGTATATAATTAAATATGTATTTATATTTGTATATATTAAAAATTTAATGTATATTAATTAAAAAATTATACACATACATATACGAATTTATTATATATATTATATAAATTATATATATATATATATATATCACACATTTGTTATATGAATCATTCTTAAAATTTGACTCATTTTTAAACATTTATTTTATTTTCATTCTCTGCATGCCTCGAAGATTTATGAAATATTAAAATTGTTGTCTTTTCGATTGATAAATATATTTTACACTAAATTTACTTATTTATATTTAATTTGCCAAAATATTTTTCTTTTTTAATTTGAAGAAATATTAGTGTATAGAAGTTTAATACTAGAAAATGATTTGCTCATTTTTTAACCCAAGTGTACATATATATTTGTTTGAAAAATGATAACACAATTCAATATATGTATAAAAGATATATAATGAACTTAATAAGTAAAAATTATAAATGGTTCAGGGGCAAAGTATTACAATTATACACATACATATAAACTTTAAAAAAAATTATGTACTCAGAATTTTTTTACCATAATTTTTAACAAAATGATTTATCATTTTTATTGACTTTTAGATAAATGAATGGTTCTACTACTTAATTTCATCGGATAACTCTTCATAATTTTAGCAAAATTTCATAAAAAATTATGACTACTTTTTTTGGCTGAGCAGCGTCACTTTAAAAAAAAAACAAGTGTTGTCAAGAAAATACTTTAGAAGTGGATTATTTTTTGTGTCTTAAAGTTTATGGTTTAACAGAAGATAAGCGTTCCTTCAGTACATTTCATAAAATAAAATTGGAAATTTGGAATACAAATAAGGCATATGGCTTAAGCTTTTGGGACAAAAGAGTTCACCTTGTTATACTGACAACTAATAGCAAATTTCTAATGTAATCATCTATGTCGCACATTCCGATATACCACCCTTTTCTTTTTTGGGTGGGAGCAACAATCCATTAGTATTGCCACCAAAGTTACCATCATTGATAGAATAATTAAAGAGAATTCTAAATTGCCCTCAAATGATTTTTTACTTTCAAATAATGTGACATAAAATATGATTAATTTACTTAGATAAATAATTAATTCAGTATGATTAAATAAGTGGTTAAATAAGTGGTTAAATAGTTAACAGATTTGTGATTAAAGATATATAAATATAAATAAATAGTTAATTCAATTTGACAGATAATTAATTCAATCTGTATACCTTTTCCTTAGAAGTAGGATAGTGCGACCCATAATTAAATATTTCAAAGAGATGAATGCCATGGCTGATTTTGTGGTATAAGTAACTAAACTCTTTTGATGTTATTGTCACAAGACATTTGTAATTTATTGCATCATTGTGTGGAACAGGATGTTTGACGACTAACCATGGCAAAAACAAATTTCACTAGATGGGCAAATTTCTGAAAGCCACTTTTTTTATAGTTTGAGGTACATGAACAGACAATTTTGGCAAACTGGGGCAGGGGGTGTAGGGAAGTGGGTGATGGAAAACTATTGATAATAAACTATGTAATTCACTGAATCAATTTAGTAATTTTCTACTACAAAAATAAGGAAGAAGAAAGAGAGAAAACAAAGCAGCTTTCCAAATGTTTTCATTCAATGCACCGGTCTATATGCTATTAGGGTAAGGTAAATGATAGTTGCGCACATCTTCTTCTATTTATGCTTATTGGTAAGAAATTCCACTGTTTTTTTTAATAAAAGAATAAATTCCTTAAAAGGCAATGAGAAAAAAAAACTACAGAACATTTAGGGAACAAGGAATCATCAATAATAATAATAATAATAATAATAATAATAATAATAATAATAATAATAATAAAACATCAAAGAAATTAAAAAAACATCAATGGCAAAAAGCTATGTCCTTGGAACTAACTGGTGGAATCGGGGGCAGCTCCTTGGCTTCGAGGCTTTCCACTATCCAGCTAGTAAGGCGGTGGGGGTACCACTCGACAGTGGACTATGAAGCAGGGAGGCGTTAGTGGCTCCATTTCGTCTGTTCCTATGCGTACGAAGACTGTATGAAGAGGATTTTGTGGGGGCCACTTGCGATGAGCTGGATTATTCTGTTAGGGTTTGTTTCCGTAAGCCCCTAGTGGCCCTAACTGTCTTCTTTGGGCCACCAAGGCCTTTATGCAGTCCCATTGGAGTCTTTTTGTCTAGATTCGGGGGCTCCCATCTCCTTAATACCAATCAATTATTAAATCTCTCCTGCATCTTTGATAAGAACAAGTCCCTTGAAAACCTATGACCTTTGCACCTATAAAAATGTTAAGCGTCTAATCTTATCCCAAACAATTGCTGAGCAAAAGAAACCTTAAAAATACTGAGTGTTACACTCCAACCAAATGCACCAAGCACATATTACATATTAACATAAAAATTTGGCCTCTTTACTTTTATCAAAACCACTTACACTAATCACCAAAAATTGATTTAAGGTCCCACGGTACACCAAAAATGCCAAACAATGTATTTTGTAAAACAAATAACAATTGAACAATGTAAGAATAAATGAAGATCCAATTCAAAACAAGCACCACAAATAACATATGTACAAGGGGAAAGAGTCTTACGAGGCCTGTGAACCTGAAACATGTCATTATTATTAACTCTATCTAGCATTAGAGTCTAAGTAAAAGACTTGACTTTAGGAGAGCTTTGGACATTGAGATGGATTTATCAAGAAAGAAGGTAACTATATTTAATGAGTGAGTTAAAGATTGAAAAAAAAAAATTGCACAAAAACACCCCAAAAGCGAAGTTATCAAATTCGAGATCCTATCTAGGATTGGAAGGGGGAGATAGACACATAAAACGTCAGAATGTAACACGGATTGTAAGATTCTACCTATAATACAAAATTTTATCCATAAGCACACACAAATATATATATATAATATATATATATATATATAGGCAAAATAAATATTTAATTAAACTCTAATTGAAAAGTACAAAATAGGGACGCAATCAATACACCTAACTTTCCTATTTCCACTAGCCAAGTTTTGCTCGACTTGTTTAATTCATAAACTGACTCAACATATATATATAAATAAAATAAGTTTGTGAAAAAATATAAGAAATTTGAATTGACATTTAATTTAGTTAATTCATTTTATCTCAATTTAGTTTATTTTATCTTATTTTGATTCATTTGATTGACTCATATAACTCGAGCTAATAAGCCAAACCGAACAGTTCGCAAGTTTGATCTGAGCTGAGTTCGAGTTTCAAAAAATAGTTCATATCAAACTTGAGCCAAGTTTCAAGTTGTACCATTTCTTATTGAGTCGAATCGACCTAAACCTCAGCTTGATTTAATTCGGCTCTTTTTCAACCCTAAGTGTAACCATATGACTTTAGATTTCAGACTCACTTTAGACATAAGTTTAATGTAACCATATGATTTTAAAAAAAAATGCAAAACCCAATCAGACCACACGCGCGACCTGACTACCCCATCTCTATGATTCAAAAAGATGAAAACCAAAAGATTTTTAAAAAAAAAAAAAAGGGACGCACATGGTGTAGAAAAAAATGGCCCAAGGCAAGAAATACCTCAATGCACTCCCACTCCCACTCCCACCTAAGTAGAGTCGTAGCGACACTCCCGTTATCCCACAACCGTAGAGAAAAGCTCCCACAGTCCCGCACCATTGGAGACACAGTCGCATAAGGTGAGACGCACCTCACCAGTCGCAGAGGAGGAAACACACTAAGGGGGAGAACATCATCGCATTGGGAAATACGGTATCGTAGATGTCTGGGGGGATTTTAGGTCATTTGGGTTTTGGGTGGGTATTGGGTAAAACCTATCTCTAACTCATTTCTTTCTCAAGTAACCCAAACCCATCACCATATGAAAATGGGATCATTGAACACAGTAGAATCGTACGAGAACGGCAATCACACCAGGACCCTATGAGATTGAGTCCTGGTGTATAATCTGGATCGCTCCAGCTTTGGATACTCATAAAATCATACGATTCTACTAGTTGGCTTGCGATTTTGACAACCTTGCCCAAAAGGGTCAAGAGACTTTTTTTTTTTTTGGTCTAAATTAGAAGACAAATTATCAGAGTTGATCAAATCCAAAAGAGACTTGAATTCAAAAAGTTTCTTCCTGTTTAAGTTAACAAAAAAAGTGAAAATTTCAAGAAAAAACAGAATATTGAACGCTCTAACAATTGTGAATATAAGAGTTATGCGAGGAAGAAAGGCGATAAAAATGAGGAAAAGCATCTCCAAACAAGAGATTTCCTACCCATGGTCTTCCCAAATATTGACATGAGTAGCATTTCACACTTCGAGGAAAGCAAAAAACTAAAGCTATCATAACCTTAAAATATAAACTTTCAAGGACTAAAATGAGAAGCTCAAAAGCAAAAAGGAGTTGACCAAGTGATTAAGAAGGTTTATTGCTTACTTTGACTACTTGGAGTCAAACCTTAGACTAGCACTTGTGAGAATTAATTCGCTTAGCAGTAGGCCAATATGACAAATGCACCCTTAAGATTGTTCATAGAGGAATTTAGTCTCGATGCAAAAACTGACTTGAAAATATCCTTACCTTACAAACCAAAAAAAAAAAAAAAAGAAAAGCTCATATTACAAATAAGACATTCTATTGTTTGAATTTTTTCTTTTAAATTACTATTAGACAATTTAAAAGTTGTCAACATGACAATATGCATTACTATAAAAAATACAAACTTATAAAACAGGTATTAAATACAGTAGTAGCAATATTTTAATCTAGAACATGCACAAGTGCTAGTCTAAGGTATTCATTTATTCATTGTTGTACACTGCCAAAGACAAACAGTAGTAGTACAGAGAGGGAGAAGGGAAGCAGGCAAATTGTGAATTCTTCAAATTTTTGTATGTACTTCATTTGGACTGCCTAGGGATTCTGTTAACAAGTGATTCTACGTTGTAAGTCAACTAAGTAGTAAGCACTTGCTTAATAATTTAATAGATATTCATTTCATCGCGATACAGAGATACATAGCCATAGGGCTTGAAGTCACGGCAAAATTGATGCAATCTACATTCCTAAATTGTTAAAGCATGATGCTGGAAGTGTGTAGAGGCGAAACATTCTCCTAGACATAACCATTTGGCTTCGGTCCTCTTGCATTTCTTTTCCTAATGTCAGCATCATAATGTAATAAGGCAGCATCCAGAGCCTGCATCAAAATATTTGTCCACGTCTTTTAATCCTCCATAAGATGCAAGGATATGTTCGGAGTGGAGAAACATGGAGGAGAAGAGAGGGAAAGGAAAAAATTATTCAAATTTTAAGTTTAAAATGTTTAAAATAAACCTTCCCCTTTTTTTCATTTCCCTCCATTCTCTTCAATCCAAACTTAGCATAAGGGGTATCACATAAATCAAGACAAAAAGCAACAAAGGTATAACCCATCCACTAAATTGGACTGGAAATGAACATCAACCCCCGGCCGCAAAACAATATTAGGCCCGAAAACAAATGTTCAAGAGAGGAAATGGGAGGATAACTAAAAGTTCGGTAACGTGGATCACTCATTCACTTTACACCAAGATTGAAGAATTATAAAATTTCATACAATTGAAAGTGGTAAGACTTAAGATAAATTAAGGATTTAAGGAACTAAGTCCAAAATTATATATATGATTAAAACTACAATTGAGAGTATTAGGAGAAAGTTTATAAATTATTATAACCCTTGAAAGTTTATACACAAAACTCACTTGCCACTCAGCAAAAGCAAACCAGAAAATATATGAAGTCAGATCTATTTAGAATATGTACTTGAAAGTAATTCCTGATAAACTGGCCGTGTAAAAGGTAGAGATACCTAGGCCATACTGAAAAGCAGACAGGAAATTCATAGTTTCATATAACGCTATGAGTAAAGCAATGCAAAAGACCATTGATAAAGTATGTGGAAGCTATAGTATGGCGAAAATGTTGAAGGACAACTACAAGACAGTTCCTAAGATTTTTTATTTTTTTTTTGGTCTGCAGTTCCTAAGCAGTTTGATCATGTTTCATCTCAATTGAGTGAAGAATTATAGGCCATTTGGGAAATCTAAGTATGCACAAAAACTGAAAATTTTAAGCACTAAAAATTTTATTAATGATGTTTAATTAATACCTAAAAACAAAGGATTTTGTGACAAAAAAGTGAACAATATTCTGCATGAGGGGTCAGTGAATGCTTAAAGCAATGACTCTATCCTTTTACATAACCCAATTTATTCAACGAAGCAATAATAGTTTTCTTTTATACCCCCTGATTGATTTTTTTAAAATAATAATAGTTTCCTCAAAAACATATTCCTTCTCTCATTTTACTTGCTTTTTCTAAGGAGGCAGGATATGCAGCAATTAGGAGGATCACGTACAAAGAGTACGGTGTGCTACCTGCTGCATAGGATGGACAACAAGGGAAACCTGGTGCCGCAGGTCTGACTGTGCAGATACCTTTATTTCCTGGGAATCAACAAATAATAGAAACACTTTTGTAATTACTACAAATAAAACGAATCGAGATATCCATGTAATGACAGAATAAAGGCAAAGACATTAGTGGAGTGAGGAATACTAGAGGCTCTGGCTAAATATATACCTCAAGTTTAGAATATATTTGTGATATGGCATCCTTCAGTCTTCTCGTCTGCATTTAATTGCCAAATGAACAAGACATTAGACAAAATAAAATGTGATTCAGAAAGCATCACTAGATGAATCACTACATAAATATATCTACACGATAATGCATGGAAGATCCACATTTCCACCAATGGCATATGCAGGAAAACCCCTCTTAACTCTTCAAACCATTAGTAAACTCCTAGAGAAGGGAAATGAAAGGAATGTTCAGGAAAACATTGGATCTAATAGATATTTTGTAGTCCTTTTGAGTTTCAACCCACCTTAGCATGATGAACATCATGAACTCATTCGATGTTGGAAAACTTATTACTGTTATGATTATAAAAACATCAATCTGAGGCCTCTGCTTAACAGCTCAAGCCTATTAGCCTATCTATTACATTGAGTGATTCTTTGACACGATATCAAAGCCCCTTCGATCAAATAATTAGGGTTTGATCCTTGCCACTCATCTATATTTACATTTCAACACAAGTCAAAGGTATAGATAAGTTTACAAGATCTCGATGGAAATGAGTAGTTACTATACAACATCTTAAAACCAATGGGCTTTCATGTGAAGAGGTATCTAGTCAGTTATAGCTATAAAAAGAATTTTTGAACGCTAGGCTTGAAAGCTAAATCTACTAGGTTAAATGGTTCGCATACAATTAAGAGGTAACTGATTGAACATATGACATAGCATCAAACTATATCATTCATTATCTCGTTCCCAATATTAGATTGGCTAATCCTGATTACAGGTAGAAATGACCTTATAAATCAAGGAAAATAGCACTGAACATGTAGAACAGCAGACGGGTAAAGATTTTAATGCATCAGGATTAGAGTTTTCTTGGGTGAATCTAGGCTAGGAAACAGAGGGGTTAAAGGGTAGTTAGGTAAACTTGAAGTTTAGGGTGATTTGCAGGAAGTAGGAGGGGAGGGGGCTTTAGGGTTAGATTGGAGGTTGTTTGGGTGCTGTAGACAGTAACCACAGGATTAAGGTTTGGACTTTGATGGGCTCTAGGGTAATTCGAAGGAAGAATCAACTAGGGTAATGATTGAATGAATATTTATCGATTTCTGCCATAGGAAATCAGATCTAGGCAGGTATAGAAGATCAGGAACACAGAAAATAGAAGCTGAGAAGAAGAAAGTAACCTAGGCTTCACACTTAGGGTTTGATTGCAACACACGAGGTAAATAGAAATTTTCTGAAATGTCACAAAGAACAAAACTGAACATTGTCTGACAGAAAGCATTGGGGTTTAAATAGACCTCCCCTGACTTATCCGACAAGCACACCCCATCTGATAAGGATTTAGGCTTCCCAACTAATTAACACTCAAGCATCAAATTAAGAATCTAAAAATCTAAAGAACATAAAACCAAGTGCGATAACAGCCAAGGTCTGGTCTGCCCAAAATAAAATAAAATTCTGCAAAATTACTAGAATACCCCTATTACTGTAAATATAAAACTAAATAAAGTAACAACACTAATACCAGTAAACTAAATAATAGTGACATTGAAGGTTATGGAATGATATAACCAGACCCTAAAATCAAAACTAAACCAAAATATTGATATGGTTTGACCTTTAAGCTTATCCTTTCTTTAAGTTAGGAAGAGCATCTTGTCTCAGAACTTATCTAATCACATAAGCACCGAGTATTTTTTCCCTATAACATTTTAAAAGGAAAGGACTTTCATGCAATGAGGCATGTTGGATAGGTCACGTTTAGCATTCAGCATTAAAAGATCTCAATGAAATCACAAAAGCCCAACATATACCTTACTAATAAGGTTTGGTGTTGTAATTGGATATGAAGACCAGAAATGCCTCAACAGTTCCTGACTGCACACCCAATGCTGGAAAGAAGGAAGCATGTATGCATAAGTATAAATAAGAACATTTGGAACTAGCCAAAACAACAATGAAAAGATGATTGGAAACTAAACTACTGGTTAAAAAAATGAGTAACATATGCCACACTCTATCAACATATAAATAAAAGTCCATAAGATTATCTCCTCTTTTTCTTTTCTTTTCTTTCCATCCATTCTTTTTTGTTTTCCTTTATCCCTCCTCAAAGAACTCGCAAAAAATTGGGGCTGACTCACATCTAGTAATTGCTCCTTAATTGTGTTAGGCAATATATCAAGTACACTCTCCTGAGAATTTTTCCCAAGATGATACTTGGTGCTAGAGATATTCTTGGTCAATCCATTAAAAACCTGAAAAACAATAAACAATTTTCATTTTCAATAGGAGAGAAGTTTTGTTAATAAGAAAGAAAGGTAAGAGAAAACAGGGAAAGATGTCATCCAAGTATATTATAGAGCATTTAACCATACACATTTGCAATTTTTCTAGAAGTTTATGTCTAATTATCTGACATGAAGATGTCATTACCTTAAGAGCAACCTCTGGACTAAATAGAGGATCCCTTAACCCCGTAGCCCTGATCTTAGATATGGACGCCCTCAAAGAGCCATAGGCTTCCTCAGAACTCAAACTGCATCTTATATGCTCCATTCCAGCTTGGGAATCATCAAGATTTTTTACTGCATTAGCTTGTTGGGAATCAAAATAGTCACGAGGATCCTGATTAAGAAAGAAACAAACATAAAAGTCATACGTAATAAATATTTTATCCAAAAATCACATATTTAATTAACATATAAATTTTATATTTTGAATTATTCACTAGAAATATATGATATGAATACTTCATAAAATTATTGGGGATTTAATGATTGAGACAAAGCCAGACCTTGATACAGAGTGGTGCAAAAGGATGATTATCCTGCATCTGAAGATCCTCAATCTGGGTCATCTTAGAAATTCTGTTACGTCTCTCCTCTATAACCCCATCAGATTCTGTATAGCAGTAGGAATAAAAACTTGCTCCACATGAATGGAAGGGAAAAAAAACAAGAATGAAAATAGCCACACTAACCCTGCTTTCTTCGAGCAAGAACTTCTGCTACTGTTGTTGGGTGTTCCATCTCCATATCTACATTTATATTTTGAAATCCAACTCATCAGAGCAGACCCTTATGAAGCAAAAGAGTTGCACATACTTTCAGAACTATAAACTCTTCCTTTATTTTTCCTGGGAAAAAATGTATGAAATATCTGCAGTTAAATATGCTACATGATGCAGTTCCACTATCATGATATTATCATCATGCCCTTGAATCTAAAGTAAAAATAACTGAACCAACTGCAAATACTCATCCTAGTGCCACTAAGCATTTCTTGGCTGGTCAATTGTTTGACGATTTGTCAACAAATTTTGTGTGGAAGCAATTCTAAAAACAAAAATCCCTTTCGGTAATTTATTTTTCTCCCGAACCCAAATTCGTTGTAGTAAAATACTATACATTTACAAAAAACAGAACACCTTTTTTATTTTGGTAATTTCATACCAAAGAGTAATTTTACTTAATATTATCCATTCCAACAACTCATTTTTTACAAAATTACTGTTAGGTGAAGTGGTGAACATTCCCACACAGAACTCATCCTTCCAAAAGCAATTCTTTCAAGATTAATTCTTCCAAAATACATTCTATTCAAAAGTAATTTTAGAAAAATTATCCAAACATACTCTAAGTATGCACTCAATCAAAACCCTGGTACATTCTTTCTTCAATTTGCCCTGAAACCCATCATAACCCATATCCTATTCTTTCATGTACAGTCCACAGCACCCCAAAAAATCACCAGTCTGACCCTAAACCTTCATCTTATTGCTTGCGAACAATCCCTGCTCACACATACGTTTGATACCTCAATTCCCCCATTTCTACCCTTTATTCTTCCAAGAAACTCCTAATTTCAATCTGTTAAACCCCTTCCACCGTCCAACATCAGTGGTCTTCTGAGCTTCTTTATGTGTCTTTGCTTCCAGTTTCTTTCTTCGACCGATTCATTTCTTCTTCATATTAATAGAACTGGTTTCTTTTCTTTTTTATTTTCTTTGTAATTTCTTGTTTTAGAAGGATCTCATGTCCATTTCTGTATGGTTCTTTCTCCTAATAAATTACTCCTTTTAACAAGAATAACAAGGAGTATCACCAAACAACAATCTGAATACAATACTACTTCTCTCCATTTTCTTCTCATCATTTTATAGCTACATCAGAGAATTGGGATTTTTCTTTCCAATACCAAATTTCCATATTATAATAATTCCAGTGTCACAGGCACTATTGAATTCATTAGAAATATGAGAAGCAAAAAGTGAAAGAAGAAAGGAAAGCAATAAAATATATTAGGTAGCCCAAAATCCGCAGGTGCAGAGGTGAAGACAATGTCACTAAAATTTCTCAACAGAAAGAAACAAAGGAGTTTAGAAGACGCTTAAAGCTGAGCTGTTCCAGTTCGCACCATGACCCTTGACAAGAACGAAATGGTCTAGCTGGAAACATTTCAGAGTAGCATAGCAAGCATGCAGACATGTGGATGCATCTACAACACTGACGAATAATATGCTGTTCTATAAGTGATAATATAAGCAGAGAGAGCATGATAGAGACTGAAATAAAAACTGGTATTTATAGAATAAAGCTCTCTGTAACAGCACCAGAATCCTCACACAAAACTAAAAATGGGAAAAGTTACAAGACCCTCCCACCAGGAAGAAGATAGCCTCCTGGAATAGTAAACGAAAAACAAAACCAGACTTCCCCAGCCTAGGCCCCTGGCCTCCTTTCCTCAAAATTCCTCTCCGACCCCACGCTCCTTTCCCCTCATCATTATATTTGCCTCTGCCTTGCTTTCTGGTATGATTGCAAAATCTCCTTGCCCTCCAATCAGCAGCTGCCAGCTGGCATGGCTGTTAGTCACAGCCTCTTCTCCTCCAATTTCTCCAACCAAATGGTCTTTTGGCTTCTTCTCTGCTGCCAATAATTTTCCTCTAGTCTCTACCCTATTTTTCCTTTCATACACCCGCAGCCCACCCTTCTTTTTCCTTGAATACACACAGTTCAGGGGTCTATCAGAGCACCAGTGCAATAAATGAGCCTCCAGCATGAGTATGTGATAAAAAAGTTACTCTCCATCTCCTCTTTGAACAACTCCTATCCGGAGAAAAAATGACTAGGAGTGAAGCACGTTTAACATCAGGTGATAATGTAATTATGATATGCAGTATTTGTCAATCTTTAAGAATTTACAATCTAGGACTTCTTTTGTCTACCTTCAGATACATTTCAAGACTAAGTACAAGGGACATACTCCATGATACAGCAAGACATAAAATATAGCAATTATGAGATCAAAATCTAAGAATGAAAATTATCTCAAGTAGACACAAAATACATCAAATTGAACAGAGAGAAATTACCTGAAGTTTTTCCTTCAAGAACAACTGCACCTTGTCTGTTAAGATCTTGCAACAATGTTCTCCGATACATAAGATGATGTGCTTCAGATATTTCCTTGCTACCATCACGGAAGATCCCGTGATCCTTCTCAATGAATAGAGCAAAAGGTTAAGATACAGAAATTCAATGCAGACCAAGCACTTCTCAACTGACAGCATAGATACATAATTGTACAACATTTGACATTTCATTAACTACTAGCAGCATGTTTGTTTTAGATTTTCACTCATGCAAACACTCAAAATGGGCACGCTTTCCAAGCAACTTCTCCTCAAAGCCCAAAAAACTTCCTGCTGCTCTACAGGCATTCGCCCAACGCAGCAGCTGAAACCAACATAGCCTAAATGTACGGCAGCATATGATATGAAATATCAATGTAAAAGATAATATAGCTTCTTAAACGATAACAAAAAATAGGTCAAGTTTCAACCACAAAACCATTGGAGTGGTCAAAATAATTAAATCCGATAAAAACAAGGTTTCTCTAATACAGAATAATTTTAATAAAAACTTAAAAAATAATTTAAAAAAAAAAAACTAAAACCTATGTCATTTTCATTTAGGATTGAGTCTGGCTTTTGAGGTCAGACTGAACCACAAAGGCCAAACCACAAATCTCTCTGTTTCTGGCTCAGGGCTTAACTGTCATTCATTGTCTGTGTTTCTAGCACATGGTTTAACTTTCAACTAGTTCTGATTCTTCTGAAGAGTTTAGAGAAGAGAAGATAGCCTGCAGAGAAGAGAGCGGAGAGGAAAAATAAACTAAAGCACTACATGTCTCTTTGGAACAGGAGAGTGGAAAGAAGACAACGTGATTTTGGCTTCTTGGAAGAGTAAAGTCTGAACGGCTTTTCAGGCTTGCTACATCGCTTTGTGTGGGAATGTGATTTGTGGATATTGGAGAGTAGAATGATCAGAGATTTTAAGACATTTTCTTTTTCTAAGGTGACTTGTTACTTATCTCTTATCTAAATATTTATTAATTATGTAGCTTATCTTTTTTTTTCTAGTTATTTAAGAATTTTATACTATTATTTTGAACAATATATTCATTACAGTCATAATTTATATATATAATTATACATTATATATAATTATATAATTTATCTAATTGTAGTAATAACCTTATTCCGTTTGACCATCGGTGAAATGGGTTTAACCATGAACCACTCATGTATCCGGTTCTCGAGTTCAACCAGCTTTTAAAAACATTGCCAAAACTACAAGAGCTAGACAAGACAAGATAACTAACCTAGCAAAGCACATCAATTTCTCTGCATATCCAACAAAGAAACCCCTCTGAAATAGCCACTAGCTGAACGTCATAAAGAGGCTAAGAAAATCACTTTATGCCATCAAATAGTCATCAACAAAAAATCCTTGAAAATTCTGACATTCCTCTCTAACCATAACCACCAAAAAGCAGTGTACATTGCACACTGCCAAAGAGCCCTACCCTCTGTACTCATCCCAACATCACTAATCAGACGTGAGGAAAAGCTCCAAACTCTCTTAGACACATCCAGTATTCACCCTGTTGGAATATGCAGATATGATTGCTGGAATATATGGATATGATTTGGATATTAATCCAAATCAAATCCAATCTTTACTGTTGTAATGTGAATATTGTTTAGAGAGATTCTAGGCTAGATTTTAGGCTGAAATCAATCCCTTGAATTGAGGGATTACAGTTAATTCTTTCCTGATTTTTTTTCCTATTTTTTCTCTTAGGTTTTCTCCCTAGAGTTTCCCTATAAATACAGCCTTGTACATCCAAGAAATATGAATGAGAACAGATACCATTCTCTATTTCTAAATTCCGCATGGTATCAAAGCTTCAGAATTGATTTCTGGGTTCTGTTTGCAGCCTTCATTGCTGCGTTCTCTTTCTCTTTCTCTCTGCTTCTCTGCCATCTATTTGCAGTGCAGCCTTCATTGCTGCGTTTCTGTTCTGTTCTACATCCTTCATTGCTGTATACGTCCCTCACCTTTGCCTAAACAAAATTCTTGTTTTTTCGTCTCCAATGTCTGGAGCTTCTGCAAGAAGCTGAGACAGTTTGTGGTGCACCTATTGCAAGAAGCCGAGGCACACAAAGGAGAAATGCTGGAAATTGCATGGCAAACCAGCAAGCCGAAAATGGGGGAACCGATCAGCACATCCTCAAGCTCATTTGACTGAGTTTCCGGAAGAACAGCAGAAAGGAAACTTCAATCAGGTTGAAATTGAGAAAATTAGAGAGTTTGTTAGAATCTCTAGATAAGCCCTCGGGTTCATGCTCTCTAACCCTCTCAAGTAAATCTTCCTGTCTTTTTTGGTTTACATGCCTCAAGGAATCACTTAGACACTTCCTGGATCATAGACTCTAGGGCTACTGACCATATGACTCCTTGTTCCTCACAGTTTAGCACATATCCCCCTTGTTCTAGCAATAGAAAAATCACAGTAGCAAATGGATCACTTGCTACTGTTGCTGGAATTGGGAATATATCTATTTCACCAAATCTTACCTTGAAAGATGTTCTTCATGTGCCAAAATTATCAGCCAACATTGTCTCTATCCAGAAACTCATTAAAGATTTACAGTGTAATGTGGATTTTTCATCCATCTTATTGTGTTTTTCAGGACAAGGACTCGGAGAGGGAGGATTGGACTTGCTAAGGAAAGGAATGGGCTGTATTTTTTCTTGAGGTACCAGATGCCTCTAAAGGAGTTTCACCAAGTCTATCTCTTTCTTTCCTTACAACTTCTAATAAAGAAGCCATTTGGCTTCATCATTTTCGTTTTGGCCATCCATCCTTTCAAACTTTGAAAGTTATGTACCCTTCTTTGTTTAAGAATTTAGATATTAAAGAATTTCATTGTGATGTTTGTGAGTTTGCCAAACACACTCGGGTTTTCATTTCCTATTAGCAATAAACGGTTTAAACCTTTGATTTAGTCCATAGTGACATTTGGGGACCTTCTACAATTCCAAATGTCTCAGGAGCTCGTTGGTTTTTGTTACTTTAATTGACGATTGTACTAGAGTCACATGGACTTTCTTGCTCAAACAAAAAATCTGATGTGAGCACTGTTATTCCTTCTTTCCATTCCATGATTCAGAATCAGTTTGGGGTTAAAATTAAAATTGTTCAGGTCTGATAATGCCAAAGATTATTTTAATCAAGTGCTGTCACCATATTTTCAAAAGGAAGGAATCATACACGAGTCATCCTATGTCAATACACCCAACAAAACGGAATTGCTGAAAGGAAAAATGGTCACCTTCTTAACACTACCCGAGCCTTGTTATTTCATGGGAAAGTTCCTAAGTCTTATTGGGGGGAAAGCTATTCTTACAGCCACTTATATGATAAATCGGTTACCCTCACGTATATTGGACCACAAAACACCCATGGCAATTCTGTCCACTTTCTATCCTCACTTCCGAGTATCCAATGGTCTTACACCAAGAGTCTTCGGTTGCACTTCTTTTGTCCATATACATAACCACCAGAGGGGAAAATTAGATCCACGAGCCATCAAATGTATCTTCCTTGGCTATTCTAGCACACAAAAAGGTTATAAATGCTACCATCCTCCTTCTAGGAAATACTATATGACAGCAGATGTAACCTTTGTTGAAAATAAGTCATATTTCAACCATTCTTATCTTCAGGGGGAGAATTCATTGGAAGATAAGAATGCTCCTGAAATAGATGGTCTGAGTCTTAGTGATCTTGAGTTACCCGTCTCTCAAACTCCATCTGCTTCCCCAACTGATTTTGTTTCCCAATCTGCCACTCCTGAAAATTCTCTCGAGTCTATTCCAAATCCCATTTTCTCAGGAACCTATAACTCTTCCTCAAACCGATTCTGTTCATAATCCTAAAAGGTTTTCTCAGATATATTCAAGGAGATCAGCTACTGTTCCTAATCCGAAGCAAAGCCAAACTACCAATCCGGGCCTTATCAATGAAAGCACGGTAAGTTCTATTCCTCCTTTGGCTGAACAGTCTGTTGATAATCATGAGAATGATTTAAATCTCCCCATTATCAATGAAAACAACGTTAAGTTCTATTCCTCCTTTGACTGAACCGCCTGTTGATAATCATGAGAATGATTTAGATCTTCCCATTGCCCTTAGAAAAGGTTCTAGAAAGTGCACAAAGCAACCTATTTATCCATTGTCTCACTATGTGTCACTACAACGTTTGTCACCATTCCACAAAAATTTTATTGTGAGCCTAGATACTATTGCTGTTCCTAAATCTCTATCTGAGGCATTGTCAAAAGAAGAGTGGAGAAATGCAATGAAGGAAGAAATGAGGGCACTAGAGAAAAACAAAGACATGGGAAGATAGTTGACAGACCGAATGGAAAGAATTTAGTCGGCTGCAAATGAGTCTTTACTCTGAAATACAATGCTGATGGCTCACTCGAAGAGATTACAAGGCTAGGTTGGTGGCTAAAGGGTACACTCAAACTTATGGGGTAGACTACCAGGAGACATTTGCACTAGTAGCTAAGATGAACACGGTGAGAATCCTACTATCTCTAGCTACTCACTTTGATTGGCAACTTAAACAATATGATGTAAAGAATGCCTTCTTACATGGGGACCTAGAAGAAGAAAATCTACATGAGTATTCCACCAGGTTTTGAAGGGAAAAGAACAGCAAACAAAGTATGTAAGCTGAAGAAAGCACTGTATGGGCTAAAACAGTCACCAAGAGCTTGGTTCAGAAGATTTACTAAAGTCATGAAAACGCCAGGGTATAAGCAAAGTCATGGAGATCACACACTGTTTATCAAGCACACGGATTCAGGGGGAGTTACAGCACTTCTGGTATATGTTGATGACATAATAGTCACCGGTAATGATGTAGAGGAGAAACTCAAACTAAAACAGAGTTTGGCGAAAGAGTTTGAGATAAAAGAGCTGGGAAAACTGAAGTATTTTCTCGAAATTGAAGTCTCATACTCCAAGCAAGGGATCTTTATCTCACAGAGAAAAAATATGTCCTGGATCTTTTGAAGGAAACCGGAAAGCTTGGCTACAAACCAATGGCTACTCCGATTGAAGCAAACCAGAAACTAACAGCAGCAAGTGAAGAACCAGCTGTTGATCGAGAAATGTACCAGAGGCTAGTAGGAAGGCTTATCTATCTTGCTCATACCCGACCAGATATTGCCTATGCAGTAAGTTTGATTAGCCAGTTTATGCATGATCCAAAGGAATCACACATGCAAGCTGCTTTTCGAATACTACACTATTTGAAAGGAAGTCCAGGGAAAGGAGTGCTATTTAAAAGAGTCAAAACCTCAAGTTAGAAGTCTATACAGATGCGGATTTTGCTGGCTCCGCGGTTGACAGAAGATCAACAACAAGTTTATTGTACCTTTTTCGGCAATAATCTAATAACATGGAGGAGTAAGAAGCAGAATGTTGTGGTAAGATCAAGTACAGAATCCGAATTCAGAGCAGCAGCACAAGGAATTTGTGAGTTATTGTGGCTGAAGATTATACTAGAAGACTTGAAGATCAAATGGCAAGGTCCCATGAGACTGTATTGTGACAACAAGTCTGCAATTAATATTGCTCATAATCCTGTACAACATGACAGGACAAAGCATATTGAAATTGACAGACATTTTATTAAAGAAAAACTTGAGGAAGGACTAATCTGCATGTCCTATGTTCCTTCAGGAGATCAACTTTGCCGATGTCTTAACTAAAGGACTTCAACAGTGGGAATTTTCATGAGAATGGTTTCCAAAGCTGGGAATGGAAGATATATATTCACCAGCTTGAGAGGGAGTGTTGGAATATGCAGATATGATTACTGGAATATATGGATATGAAATCCAATCAAATACCGTTTGTAATGTGAATATTGTTAGAGAGATTCTAGGCTAGATTTTAGGCTGAAAAATCAATCCCTTGAATTGAAGGGATTACAATTAATTCTTTCCTGATTTTTTTTCATATTTTTTCTCTTAGGTTTCTCCCTAGAGTTTCCCTATAAATACAGCCTTGTACATCTAGAAATATGAATGAGAACAGATACTATTCTCTATTTGTAAATTCCGCACACCCAAAACACCAGATCCTACACCAAAAATATCTAGCAACTCAGCAGTCCAAAAATAACTGCTAGCCTCAAAAACAACAAGACACAGGATGCTAACATTTGGAGAGAGCTTTGTAAGGCTTGCCAACCTGCAACAAATCATTTGTATCAATCCTATTAAGTACTGCATTCCTAACAAAAGACTTGACCTTAGAGAGGACCTTGGAATTCCAAAGGCAGTTAACAAGAAAAAATTGTTCCTGAACAGAGATTTTGTGGAACTGGAAACAGGATTTACAGGAGTAAGCCTCCAAATGAGTCAAGGATGAATAGAATCAAGCAAGCCAAGAAGCGATTCCAATTCTGAAGCTTCTCTATTATTTAGGGTTTCAAGAAAAATGGAGAAGTCCAAGAAAAGGAATGATTATGGCATAAGAAGCTCCTGATGGGGTGGTTATGTACAGAAAATTAGTGATGTAGGCTGGGCTAAGAGGAAGAAAGGGAATCCCCAATCCATGAGTCCTCCTAAAATCTTGTACGACAACAATCCCCAAATTTGAAAGAAACCAAAGGAGTGAAAGAAGCATACCCAAGTGAAATAAATTTCCAAGAACTAGAGTGAGTTGCAATCTTGTGATATCTAACCAACTCTACATTTTTCAGGGCATCACCAAATCATAACATCATTCAAGGACAACCATGGGAAGTGATTAAGAATATGCCTTTTGAATATTGTTGAGATAATATAGATGTTAGCATTACCTATCTCATTTCTTTGCGTTCATTTATTGTTCATAGCAGTAATACATTGTACTACAGGCTATACACAACCCATTCTGGGTAAACAGTATAAATAAGACACAGACATAAGGGTGCAAACCATTAACACAAAATCCAAAAGGGGTTCTCCCGCCCAATCCATTCCCTTTTCTCTCTCAATCCTTTCCCTCTTCTCTGTTTCTACAAATACAAATGACATTCCTAAGGCTCACTAAGTCTTTATGCCTTGTACCAATTTTTGGCCATTATGTCACTCAAATGAGCGCATATATATATGTATTCTTGAAAATGGGATTCTTGTACATAACTAAGATCTGTATTTTGAGAGCTTTGCAAACAAATTCTACAGCTGGAAAATATGTCTATTTAAAAAAAAATTCTAGAAAGAGTCCTCCAGGTTTCTTAATGACTCTAAAAGATTTTACATCTGTAAAAAAGCCTTGTCACAGAATTGAAGTATCTTCTGCTACCAAATTTCAAGCAGAATTGCTTTCCCTTGGTGCACAAGCTATAGCAACTTCCATATGGAACTACAAGTTGGCCTTAGTGAAATATGAAATATCAACTTTTCCTATGTCTCTATGCTTCGTATCTTCCTTCTTCTCCTTGTCTTAAAAACTTTAAGAAAAAGCCACAGAAAATATGGGTTTGAATTGTCAAAATAAAAATTAAAAGTAAAAAAACTACATAGCCATACACACCACCAGAGTTGACTGCCAAATATTCCTCTAACTAAAATTGTTAGCATAATGTAATAAGAGATGTTCTATTTAATATAAAGAATGATTATAGGTTGCAGCTGAAACTTATACTCTAAAAAAGGGTGAGAATTGCATAAAATAAGAAAAATGAGAACAAGTGTATAGACACAGAATATTCATATTAGTAATGTAAGAGAACCTCCTATATGAGATTGAGGAATAGTTTCATTCACCGTACAGGAAGATGAGTGTAATCATCTCCTTGGTCGGCTTCCATGTCTAAAGTTGGATCAACCTGTCGAACCTGCGAATACACATACAAGAAGGGCAAAAGCATCTTAAAAGGAACTGAGAATACAGCCAAAAGATCTTCAACAAGAATAAAAGAGAAACACGAGTAAGACCTTCTTTCGAGCTTCCATTTCTAATATCTCATCATCTTTCAAAAAAACAGCAAGATCCTCATCTTCAGCAGCCTCAGCAGCTGCCGCAACAGCATTTTTCGTACTGTGGAGGTATTCAGCTTTAAAATATTTATTCCAGAAATCCACCTCATTCATCTAGAATTTAAAGTCAATGGAAAAATAAAAATAATGATTTCAGTACACAAAGCAATAAATGATTATCTGGGATAGTAATAAACAAATTTTATTAATGGCCAACATACCTTACTGGGTACAAAATTGAGGAATGCCTGGTGAACGGCTGGTTTGAGGGCAAAAATCTGGAAAGACAATAATGCAAAGAAAGTAAGGAAATAAGGAAGCCCAATTGTCAAGGGTTTTTTTTTTTTTTTTCTTGATAGAAGAAAAATTATATCAGAAAGAAAGGAGAAAAAGTACAAGTGGAGGATAAGGAATCCTCCTCATGTCCTCACTAAAACAGAAATAAAACAATAAGCCAAACTGGCTCAAACATGTAATAAAGCTGTTCAATCTCTTTGCATATCAGTGATGGAATATCCCTTAAAGCAACCATGACCGAGTAACAACGAGAGGCCATGCACACAAAACTATCTATAACAAATGTAACAGGAGAGAGACATCCATAAAAATACGGGCACTTAGCTTCAACCAAATGCACCGAAGAACTGCATACATGGTTAGAGGCCATAAAATCTTAGCCTCAGACTTGCTCCATGGTTAGAGGCCATTGTCAATGCTGGCCAAGAACCCAAAAAAGATTATTCCATAAGATGGAAGACTCAAAACAATAAAATCTCAAATAAAAGGCATTAACATATATATAATCACAATGATCTTCACAAACAATAAAAAGTCAAAAGTTATTACTCGATTCATTGACAAAAACAACAACCAAGTCTAATCCCACAATTTGAGTTCAGCTACATGGATTAATTGATGTCATTAGGCTCTATCAAAAATCAAATTTATTCAATAAAAACATTTAGAAGGGCGGCTCAATGCCCAAGGCTCCCACCCACCATTGTGAGGTCTAGGGAGGGTCATATGTATGCAGCCTTACAACCATGAATAGGGAGGTTGTTAGCGTGAGTACTAGGGTTTTATATAGTAGACCATATCACCTGATGCAATCGCAATATCACCGCAATTGCAGGCTGTATCGGCCAGCATTAATAGCAGACCATATCACCTGATGCAATCACAATATCACGGCAATTGCAGGCTGTATTGGCCAGCATTAGCCCACAACAGCCGCAACGTAATCGCGACTGCAATTGCAATTTAAAACCTTAAAGAGTACAACCAGTTAAAGCAAGGTTTGTTTTAATGGTTTCTTCCAAAGTTTTCTTATGTCTTCCTCTACCCCTTGTAGGGTGTGTTGGGTGGGCGTTTGCACCACCCAAACGGGCTTTTAGAGGTTCAAACTGGCTCTCGTCCATTTTCTGCCTTGTATGTTTTGGCATTTGCACCATTTTTCAAATATGATTCTAGCCTCAAAAGTATGTTTGGTCTAAAGTAATTATTTATTAATTTTGCATTGAATATGATTTTTCTCCAAACATTAATTACTTCACTCAAACCCACTTCTGACCAAAATCAAGTTTGTAAAATCAAGTTTATTCAAAATCAAGTTTGCAAAATTTAATCCAAACACACACTTAATCAAACTATCTTTCATTTGAACCACTTCTCTAACTGGAGACACTATTGGTCTTCTTCTTAGATGACCAAACCACATTTAGCATGTTTCAATCATCTTATCCTCAATAGGTGTTACTCCAACTTTCTCTTGAATACATTCATTTCTAATCTTATCTTTTCTTCTAACACCTTAGAATTCTCAACTCTACTAGTTCCTACACTTAATTCTTGCCCTTGCTGGCACTTCATTACCCAACATTCTCATCACTGGTCTTAAGGATGATCCAAGCTACCTAAACCATGCAAGGAGGCAAGCGTATGCAACTGTCTATTGCATTTCTTAATGCATTTGAGAACAATGGTTACACTATCCGTGAATCAAAAGATTAGACCATGCACCAATATTTATATATCTTGGTTAGCAGGGGCATTTAGGCTATCTTAAACTTCATGAATCTCTCTTTGTTTACGTTTACTTTATTTTTTTCTGTCGTAAACAAACTTTGGAGAGTTCTGTTATGTTCATAGTATGCTGGACCCAAAACATGCCACTAGTTCTCCCATATAAATGTTTATCATTTTAAAAAAATGAAATTTCTTTAGACATTAAACTAGCAAGTCATAACTAACACAACAAACATCAAGTCATTTAAAAATGATCACCAAAAAAAAAAAAATGCATGCACAATAAACAAATTAACCCATGCGATTTCCTACTAGTTAATTCTTAATTGTAACATTTAGGGTAGTTTCCAAAAAACAATCAGACGCCAAGCTATAAGAGATGTACAATTGTATATATCTACAAAGTAGAATGTTAGGAACCTGTTAGGAACCCAAAAAGAAATGAAGCTTATAGTATTATTTCTCTGTGTAATTCTGGTTCTCCCCACTGATATGGAGATGATATCAGTGAAAGAGGTCAGTACAGGCAAGCTCTCAAGGAAAATAAATAAAAAGAAAGGAAAACAGATTCAGCAGTACTTCAAGGAACTGGTCCCCTCCTAACCAGCCTCACTCAATTTTTTCTTGCCCTCTGTCTCCCCCTCCCACTCACATTTTATCCCCCTTCGTGACAGACTCCACTTCTTCCATGCCTTCTTCTCTCTCTCTTCTTGCCACCTAGGCTTTCTGTTATTGGTGGAGTGAATATGTTAGGAAACCACCTATTAATAAGGTGTATTTTAGAAAGAAGGGCAGAGGATTGAAGGCCCATAAAGACCAGGGAGGAAACTTGACTGTGAGCACTTAGGCCTACGTAGTTGCACTAGTAGCAAGGATAGTGTGAAGGGGGAAATAGGAGGGAAATTCTGTTATACTTGTAAATAAATATATATAGTAGTTTGGGGGGGAGAGGAAAGGAACAAGAGAGGAGTGAGTTAGGCAGAGTAGTGGGAGAGAACCAGGCCTCTCGAAAGCCTGGGTTATCTTGTACTTGATTTCTGTTCTGTAATTCTGTTCAATCGAGACCCCACTGGTTCTGATATCACCTTGATATCAGCTCCAGCAGAGTACATACAGTTTAATTCTTCAGTTTCATTTGCTTCTCTGGTCCAGTTTCTAACAGAATATTTCCCCTTTTCTCCCTGCTGCCAACGTGTTGTGATTTAAGATGATTCTTCCTAATGTACGCCTTGTGGATAGGAGTTCGAACATACAAATACTTCCATATTGCAGTATACCAACCAAGAAACAAAAATAAATAACTATGAACACATGGCCTTTGTACTTCATATCAATATTAGCTACATGCTTCTATAACTTTTCTTTGATAGAAATCAGGCTCCTATAACTGAAAGATGAAATCAACACCTCCTTTTGTTCATTAAAATTATTCTTGATCTTGCTTCCATCTGATATCAATATTGTGAACTAAAGTGCAAGTAAGTACACATACGAGAGCACAAACATAAAAGAAAGGAAAACTAAAACATGTGCTACAAATGCTTGTATATATATCAGCAAGAGACAGTACATATGAAAAGTTGACCATAAAGTCACATACTTAAAACCATGCTTGCTAGTTGCTATCTTCATGGTAAAAGTACAAGCATAAGCTTTTATCTTAAATTGTAGTCTGTATACCCCCAGCCCCCCAGGCCCTATCCTTTTATTTCTGTGCAGTGCATAACAGCATAAATCAAATCCAATTATCACCCACAGTAATAAAGCCCATACCAAATTTGAAAACCAAACTTGCATCTCAAATTAGTATTGTTATTAGCATAGGACAGCTTATATCATTCAAGATTACGCTTGAAACTTAATTGACTAGTAAAGGACAGAGCTAGATGAAAAAACATGCCTGGTATTTTATCTCTGGTGTCAATTGAAATTTAACCTGGTTTATCTGAAAAACAAAACAAGAAAAATTAACTATGAGTTATAATTACATATGCATGCAACTAAAGCAAAAAAAGCACCTATAAACAGTATTGGCAAGAATGTAGTTTGGGTTTGCTTGATTAGCCCAATCACCCTTTGTATTCACTCCAACATTTTTACTCCTCCAATCACTACCATCGGTGACACTCATCGGAAAAGCAAAAAAGCTTGGCATTTGGCACTCAGTATTAGACACAGAAGGCTTCGTCATTAATGAAGAGAAAAATTTAAATCCCGTTAAAAGAATGCCACAAACCAGGTTTTATCTTGAAAAATTCTGCCAACTTCTTCAAAGGAAAGAGACAAAGGAGGGTGAAAAGGGAGATAGCCGTGATGGATTTTGCTCATCAGAACAGAGCTACTGTGTTCTTTTTTCCCCAAACAAGTTGTTTGTTTTATCAGTTTTTAAAACCTTTTTAAAATAAATTACCCAAACAATTTTTAGCTACTTTGTTTCTGAAAGTTGATCTAGAAAACTGTTTTACAAAATAAATTACCTTATATTCATCAAGTTCAATGTCCATTCGTCATAGTACTGTTAAGCATTCAAAATTTTCCAAAACCTGATTTCTCCACTCTATAGCAAAGGAGAATAGAATATTTTTTAACAATCTTAAATTTGCAATTTGAGAAATTACGAAGATGCAATAAACAGGCAATTCGATCTACAAGGTTCTCATGATGACATCCAAGTATGCAGTGACACATCTAAGTGCAACCATAGAGATAGAGTGCACCAATGCTGAAGAGGAAGTAGAGGAAGTATCATACCCGACCATCACTCGTAGGCTTTGTGTCGAAGATCAAAGAATTTTTAAAACCAATCTGTTGCTTTGACTTTCTGCTTTCATCTCTATCCAGCAATTTCTGCAAAATATTTGGTAAGCAAAATACTTCACATAGTACTTTTGATGAGTAAAATCTTTCAATCATAACATCACCGAAAATCCGTATTAGTAAGCACATAATGGCCTCACTGTAGTTTAAAATTTAATTGCCAATTGCCAACCAGGAATGAACTACTATGGTGCTTGTTTTGAATCAGTTCCTCATCTATTCTTACATTGTTCTGCTGCTATTTCTTTATGGAATATACCATTTGGCCTTTTCGGTGATTAGCTTTAGTGGTTTTGGTAGAAGTAAATAGCCTAAATGTTTATGTCAATGTGCAATCTTTGGCTCTTTGCTACTATTTGGTGCATTTGGTTGAAGCATAATACTCATATTTGCAGCTGATTTGGGATAAGATTAGGCATTTAGCTTCTATTTGGTGTAAAGCTCATTCTTTTTTTTTTTCAAAGAGTTTCCCTAATAGATATACACAAGGATTGAACAGTTTTGCTCCATTGATATTTTATCTTTTCTTTGCTGTTTTATTCTCCCCTTTTTGTTATGCAGGATCCCATATCCTCCAAACTCAGTGTAATTTTCTTCTATTCATCTTAACGAACTTCTTCTTGCTATCAAAATAATAAATAATAATAATAATAATAATAACCGAACTACTAATAGCATGTTTGAAAACTGGTTGATATTTGGAAACAAAATCGGTATTTTTTTTTTCAAAAGCTCTTTCAGTAAAATTTTGATTATAAGCTGTTTTGAACACAAAATAAACTAATCCAAACACACACTAAAAACATTGTATTTTATATATTTAGAATATCTTTACCTTCTTGGTAGCCCAAAATTCTGATTCTGTCAGCTTACAACTAGACACAAGTTCCTTATGAAGCTTCTGCAACTTGCTGCAAAAGTTGAACTTCAGCAAAATCAATAAAGATGATTCTCCATCGCTTAGCAGAGATAATAGATCAATAAGCTATGGAAGCAAACTCCAAAATCAGGTTCATGTTCACATCACAACCTTCACAGTTTCAACCACAGCCCATAAGAGCACAGCAAAAATTCAGTAACTTAAAAATGCAATTCATAACCATTTATCCTCTTCAGTTTGGGAAGAAGTCTTTCCTGATTTGATTCAAGAGGTTCTTTCTCGCCCCATGTCTGCACTAGTGTGAATCCCACTTTCATTACTCTTGTACCTAAAGAAGGATCAGTCTGTCAAGGTGAGAGATTTTTGTCCTATCAGTATGCATACGATCATTAAGAAGGTTCCTTTCAGGAGGTTGAGTAAGTACTAGGTGACGCCAATTCTGAGTTTCAATTTGCGTTTGTAGGAGGGAGAATGATGCTGCTTTAGTAGTTAATGAACTTGTTGAACATGTTAAGCAGCAGAAGCAGCTCATTTTGGATTTTAAGTTAGATTTTGGGTAAGGAAAGGTCCTTTTTGTCCTTCAACTTAGTTTCTATTTTCAATTTCATTCTTTAATCTTTTCCATTTCATTTGTCCACTAAATTATATGAACAGCATTTTACTCAAGTCTCTCCATTAAGTGTGTGCTTAGATTAAATTTTGCAAACTTTATTTTACAAACTTAATTTTGGTTAGAAGTAGGTTTGAGTGAAGTAATTTATCTTTAGAAAAAAAATCATGTCTCATTCAAAAGCAAGAAATAGTTGCTTCAAACTAAATGGGCTTTTGAGGCTAGAATCACATTTGAGAAAAGATGCAAACACCAAAACAAACAAGATGAAAAATTGACAAAAAGCTCGTTGGTGCCTTCAAAAGCTCGTTTGGGTGGCGCAAACACCCACCCAAACACACCCTAAAAACACTATCAGAACTATCCTATGTGGCATCCACATGGCAATGCTCACCATTAATTGAACAACTGAATTCCTCTAGTTAGAGAATCTATTAGGGTAACACAAAACGGCTTTGTATTCAGGGAGACCAACTTTTTTGCTTCACCAAAGTTTGTGGCATATGTTCCTCCTTTCATCTACCGTTAGTTGTGGCAAAAATGTGCTAATGAGTAACGATGGAAACTTCGAAATTGGTATAAGATCTTTGTAATTTCAAACCCTAATCATAGAAAGAATAACCAAAATTTGCATAGAGCACCTTGACAGAGAAATCCAAAGATTACCATGTAAAAGATCAACCACATATAACAGCAGAGAGACAAAGGAAAGGTCCTCTGTCCCATAGTTGCTGACCTGCTGCCGCATTGGATACTTCCATTAGTGTAAATGTGAGGAAAACATTATTCAACTTTTGTAACTTAGAGGACTAAAAACGGAATGGAAAAAAATTAAACAATGTAACAAAATATAAAATAAGTTAAACGACAAAAGCAGCCTTTGGATGAAGTCCTTGGCAGCAAAAATTTTTGGGGTTACATGGAGGCATTGGATTGGAGGTTGTCTTTCTTCTGTGATGTTTTCTGTTATTAATGGTGAGCCTAGGACCTGGTTTAGTAAAATGAATCAAATGAACCAAATGTCAACTCGAATTTCTTATATTTTTTTCTCAAACTTATTTAATTTTTAAATTATATTATTGTGTGTGTGTGTGTGTGTGTGTGTGTGTGTGTGTGTATAGAGTCAGTTCATGAACCAAATGAATCGAGCAGAACTTGACTCAAGTTTAACTCATTTATTTAACAAGCTCAATTTTGAGCTCAAGTTCAGCTCATTTGGTTCATGAACCAAATTTATCAAGCCAATTAAGAATTCGAGTCTCAAACTACTCACAACCTAGTTTGGTTCATTACTAGCCCTAGTTCAAGCAAGCAGGTACCAAACTAAAATACAATTCAGCTTATCACCCCCAGTCCGATGGCCAAACAAAAGTGGTCAATCACTGTTTAGAAACCTATCTTAGGTGTCTCACGGGCACTAAACCCAAACAATGGCCTAGATGGTTAGGTTGGGCTGAATTTTGGTACAATACCAACTATAACAGTTCTACCAAGACTACCCCATTCAGATCTTTATAAGGCCGGGATCCTCCTTTGTTGTTTAAGGGCACTACTTTCCCTTCAGCAGTTAAGGAGGTTAACCAATTGACCAGGGACAAGGATATTATGCTGGGAGAATTGAAAGACAACTTAGCTGCAGCTCAAAACCGAATGCGAGTGCAAGCTAATAGGCATAGAAGGGAGGTTGTTTTTCAGGTGGGGGACTGGGCTTACTTGAAGTTTACAGCCCTATCGTCTCAAATCTCTAGCTAAGAAAATTACTGAGAAGTTGAGTCCAAGGTTTTATGGGCCTTATCAAGCAGTGCAGAAAATTGATGAGGTGGCTTATAAGCTGCAGCTTCCGGACGACCGTAAAATTCACCCTATTTTCCACGTGTCTTCGTTGAAGAAGGCTGTTGTCGCTACCCAAGAGCCTTGCCCCCTATGCTGTCCGAGGACCTTGAGCTACAGGTGCAGCCAGCTGATATCCTCAAGCTGAGGTATAATTCTGCAGGTGCAGCTGAGGTACTTGTCAAATGGGAGGATTTACCCGAATGTGAGAATTCTTGGGAGCTGCTGACCTCTATTCAAGAGCAATTTCCTCATTTTCACCTTGAGGACAAGGCGAAAGTTTTAAGAGGGGGGGGGAGTATTGATAGCCACCCTTTAATAAAAGGGGTGTACGTTAGAAAGAGTAGAAAGGATTAGGCAGTTGTGGACAGGTGACTGGAGTTGTCAGTCACTGTTATTTGACTCAGTCTTTGTATAAATAGGTGTTTGGGAAGTCAGAGAAGTTTAGGAAGAGTTTTAGACAAATATAGGTGTGTGGAGAGATTCTGGACCTCTTGGAAGGCCAGTGCAATTGTATCCACAGTTTACCCTCTACTCTGTGAATTGCAGGGTGGGAAGGAAGAATAAAATACCTATCTTGCTACTTTTCTCTACTGCTACTGGTCCAGGCTTATCAGAAGATGGAGCATAAAGTTCTCTGGCATTGTACTTTGGTTGCAAGGATTTGGTGGTTGTGGATAGAGTGCAACACCAGAATTTTTAACCAGAAATTTCTCCCTTCTCATCTACAGAGTAGTCTTCTTGGCTTCTATGTGGGTGTCAGCCCATGGTTTCTTTATGCAGGTTTCTATAACAGAAATCCAGATAGAGAGCATTATTGAGGTGATGGCTTTGTTTATTTTATTTTCAGCTTTTATTTTGTTTTCTTCTGTTGCACTAGGAGGATTTCTAATCCTCCTTTGTATTTGTCTTCTTTCTCTTAAAATAGTTTTCTTTTATCAAGAGGAAAAAAAAAAGACAGCACGCATAGCTTACATTTCCAACAAGAAATTAAGCCATAATAAAACAAGAACAGTAATAAACAATACTTTTTACTGAAAGAATTGAAATGCATTATAAACCAACTACCTATCTTCTTGCAATAGCTTAATCCTGAGTGCCATTTCAACAGGGCTCAGCTGTTCCTCAGAAATAACTTTTGCAGCCTCTCCATGCTTGCTAAGGGCAATACCTGCTCAAACAGACCAAACAACACATGTTTTAACAAGAAATTTTAACCAAAGCATTAGTACAGCATATACGAATTACAAAACAATTAAGCAAAAAAATTAAAAATGAAATAAGGAAAGGGAAGATAAAGAAAAATCACGATAACTCGAAATCTTTTTTCTGTATTATCTGATATACCATCGTCCTCTTTTAATTCCTAAAATTGAATTAGAGAAATGAAGATGAAGGAGGATAACACACTCAAATTCTTTTAATACAAAATCTTTTGCGATGCATCACTATTTTCTCAGGCACATGTATTATTGATAAGGGAACTAAAAATATAATGCAGCCCATTTGAACTCAGTTTGCAATACAATTTTTAAGCATTGATAACTTTGAAAGGTTTAAACATTCATAATCAATTAAAAACCAATAGAAAGAAACTCTAAGACTTAAGCCTGAGGTCAAACAAGTAAACAACATAGTGGCACCTCAAGCTAAGTGCCACAAGTTCAAGAATACAAAAATAATAAGTTTAAGAAGCCCTTAAAAAAACAATTTTAAAGAAAATGAAACAACAAAATCATATTTTCATTCAGCAGTAGCCAGAGTAAGTAACTTACCCACCAATTCCCGGCAAACATGAAGATCTGAAAAAGTTTCTAACTCAAAGATGTAACTTCCCTGGAACATCACATTGTAACATGATAAAAATTCATTTAAAAGAAAGAGACATTAAGCATGCTAAAGTGATGTACTAGTAAGTGAATCTTGGTACATGAAATGAAATCAATAATTCAATGAGCAGTATTCCAATATAAAGCATGAAATGGAACCAACACAACACTCAGGCTACAGTAAATAATGAAATAAATGTAGACAGGAGTAGCAAGAGTTGTAATAAACTAAAGAAAAACCTGTGAATGGGCAAGGTTAAGCCATGGTGGTTTGTTTGACCCCTCTTTAGTGTGTTTGTGACCTAAATTTTGCAAGCAGAATAAAATAAATGACATCAACAACTTTGTTCCAGACAAGCATATGCATATATGGTATTGAAAAACAGAGTCAGATTCCTGAAAAATAGGAACTGATTGTCAGGTTTAGTTCAGAACTTCATGAAACAAAAGACTAAAACAACAGATAAGGCTTGAATAGTTTTTCAGACAATTCATATGCCAGTTAAAGCAAAGTTCTTCCATAGCATAAAACCCACATATTAAACTTTATAACCAGTTTACTGATTTTAAGGAGCCAACAACATGGATAAGGAAAATTTGAAAACTAACAATAACATAAACAACAGATCATAAGTACTCTTTATAAATCTGAACTCCACTTCGAGCTTGTTGTTTGATGTAGGATCATTAGGCCTGAAAACAAACTTGTCCACAGTCTGCACAGAGGAAAAAACATTTCATAAAAAAAACAAATGCATCAAACAGCCAGTGACATAATTACTTCTTTATACAACATCTTTGATTTCAAATCCTCACAAGTTGAAGATATAATTTAAAATACACCAACAAAGTCGTCATCATACCAAAAAAAAAAAACTAAACTTCATTAACATAGCCTCACAAGACACAATGTGCGAATTAATTAATCCATTTCAAGTCATTTTCACACATTTTGCATATTATTCTATAAAGCCACAGGCGTATACAAATTCTTGGACAGATAGAATTAGCAGGTCAGCATCCACCTTACTATCATAGGAAAGATTAAATCAAAAAAACAAAAAACAAAATAGATTAAATATAGAACACAGACAAATGGGAAATGAGAATGTTAATGGGTTTCAAAGGAACTGTACCAATTTCAGCACACCAGGAGTACCAGGGTCTTTCACAGTAGCTTTGTATTTGGCACGCTTAACAACTTGCCCTGATGACATCTTCAACCAAAACTGCCGAATTCCACCACAGTTCAAACCTCGCACAGACTAATCTGAAACAACCCAATCCCAAATCAGACAATCGCTTTCGAAATTAGCCAAAACTTTCATGAAAGATGATCATGAACAAGTAGTGTTCTATCAAAATATAAATTAGAGGTAATGCTGATGGACAAAATGATTGGGAAAGTGTCCAAAAAATCAGCACCACGAAGCTAAACTCTGCTGGCTAGGCACGATCTCCATTCAAGAACTCACCAATAAAAAAAGGAGCAAGAGATAAACTGAACTTGAAGAAGAAGAAGCTATCACAAGGTACCCGGAGGGCACCGCGACAAAAAAGGCAACTAAATTAAAATAATTTTGGAGTTTCCACCAATGTTAATTTGGGTAGGGAAAATAATGGGCAAACCTTAAATAAAACTAGTCCGCGAAACAAAATTAGTTTCAGGAGTTAATTTATGCACAGGAAAGGGTGGAAACTTAATCCCAGTACATCCTAGATATATGTGTCCTAAAACAGTTACCCTAAAATTAGTTGTGCAAATTAATAACCTCAAAATATTTATTTTATCCCACCAAAATCAAGCACAAGGATTAAAATCCTAAATTACAAATATTTACTAAATAACAAATAATCAATTAAATTAAAGTATTTATAAAGTTGAGCAATGATCTAAATTAAAAATATTTATAAAATGTCAAGTAATAAATTAAAATATTCACAAAATATCAAGTAATGAATTAAATTAAAATATTCACAAAATATCAAGCAACGAATTAAATTAAAATATTTACAAGGTTGTTCATATAGCAAATGATTGTGGGTTAAAGGATTTTAATAAAAATTAAAGGAATTATTTAAATAAAAAATAATGATTAACAAAAATGAAAATGTTTGATTGACATCATATTTCAAGATCCAAGTTATTTCCCAATCCTGCAAGCCAGATTCAATGCAATATACTAGTTCCAATCTGAATTCTTAATACCCATTTTAAAACAAAGCACACATTACCAAGAGCTTTTGACCAAAACCAATAAGTAGAATATAAGCAAATACATTCCCAAGCACAAATCAAATTACAACTACTAAAAGCTATGTAAAAAACCAAAACGGAAGAAGAAAGGGAGAGAAAGACAAATGCACAACCAAAAGCTACAGATTAAGTTCCAAGGGAATTTTCAAATAGAGCAAGAATCAGCACAGCACCTTTGCATCAAACACGAATTAATTCCCATGAAGCCCGGCAAACCAACACCAAGAGACAAACCCAAACATGAATATCATACTGAGAATTGAACATAGCAATGCAGAAAAATAAGCTCAAACATCAACATCATGCTCAGACAGAAATAAGGTAAAATTAAGAAGACATATGCATATTCAATGATGCTTATTGATTTAGCCATTTTGCCAAACACCTTATGGACAATCAAAAAGATACTACATAATCAAGCAACATTAAAATGCTGGCTGTCAATTACTCAAACACCAACCCAAAAACAGTATCAGACACAGTCAATATATTAATGTGAGAATTTTGACTTCAGAACAGGAATATAAGAGAGAGCCTAGAGACCAGCATGAAACAAATCCCAGAAAGAAATTTGCAGAGAAGATCCAATCACTAAGACTCAACAGATCATTAACAAAAAACCAAAATCACACAATTCTAGCTTACATATTCACAAGATGCACCAATGCCGATAGGCCAAAGTAATAATGAATTTCTATGATCCAATTACATAATAACCAAGGGAAAATGCATCCAAAAATAACCACAATCTAAGCTGTCCAAAAAAGAAAGAATCATGCCTTGTTCCCATCAAACCAAACATCTATGCTTCCACTAACATAAAATTTGTCATGTACAAAACAATCAGCAATTCATTCCCACCTCAGCACTCCTAAAGTGAAACAGAACCAGACAACATTCATTTGCCAATTTCCAAAAAATAACCATCATTTTCCAAATATTCAAGTTGTATAACAGAGAGGAGAACATAAGAAATGTAGTCATAATTCTCTACTTAAAATCCTAACAGCAACCTCCCCAGTTTTTGACAAGCAAGTCCCCTTCATCACAGCAATAAGGAAACAAGGTGTCACAATTAATCACATGAACAAAAGACCAACCAAAAACCCAAGCAACTAATATCAACGGACATAAAGAGTACATTGATTTCAGAACCAAACTAATAGCATGAAATCCTATACCTTAATGGGAACCAAAGAGCTGAAACTCTATATTGGTGGGGATTGGAGCATTTCATGCACCTTTAAGTTCAAAAAGCCAAGAAGGAAAGGAAGACCAGGCAACTTCTCTGAGGCATTTTATCAAGTAATGTAAGTGCGATCAACCAATTGCACATAATCAAACAGAGGAAACAGGCCAGAGCATTTTACACATTCACATATCTGCAACCATCAATCAACACGATTTGCAAGATCAATCACCCAAAATGGAAACGAAATACCTATCTCAACCAGGTCATTAACGAAGACACTAAATATTACATACATCCCTTTATTCAAAAGAAAGAAAGAGCTTCAGGGAGTTACTGAACAATACACAAACATATGGAGAATGAGGCAACCTAGGTTTCTGTGCGTTTAGTGCTGGTAAGAGTTGGAAGCTAAGAATAAAGGTGATGATGGTCCTCTCCGTTGAGATGCTTCCTCTTGCTCTACATTTCAGTGTTCAAAAAAACTCCAGAAAATTTCCCTAATCCCTTGATTCTCTCTTTCTTTCTGCGTCAGTATCACTACCTGCCCCTTCTCTCTGCTTTCTTCTCTCAATTTCTGGCCCTATTCCTCTCTGCTTTTAGCTCTCCGAATGGTTTCCCCTGAATCGTGTAGGCGTGTGCGCCAGTGAGGGTGTTGTGGCTGGGTCCGTGTGTAGTCCCCAAAAACAGAAGGGAAAATAAAGAAATTGAACGGAAGAATGGGCCTTGGCTTGGGTTCCTAAACTCCATTAAGAATTTAAGATACGAAAGATACAGGCCAGTTTAGATTTGGGGTAGCAATTGGGCTTAAATAGGCTAAGTGAATTTATTTCGGCCTAATTTTACATTTTTTATAATTTTGTAGTAAAACAAATATTTGTTGACCCAAAAAATAAAATAAAATAAATATTTTTTATATTTTCATTTTTTATTTTTTATATTTTTCTTAAATGTTTAACCAAAGAGTAATGTTACATAACTAAAAAAAATAGTTAAAATTTAGACATAATAAAGAAATATTATTAAATAAAATTAAGTAATAAGGATCATTCACTAATTCAAAGGTCAAAAAATATATCAAATCATTCTGTCAAGAATTTTAACAAAAAAAGTTCTAGTTATATAGCATTTTCCTTAATGAAAAGAGGATAAAGATAATTTTTTAAAATTTTATATTTTATATGTTTGGACTGGTGTTGCAACGTATCCGGAGGTCACAGCGATGAAAGAAGCAAATTAAAATTTACTAAAAAATAATCTTATTAAGTCGCCACCAAATTTTATTTGGGTAAAAAAAATTATTGGCAAAACAATTTTAAACAATTTCAAATTAATTCTGCGAAACAAAGTTAAATTTGAAAGTTGATTTATGCACAAGGAAATGGCTGAAAACTTAATTCCACTACATCCTGATACATTTGTTATAAGACGATTACCATAAAGCCAAGTTGTGAAAATTAATAACCTCAAAAATATTTATTTTATCCCACAAAATCAAATAAAAGATTAAAAGACTAATAATGAATTAATTTAAAATATTTTAAAACAATGAGCAACAATTAAAGTATTTACAAAATAACAAACAATGAATTAAATTAAAAATATTTACAAGATATCAAGTAATGAATTAGATGAAAAATATTTACAAAATATCAACCAATAAATTAAGTTAAAATATTTACAAAATATCAGATAATAAATTAAATAAAAATATTTATAAAGTTAATTTGCCTGAAGTGTTTATATATTTCTAATTGAGAAATCAAAGCCTTGTAATTAATCTAAAAAATATTTGCGATTTAAAAGATTTTAATTAAAGGATTAATGGTTGATAAAAATGAAAATAATTTGTTAATTTATTAATTAAAGAATTGATAAAAAAAAATAGTTTGTCAACGTATTAAAATTAATTTAATTTCTATACCACTCGCAAGTCAACGAATCATCACAACAACACTGACTGTTAATTATCTTCCAATTATTTTGCATCATTGAAGCATCAACAAGACAACATGACCCTAATTAGATTATTTTAAAATTAATTTTAAATTTAATTTTTATTTTAAATTTAATTTTGGAACTGAAGAGTTATTACGGTAACATAGCCTTGATTAGATTAATTTTCCAAATTAATAAAGTGTTACAACTTAGATAACTCAGATTAATTGTTAAATTTAAAAATGAAACTCATTGCAAGGCCAAAAATCACTCCCAAGTCTTTAAGTTATCAACCCGTCACGGCTCAAATAATCTTAGATTATTTCATATTAAAAGAAAAATTATATTTGAGATAATTGTCTAAAAATTTAATTTTAACTTGAGAATAAAGCATACAAATTATTATTTTTAAACAAAATGATTGCACATTATTTTTATTTATTTCTATTATTTTATTGTAAATGAATCATAATTCTAAAAAAGATGAGATAATCCTAAAAGGAAATATAGGAAAGAATGAAAACAAAACGCAATCAATTTAAAAAAGAAAAGCTACGCTGCCAAAAATATATTCCATGGGTTTGGGTAATAGGCAAAGAAAATTAAGCAAAATTCATTTCTATCAATCAGAATATTTTTATTCCGAAATTACCTCACAAAGCATTAAATCTACACGCACAAGTGTTGTAGAAATATCAAATTGCAAAAGTCATCATCATTTATGCTTAATCTAGAAGCAAATATCCAAAACATTCCTAGTGGGTCATTTTATCAAACAAGTTATGTACAATTAACAAGGAGCAGATAGTCTAACAAATGAAACATCCAAAACCATTAAATAGAATATAAGCAAATACATTTCATGGCACAAATCAAATTACAACTACTAAGAACTATATAAAAACCAAAACAGAAGAAGAAAGGGACAGACAGACAAATGCACAACCGAAAGCTATAGATTAAGGTCCAAGGGAATTTCTAATAGGGCAATACTCAGCTCACACCTCAAAACCACCTTCACAACATTCCTCAAAACCCAAACAACTGAATTAACCCACACAAACTCATACAACAAGATAACAAAGACAATACCCATAATTAGCAAAGATGTCAACCATTTTCCAGGCATTCTACTTAAGACCAGACGATAGCCCAAATCTCTCAGCTGAAACAGGGGAGCCCAACACAGGTCCAAGGCCTGCTAGAATGTCAAAAAGAGTGCCAAAACGGCCAGCAGGATGGAGTGATTACGTGCATGAAGGAATGAATGAAGGGGATGACGTGTAGATGTTGTTAGGAGTATTGTTTTGATTTAGTTATATGTAATAGGAGTATGTCTGGGAATCTTGGATTACCAAAACCTTCTGTAATTGCTATATATGCAATCATGAATGAATGAGCATCTACGCCTTTTCTGTCAAATTCTCCTTTGAATTCTGGAGGTTCCCTTGACTTCGAACAAGGACTCATTTCCCATTCTTTGTTGGAATTTTGATTTTATGTGTATTAGTATAGTTATCTATTTTCTTAAAACTCAGATTAATTGAATGTCAAATATTATTAAAGCATACTTTAATTTATCCCATTTATGATCACATTTGTTATTGAGCTTTTATAAAGCACTAGACCTATTGTGATAGTTATGATATATGAACTTTGTATAAGAATTTTTTATGATGGGTAGGTTAAACCTATATTGGAAACAAAGGAGAGGCCCCTACTCTTATTATATATGTACTATGGATTGCCTCATTGAGACTATACGACTTCTAAGCATATGGAGAATGAGAGGAGATTCTCTCCTTTACACCTTCAACTTCAAATTCAATTTTGCAACAGATTTTACAAGTAAGTTATTATTTAGTGTTCTAAATTTCATATAATTTATTGTTATATATTAATTCTAACAATTTAGTAATTGGTAGGGGTGTTCATAACCCAACCCGGCCCGATGATTTGGCCCGGGCCTAAACTATTCAGGTCGAATTAAACTCGATTTCAATGTAAAGTTGAGTCAAGCTCGGGTATTAAAAAATGGACCCAGTGCATTTTCGAGTCGGGATCGAGCCACCCTTCAAGTTGATCCAACCCACGCGCCCGATATTATATAATATTTTATTTTTTAAATATAATTTCGTATTTATATTTAAAATGAATACAAACATTATCATATTAGAACTTAAATATTAAAAATATTACTTTCTAAGTTTTCTATTTCTAAATACTAAAGTTTTATAACTTAATTAACTAGTTATACATGCAAAAATTTAGAATATAAGAATTTAAGCTTGAATTTTCATTTTTTTTTTCTTTTTATGGCTTAAATTCATATGGGTTTTGTTAGAAATCATCCAAAGATTAAACCCCTAATAAAAATGCAAGAATCAATGTAAAATTTGTGAGTTTTAAGCTTTGGATTCGAGCTCCAATGGTAGAACCCGACCCAGTGGGTCAAGCTGAACCAAGCTGGAGGTTGAAGATCACCTCTAGCTGGGTTGTACCACGCCGACTCACGTCCTTGGAGTGTGATGGCATGTGGAATCCACTCCAATGTTCGTTTTCGACACCGTTTGTTGCATTGAACTCCACTCTCCAAGATCTATTATATGATATTTTCTTTGGAACTTTTGGGTGCCCATAGCTTTTTTTTTTTTTTTCCAAAAAGTTATGACTTTACAGTAATAAAAATATACTATACTCTTGGAATTTTAAGTTGCAATTTTCAAAGTATGATTTTCACATAATTAAGGACTCCTTCATGAGGTGTACTCCCCTAGTAATGTACTTAAATGTTGAAATAAATTTCTTGCTCTAATGCATTGCATATACTATATAAGAAATATGTCAGAATTAAAGTATTAAAAAAAATTCTTTTTAATATGAGCATTTTACTATTTTCCTCTGAGTTTTCATAAATTATTTTAGTTTAATGGAGAGTGTTGTGCATTATAGACTCTCAATACTATTGTTTGTTTTTGATGACTAAATAATATTGTAATTGGTTTTACAAACCATTTTTTTTTGAGAAATTTTGAGAATTGTCATATATAAATGAGCTTTTGCTTAGTTAATTTATGCATTCTTAGGATATTGATTAATTGCCAAAATGAGCCCAATATTGTTGTTAGTTATAATTTGTGAAAGTTTATCTGAATAAACTTAGGTCCACTAAAATATTTATTTTGACATTATTTACTCAACTTCATTTTGTTAATTGCCCTGTTAGTTAAGCTTGTAGAGTGTAAGATTATAATGGGCTTAACTATTTTGGTACGAGAAATGTTTGAGTATTGACAATATTAAAGGTATTTTGGTTATATTTTGTCAAGAATTCTGATGAGGTTATATTTGATTGTTTTTGTTAACATTTTATATTGTGCTATTGTAAATTTAAGTAAATTTCTAATATGTCCATTGTTTTTCACATAATTATTTTGTGAAAATATTATTAAAATTTTGGTTGTTGGGCAATCTTTATGGCAATTGCAAATTTAATTAAGTCATCCTTGCGATTATGATTTATATGTTGTATAATTGAAAAATTAGAGTTTATTCCAAAGTAAATTATGTTGCAATTGTGCTCTAATGTTTGTTTCCTAAGCCTTTTGGAAGAATTATATATACAAATTTTTTGGTGACATCCCACAGAGTTGGCTTACAATTTTGTTGACTTTATATATAAGAAGGAGCGTCATACTCTCCAAGGTTAGTAGTCAAACCTTTATGATTACTATTTTGTTTCATAATTGCATTAGTAAGAAATAAATAAGGTATTGTTTATATTATCATGCCTATTTTGAGATATGTAATTATGTAAGAGAGAGTATACTGATTGTTTAATATAAAGTGGCATGAAATATAAAAATTTTCCATAAGCAATTATTTGATCAATTATTGTAATTTCGTGCAATTGTCATTCACCTATAGTGGGAGTCAATTTATAATGAAAATAATGTGTGTTTGACATTTGTTGTGGTTGTATGCCCTCCTATCGTGGGACCAATCATAATAAGTGTTATATTGGTAAAATTTAAAAATTATTTAAAAGAATATTTGAAAATTGCTTTGAAGATATTGTTAATTTTGTATAGAATTACCTTATTGGTTTGTAGTTATGAATATGATTTATTGATATATACATTAAATATTATGAACTTAAAGTTTTCAATATCTTTTTGATGTTGGCTTTAGAGACGTAATGTTAATGTTTGTATGAATTTGCTTATGCATTATAATTCAAGACCCTTAGGCAGAATTATAATGGCATAAGAACTCAATAATGTACATAAAGTATTACTATAGTCAAGTAATTTTTGGTCAAATTAATTAGTGCACAATTATAAGTGATAATACTGTGTATTTATATGTGTACATCATCTTATTAAGCTTGACAAATGAGATAATTAGGCAATCTGTAGCAATCCAAAATTATTTTGTGGTCATGTGATTTTGAGTGGTTTTGCATTCGCTTATCGCATAATTGATCTTGATAAGTTATTATGTCAAATGAAATTTATTTTTTAATTTTATTAAAATGGATTGCGAATATTGTTTGGATTATTTAAATAGTGGACATACCCTCTTGGTATGACATTATTTGAAATAATCAGTGTGTGATAGAGAAAATAGTTTGAATATTTACTTTGACATTTTGTATGTCTTATATGTTTCCATTTCAGTTGAAAATGGATTAATTCAACTATTTTACTCTATCAAGTGGGAGAGATTTGTATATTGTGATCCGGGACCATTTGGCAAGATTGCAATGATAAAATGACTCCAGTTCAATTAATTGCAGTAGTTAATTGAACACATGAAGACTATTATAATTATGCCTTTATAAGCATGTTACAACTTTGGATATAGTTCTCATCCTTGGTTTAGTGGCTATCATCGCTCAATTATTGGAACCTATAGTGAGGACAATGTTAAGTCTCTTAGGATGCAAATTTTGTACTATAATACAATAAACTCCCTGTATTTATAGTTGCTACCTATTGTTGATAAGGTATTTAATGAGAAAATTTTGAAAATTTATGAGCCTAGTGATGATGAGAAGAGAACAAATTCTCGGGTTTTCTGTCATACCATCATAAATGATGATGCTAATGGTGTGTAACAAAATACTATTTGGACTCATTTTGGAATGGGTGTTATTATAAGAATTTTGAAATATATAAATGAGTGTTGCATGTTACTTATATACAGTTGAGATAGCCTATATATATATATATAATATATAGGAGAGATTGATTCTAAATCTAATCTTTTTGCCCAAATGCTTAGTGATAATCCCTTTGTCAGAGATTTTAATTGAAAAAAGTAACCTAATGAACGGTGTTCCTAAGATTACTTCATTTTTAAGATTTTTAACCAAGAGAAAAGGTGTTGTAAACCTGAAGACTCTGTTTTCTATGATTGCATCAAAAGTTTGAAATTTATTTTGAGCTTTGAACCACTAGCAGTGCTAAGTTGTTTAGCTATTTTCTCAAAATATTTTGTCGGGATTAAACCTTCTTGAATGCAGTTTGAAATACACCTGTATCAAACAAGGCAGTTGTCTCTAATACAAAATCTTTAATTAAGATTTGATGTTGATATAGAATTTTTAGATTTTAATCTTATTGATTATTCCAAAAAATTCATCATCGGATTGAATGGGAGTTTTACCTAAGATTTCTTGTTCAGAATCTTGGTTTTACTTCTTGAAGATGAGCAAGAAATCATTCCTTGAATTTCCTGCTGATCTTTTAAGATTTTAACTTCTACTTTGAGATTATTTTTATCTCATGTTGCAGATCAGGGATTGTGATTGGTTTAAGAGAATATTTCTGTTCAACTCTTTTTATAATTTCTCGTAAGTCATATTTACTTGTTGAAAATGGTGTTTGAACAGTCTTGGCGACTAAAGAGGTTTTCAGTTTATCAAAATATTGTCTTTTATCTTGATTGTCTGGAAGTTTATTGATGACTTCGAACAGCAGATCCTGTTCTTTAGTCAAGACATTGATCTGGTTTGAAGATTCTGTTTCTGAACTAGAACTAAAATCTTCATGTTGAATTTGATTTAAATCTTCAAAAAAAATTTTATCAGATTCTTCTTCGGATGACTCAATTAAAAGATTAGTAATCTGTTGTTCTACAGACTGTTCAAGTTTTAAAGATTCAAATTTAGTATCAGATTCTTAATCTGTTGTTCTACATTTAAGATTGCTTGCCAACGGGCAAAAATCTGTTTGGATGCCAAATTTTTAACATCTTTTTGCAAAATATCTTTTGCTGATTTACAATCTACTTTAATCAAAAATTTCTGATTAAGTAAATTTGATTGGAATTTGGTTATGCAAAGAACAATTGCTAAAACTTCTTTTTTAACAGTTAAATATTTCTGTTGTGCAGAATTCCAATGTTTAGAAGCAAATGCAATGATATGCTCTTTGTCTGTGACTCGCTGTTTAAGTATGCCACCATAACCTATGTCCGAGGCATCAGTTTCGATTATTTTAAAAGATTGGGGATTTGGAAGATAAAGGCATGGAAGATCCTTTACCTGAAGTTTGACTGTCTGACAATATTTGTATGAACATCTGTCCAAGGAGGAGGATCCTTTTTCAGACGATCATGCAATGGTTTGATTACATTGCTAAGTTGTGGGAAGAAGTCCGCGACATAGTTTAGACAACCTAAAAATCTTTGTAATTGATTTTTATCAATTATCTGATTAGGAAATTTGTCGGCAAGTTGAATTGCTCGGTTGATTGGGATAATTGTTCCTTGATAGATGTTATGACCAAGGAATCTAACTTATTTTTGGAAAAGATTAATTTTTATTTTTGACAGGGCAAGACCATTGTGCTTGATAACAGAAACAAAATGATTGATATGTTTGAAATATTGTTCAACAGATTGAGAGTAAATCAGAACATCATCAATATAAACTATGATATATTCTGAATACGGATTGAAGATTTCATTCATGATCCTTTGGAATTCTGAAGGAGCATTCTTAAGACCGAAAGACATTACGTTCCATTCGTATTGCCCAAAAGGAACAATGAAAGCCGTCTTGTAGCGATCACTTTCTTTAATTTGGATTTGCCAAAATCCGGATTTCATGTTGAATTTTGAAAAGATTCTAGCTGAATGCAGCCAATTGAGAAGATCTTTCTTATTAGGAATAGGATACCTAATCCATCTAAGAACTTGATTAAGAGGTTTATAGTTGATAACCAATCGAGGTGTTCCTCTTTCGATTTCAGCTTGTTTGTTGACATAAAAAGCAGAACAAGACCAAGGACTTTTACTTTTCCTGATCAAGTATTTTGCTAATAAGTCGGATATTTCTTTTTGATAATGAATAAGGAGTTCCTCATTCATCTGGATTGGTCGAGCTTTTGTTGGAATCTGCCGTTCATGAAAATCCTTTTCATAAGGGAAATCAACAGAATGATTTTTTCTATTCCAAAATGCATTTGGTAAATCGGAACAGATGGAGTTTTGGATTTGTTGAAGAAGAAAATGAACTTTCTTCTGGATTTCTGGTTGATTAAGTTGGAAACTAATTTTCTTAAAAGATATTTCTTCCTTTAGAAAATTAATTTGATTATGTTTATAATGGACAAGGTTAAGATTCCTAGAGATAGGCTCTTTAAGGAAACTAAATCTAATCTTTTTGCCCAAATGCTTAGTGATAATCCCTTTGTCAGAGATTTTAATTTGAAAAAAGTAACCTAATGAACGGGTGTTCCTAAGATTACTTCATTTTTAAGATTTTTAACCAAGAGAAAAGGTGTTGTAACCTGAAGACTCTGGTTTTCTATGATTGCATCAGAAAGTTTGAAATTTTATTTTGAGCTTTGAACCACTAGCAGTGCTAAGTTGTTCAGCTGTTTTCTCAAAATATTTTGTCGGGATTAAACCTTCTTGAATGTAGTTTGAATATGCATCTGTATAAAACAAGGCAGTTGTCTCTAATACAAAATCTTTAATTAAGATTTTGATGTTGATATAGAATTTTTAGATTTTAATCTTATTGATTATTCCAAAAAATTCATCATCGGATTGAATGGGAGTTTTACCTAAGATTTCTTGTTCAGAATCTTGGTTTACTTCTTGAAAGATGAGCAAGAATCATTCCTTGAATTTCCTGCTGATCTTTTAAGATTTTAACTACTGCTTTGAGATTATTTATCTCATGTTGCAGATTAGGGATTGTGATTGGTTTAAGAGAAGATTTCTGTTCAACTCTTTTTATGATTTCTCGTAAGTCATACTTACTTATTGAAAATGGTGTTTGAACAGTCTTGGTGACTAAAGAGGTTTTTAGTTTATCAAGATATTATCTTTTATGTTGATTGTCTGGAAGTTTATTGATGACTTTGAACAACAGATCCTGTTCTTTAGTCAAGACATTGATCTGGTTTGAAGATTTTGTTTCTGAACTAGAACTAAAATCTTCATGTTGAATTTGATTTAAATCTTCAGAAGATTCTTTATCAGATTCTTCTTCTGATGACTCAATTAAAAAGATTAGTAATCTGTTGTTCTACAGACTGTTCAAGTTTTAAAGACATAAGCTTCCTGTTAAGTCTACAGTATTTGCTCATGTGTCCTGGTTGATGACACTTATAGCAAATAACAAGTTTTTTCAGAATTTTCATGTCGATAGGTGGTTTCGACCTTATTTCCTGTTTGAGTCTCCTAGGGGGAGTGTTTGCTTTATGTTTATAATATTTTGATTTTCTAAACTTAGGTTAGGTATAACCTTTAGTTTGATTTCTAGGTTTAGGTTTTGGTGGTTTTCTGGAACAAGGAAGATCGAATTGTTCACAGAAGTTTCCTAAATCCTTTTTGTTTTGGGCTTTTTTTTTGGTAAGCTGATGTTGTATTTTATCATCTTGACAAATTTTTAAATCTACCTTTTGAATATAAGCAACAAGTTGACCGTAACTTAATTGCTCATATGGGATTTTACCGTCAGTGGTTTGGCTTCTAATTTTATCTCTAACCTTATTTCCTAAAGACTCAGGAAGACCGGCTAAGAATTTTTCTTTCCAGAAGGCTTGCTGACTATCTTCTTTAGTATAAAACCCTAGTTAGGAAGGTATCTCTATACCATCTAAAATTGGCTAAGGATTTACACTTAAGATTTGATAACAATTCACCGGATTTGTCTTTCTATAAGGAAGGATCACCAATGAAATGTTGGGTAATTGTAAATATTAATGTGTTTACTGCATCGGGAATTGTTTCACCGTTGCTTAAGATTGGAGTTTCATCTGGTTCAAGTTTTATGGCTGAGAAGATATTTTGTTTATCTTCTTCAGTGAGATAATTATCCCACCAGCCTTTTAATTGACCTGAGAATCCTGCAACTAGGATATTAACTACAGTTTCTTCAGGACAAGTTGTAGGTTGTTTGGTAAGCCGTGGCTACCATTGTCATATGTTGAAGAGTATTCAGAATCTGATACTCAGCTTGACCATCTATGTTCCATTCATAGATGTTGTTTGCACTAAAACTTAAAAAGTTTGGGTTTCGTTCTTCTATCATCAGATCTGGAGCAGTTGCCCTCTGATAATAGAGTTTGGATGGATTCTTCCAGTTTAAAGTTTGACTAATTATCGGATTAACTTTAATCTCGGAATTAATGGATTTAATAGTTGACTGTTCACTTTCTTCCTCAGAAGATGAGCATTTTGAAGATTGTCCTATGGTGTTGATTGATGGACCTTTAAGTTTTAAAGGTTTCGGTTGAGTTTAAGGAGTTTCTCATGCAACTAAGGCATCTAAATTTTTGTTTACCTTATCAAGCATAAGTTGCTCTTTGGTAATGTTTAGTTTAGCAAAACTTTCCGTAAGCTTTGGCGTCATTTTAAACGGCTTAAAGATTGGTTTCTGAATTTTAGTTGTTGAACTAGTTGAAGTTTCTGCTGGTTCAACTGATTTGACCTTTTCACCTATGGTTTGAAGGTATTTGTTTTGTATAATTTGATTGTTCCATAAGATTTTTGATATCTTTGGAAGTTACAGGCTCGTCTTCGTTCTTTGTTTTGAACGATGTGGCCATGACTGGATTGTTTTTCTCGTTCCTAGTGTTTGGGAGTTGAAATGATTTGGTTGGAGGGAGTTCGGTGTGAACTAATTCTCCATCTTTAAGGTGTCAAAGAGTGTTTACTTCTACAGGCCCTAAAGGATTTTCCTTTTGCCAAGGATATTCTAGATTATTTTTGACTGTGTATGCTCCAAATCAGTCAAAGAAAGGAATGTTTAATTTTTTCATTTCAAGAAATCTGTAATAAATTTCCTGAATGGATTTTCTGTTTTGACCCTGATAATGTTTAAAAATCCATTCCCTTTGAGGAGTCCATTCCTCGGAATAAAAGTTTTTCTGATGGGCTTTTTTAATCTATTATGAAGTTAGATGACATCATAAACTTCATTAATAGAGGAATAGGTTGGAGATTGAATTGACTTTTGGTCGTCTTCAACCTCTGGTTCATATGTTGATCTAGGTATATTTGACGATGTGTCAATACCCTTAAGTTTGTGATCCAAAATGGATACAGGGATTGTGGAGGTGGATCTCCTAGAGATTGCAGATCTAAAATCATCAGACCTAAAGTCATCAGATTTGACTGAACTGCTTGAGCTAAAAAGATTTTTCGCCTATCAAAAGTAATTTCTACTTTTTCCAGACGGATATTGTTTGATTTCTCTAAAGTCAGGTGTTAACCTAGGCTGAGAAAGGACTGCTTTGTCCAAGACCCATTTCTCAGGAAGATTTACATCCTCCCATTTAATGGTTTTTGGAACGTTGACATTTGCTTTGGAGAAATCTATAAGAAAACAGAGTGGTTTCTCCACGTTTTGGGTTTTTGGTTTAATCATCCTAGACATAGAGGAATTCATAACCTTATATTGAACCCTATACATCAAGGACAAAGGATGACAACCTTGCAACATTTCTAGACCATGAGTGTGGATGTCTAAGTGCAAGACTTTCAAGATGTGTCTGTCTGTTAAACTAACAGTCAGATATGGAAAATTATTAAAATAGATTGGTCCATGGGCTAAGCTGGCTTCTACGGTTCCTTTGAGGGAATCGTTATATCTGAGGTGCCTAGCATCCCTTAAACATAAGAATACCGAAGCATTTACTGCTTCTGTAATCATAGGTTTAATGGCAACTTGGACGCATCCTATGTGAAGGAATTTGTACTTTTGCCTATGTTTGAGGATTGATTTGAGAGAAAGAAGATCATATTCATCTTTCACTCCGGGGTTGAAAAGAATTTTTTCTTCTACTGTCCTAATTACAAAATCAGACATGAAGAAGAATTTTCCATTAGGTTTGTAAAGTTATTGAGTTGGAATTTTGGTTATTTCCCAATTTCCAATTTCTTGATTGAGATCTTCGAAATGAATTTCTTCGTAGAAGATGTTGGTTGGTTCCCTAATCTGGGATTGAGATTGTTACTCAGTGAGCGAAGAAGAGTCGGGATTGGAAGAGCGAATGGAAAAGCGAGAAGAAAAAGATTTAAACAAAGACATAAAATTTTCTTTCCTTCCCCTGATATCATTACCATCACATGGTTTCATAGAGATAAATAAATAGATCTAAACTTAACTTTATCAATTGAATTAAATATTATTTTCTTTTACTCTGTGATATTATATCCTAACCCTAGTCATCGCCTTTTCTTGATCATAGCCACCAATTCTCACTAGATCTCTCACCCTGTACAGGTATGGTCGACTTAGCCTTACTGCCCTAGTCCGTCGGGACTTACTGCCTTTCCCACTCCATGTACAGGTCTATTAGATCTATAGAGACTTGTACTATCTGATTAAGAAATTTAAAAGAGAATAAGCAGGACGTACTATCAAATCAGGTTATAATAAACAATCATTAAGAAAATAACATGAAATTCAAGTAGATAAAAAGAAATTTAGATCCAGCCATGTATTCCTACTTCCCAATCAATCTCTCCTATATATATATATATATATATATAATATATATATATATAGGAGAGATTGATTTACACTAGTGTAAGTATATATTTTTTAATTTAATAAACAGAATGAAAATATTTTTTTCTATTAAATATAGATTCTACTATTAAATATAATTTATATTATTATTTTTTTTTATTAAGCTATTTTAAACCATCAGATTAAATTGAAATCAACAGTTAGATATCGGTACAAGAGTTTGATTCTTACACTAGTGTGAACTGATCCCTCTCTCTCTCTCTCTATATGTATGTATGTATGTAAAGGGAATTCTTCTTTTCGGTGTCCATATTTGACTTTCCCAAAAAAATCATTAATAGTTAATTGACCACAAATAGAAAAAAAATAAAATTGTAAATACAAATAACTTTTTGATAATTACACTTTACAAATACATTTACTTTCAAATATAAAGAGTTACTTTTTTTAATCGATACTATTATAATTAACTTCATATATATTTTATACTTCTTACAAAATTATTTTTATTTAACTAATTTTAATTATACTAAATTTACAATTAATTAATTTGTAAAATAATTATATAAGCAAAAATTAAAAAATGCGGATTGAGTGGTACGATAGTACTTATCAAGATATTAGTTTATATATAATGTGGATTGGCTCAAATGATAAGATCGAAGCTATCACCAAAGGTTTTTATTTTGATTTATGCTGAGATCCTTCATTGGTTTATAAGTATCACTGTAAAAATTTTTTTGACACTTATGGCACTAATCTTGAAACGGTCAATCCCTTTTCCTAAACCTTTATCAACAAAATATATAAAGGATCATATTTATCTTTACTATATATTAAAAGAGTATGCAACAATTTTATTTTCCTTTTTATTTATTAAACCTCCATGAAATATTCTTATTGCTTTCATATGCACTATATATATTGTCAACAATATGTAATTGGAGGACTAAAATCAAACAAAAAGAATATTTATTTTAGATAATTGTAGTCTACATTTCTCTCTATGTTTCTTAGTTTTTCTTTAGTTTATGTTTCTATTTTTTTATTCATTTTCAATTTATTTTTTACAAGATTTTTTCAATTTACACATATGACAGTGCATTCTCACATTAGTATATAATAATCAAATAAAAATTTTTGAAGGTATTATAAATAACTCAGTAGCTAAATTCCCTTACAACAAAGTACCAGAACCTGCATTCAAATTCTGCCTTCGTCATGTAGAATTGACATGGCAAGCAGTTTTTGTAAGGTGTAATTGACTACAAATCTTTACCTACCATCTTCTATGTTTTAATTTTTAATTTTTCTTCGCACAATTTGATGTTTTATTTTTACATCAATCTTGAACAAAATGTTGGTTTGAAGAGGTGGCAATTGATACAAAATATATACTTACTTTTATAAAGGGATTTCCCTGTTTAGGGATGTCTATTAGGTTGGGTCAACCTGTAAACTTATGAGTTTTAACCTAACCTAACTCATAGTTGATGAGTTAGATTAGGTTCACGAGTTCAATTCAACCTATTTTTTGAATTAAAAAAGACATCATTTTTGGATATTCAGTATACTAAATCTAATGTTTCTTTTTTTCCCTCTCTCAAACCTTACTTGACTTATTGCATTTTACTTTTGGAACTTGTTTTAGGACTTTAGACTAGTTATGTTATGTTTAAGACTTGTGACTTATTATATTTGACTCTTTGTTTGTTTGAGATTTTGTATATCATCTTTTATTGAAACTTCTTAATTTTTTTTATTATGATGTGTGATGAATTTTTGATTTCATATCAATTTTAACAGGTAAAATTATTTTCTTAATGTATGTTGGATCTACGGGTTCAACCCAAACCCTCAACACACTGATGTGCGGGTTGGGTTGGGTCAGGTTCTAGAAAAAAATTCTACCAACCTAATGCAAATCAACCCAACTCATTGCTTTGATGAACTGGTTGAGTGTAAAAATACTTTAAACTCAACTCACGGACACCCTTAATAATCAACATTATTAACCGTTGCGTGAATTGTAAAAAAGAAAAAAAAAATATGCAATTAAAAAATTTACTCACTTATTTTTTTTCTTTAATTAATGTAAAGTCAACAATTGAAATATATATGTTAATAAATGTAAATAAACATATCATGAAATAAGAAAGAAGAAATTTGATACCAAGAGCTTAAATTAGCAAATAAGAGACAAGCTAAACAAGAAAATCTAGATTAACGGACCAACATGTGAACATCCAATTCAATTTTTGTCTTTTCATTTTTTTTATTCAAAGGAACGTAAAACAATTAACTTTAATACACAAAAGAATCCCTTATGCAAGTTAAATACATATCCTAAAGCCAATTGAAATGACACAAATAAAATCAAAAAAATAAAACCCAAATATTCAAACGTAATCCATTTAAAAGCCACATCCCTTACATGCTTTGAAAGCCTAACCACTTTTATTTTTTTTATATTTTATTCTCTTTATTCACTTAAAAAAGTAAAAAAAAAAAAAAAGGAATTATGTTTTTTAACCCATGAAATCTCATTATACTTGTAACTCCTGAAACAAGCCTATTCCATCACATTATCGTATAGGACACGGAGCAAAAGCCCATTAACCAACACAAACATGACCTTAACATCAATCCCTATAAAGTGCTATTTTATCATAGCACCACAATCATGTATATGAAAGGTTGTACATGAGTTATGTCCCAAACACAAATAGTGCACAAACAGATTTGGTTAGATGATAGGGTTCAAGAACCGTTGGTATTGAACTTTTGTGGATACGTGGAATCACACATAAAATCAAGGGAAGGAAAACACCATGAAATGAATCAAAGAGCTCGGAGTGTCAAAAGTTACGTGCCAAACACTGTTATGAACCAAGGTGACAAGGCTACACAATCAGCACTAATGACAGAAGAACGAATGGCAGGGTGCCACATCAGTCCAAAGGAGATATCTGAGCGAGTTGGGGAGAATGAACATATGGCAACAGATCCAATAATTGTGGGGCTGCGCAAGAGCGCGAGGCCAAGGGTAACCAACTCCCGTCTCAAGGATTACGTGTGAAGAGATATAAGGAAATGTAGGCGTAGGGAGAGGGGTGTGAATTGAGTTGTGAATTCTGATTCTCCCTCTATACTCTCCTCTTCCCTATCCCCTGAACCTTTCCTCTGGATGTACTTTTTCTCATTTTCTGATGACACTTGCATACGAGTACCTATCACTGAATGCCAAGTTCCATTGTATCATTTTAGTAATAATACAGTGTCTCATTTCTAATTTCCTAAATTGTAATTTGGTTCCTTACAAATTGGTGCTTTCAGCAACACCATGGCAGAGAACACAAGACTAAAGGATTTGTCGACGGAGCTGAAGCGTATGTTAGAGATGATGGACCTTAGAGAGAATGAATTTTCTGTGAGATTTGACAGGATCGAATTAGCCATCGGGTCATTGACACATCATGTTCATTCGACTATGATCGCATCGCCTGGTGGTACGAACTCAAATCCATCAGTGATTTCGTCCCACAAATAGCCCTTTTCAGGTAAGGAACATCAAGTTGGATTTTCCCAAGTTCGATGGTGCTGATGTATTACAATTGATCTTTAAAGCTGAGCAGCTTTTTAGATTATTATGATACCCCGATGAGCAACGTTTAACAATTGCTGCTATTCACACGGATAAAGACGTAGTTCCATGGTTTCAAATGATGAACCGCAATCTCCAATTTCCATCGTGGAAAGCATTCACCAGAGTTCTTGAACAAGAATTTGGCCCTTCACAATTTGAGTGTCCGCGTTCTACTCTTTTCAAGCTCAATCAAACTAATACTGTCAATGAGTATTGTCTTCAATTTACTGCGTTAGCTAACAGAGTTCAGGGACTGAGTGCTGATCCAGTACTTTATCAGTGGATTGAAACCTGACATTAGGAGGGAGGTGGTTGCTCAAAGTCCCATTTCTCTGCTCAAGGCCGTGGCACTGGCAAAGCTATTTGAGGGGAAATATATGTTGTTTGGCACCAAATCAACCTACCTCAGTGGGTCAAATACAGACAAGAAATGCCAAGCCTCGAACCTAAACACAAGCTCACAACCAAAAAATACCAACCTACCACCCCTACTACCCAACCCGCCTAATAAACCATATACACAATCCATAAAGTACCTCAACATTAAGAAAATGACCCTAGCTAAAATGCAAATCCAAAGGGAAAAAGGCTATGTTTTAATTGTGATGCTAAATTCACTCCCACCCACAAATGTCCCAACAAACACTTATTATTGCTACAACATGAAGAGGATGAGACAGAACCTAACCTTGAACCCCCAGACACAAATACAAACCTCATCCTTGATCACCACCTATCCTATAATGCCTTAAAAGGGTGCCAACGGATTGGGGACTACGAAATTCCAAAGCCATATCAATGGGATACTGCTGTATATCCTTCTTGACAGTGGGAGCTCAGATAATTTCCTGCAGCCACGGTTAGCTTATTTTCTCAAGCTACTCATTGAGCCAGCACCCCATTTCCAAGTGTTGGTGGGGAATGGCAGTTCCATGACTGCATAAGGACTCATTCGAGACCTGCAGGTAAGGGTCCAAGGACATGTGCTTAAGTTACCAGTTTACATATTACCTGTCTTTGGTGCAATTTTGGTATTATGGGCTTCTTGGTTAGCCACGCTAAGGCCTCATGTGTCAGACTATAGTACCTTAATAGTCAAGTTCTTCCTCAATGGCCAGTTCATTACTTTACATAGTGACCATTAAAAACCACCTGCACAAGCTCAATTTCACCACATTAAAAGATTATTTTCTACTGATGCAATCATGGAGATGTTTACATTACAAGTTCAGCATCTTGAATTAGTCCATGATCAGTGGTTGAATTTACCAGCTAATTTGGAACCAGAATTGGCCCTGCTGCTGCACACTTTTTGAGTGTTTTTGACAAGCCTACAAGGCTACCACCGATAGAGATTAGAACCATGAAATTCATCTTGTTGAAGGCACTAACCCAGTCAAAGTCAGGCCTTATCGGTTCCCTCATAGTCAAAAGGAAGAGATAGAAAAGATGGTCCAAGAGTTGCTGTCAGAAGGAATCAACAAAGCACTAGTCCTTTCTCATCCCCAGTGCTATTGGTTAAAAAGAAAGATAGTACTTGACATTTTTGTACAAATTATAGGGCCCGAATGCAGTGACTGTTAAGGAGAGTTTTCCTATGCCAACGGTGGATGAATTGTTAGATGAGCTCTATGGTGCACAATACTTTTCCAAGCTAGACTTGCAATCTGGCTATCATCAAATTTTGGTGAGACCAAACGACAGGTATAAAACTGCTTTTCGCACCCACCATGATCATTATGAATGGCTAGTGATGCCATTTATCCTTATGAATGCCCTTGCCACATTCCAGAGCCTTATGAATATCATGTTTCAGCATTTACTCTGGAAATCTGTTTTAGTGTTCTTTGATGACATACTTGTATATAGCCCCACATGGGTTACTCATCTTGATTCACTTAGCTATAGTTTTGGAGATTTTACAGCATCACAAGTTGTTTGCTAAACTCTCCAAATGCTCATTTGGGCTGCAACAGGTAGATTACTTGGGCCATACAGTGTCAGGCAATGGAGTAGCAATGGATAAAGCAAAGGTGCATGCAGTTTTGGAGTGGCCAGAACCTAAAAATATTAAACAGTTGAGGGGATTTTTGGCCTCGTCTAGTTATTACAGGGGGTTTATTAGAGGGTACGCTTCCATAGCAGCCCCTCTCACCAACTTACTGAAGAAAGGATAGCTTTAATAGGGATTCTGCTGCAACACACACATTTGACGAACTTAAGCAGGCTGTAACTCAAGCTCCAGTGCTAGCTTTACCTAATTTTTCTCAACCGTTTGTTTTGGATACAAATGCCTCAAGTATGGAGATTGGAGCTGTGCTGAGCCAGTCGCAGCACCCTATTGCATTCTTCTCCAAAAAGCTCTCCCCTTGCATGCAAAAGCAAAACAGTAGAGAGTTTTATGCCATAACTGAGGCCATAGCCAAATTCAGACACTATTTGTTAGGTCATAAGTTTGTGATTCGCACTGATCAAAAGAGCTTGAAAAGCTTAATTGACCAAGCTACTCAAACTCCTGAACAACAAGCTTGGTTACTGAAGTTGTTAAGATTCGATTTCACAATCGCATAGAAACCAGAAAAAGAGAATTTGGCTGCTGATGCACTTTCACGTTCATTTTATATGGCTTGGTCTGAATTGAAAGCTCATTTCGTCGACATTCTTCTGGAGGCATTACAAGGGGATGCTGAACTCAAGGATGTAATGCAGCTATGTCTAGCTAATAAATCACGCAAATTAAACACCCTCTAAGTTTGACATTAATGATAGGAAAATTATTAATTCATTTTTTTATAAAAGCATAATGAGCTGGTGAATGGCAATGCTCAAGCATTCCAACTTATGCGGATGTTGTAAAAAATACATTTTAATATTGCATCATTAATGCTTGTTATAATTAATATATTTATTAAAAAATTGGAATAAATTAATTATAGTCATCTACCTCATAATTTCTTTAACATTCACATGAATTTAGACGACAATAAAGTTACTACATATTACAAATTTATTTTCAGCATTTAAGTTGTAACATGTTGTCAGCAACAAATGGGCTAACCAACACCCTGACTGGCTAAAGACAGGGGCATCTCCCTTGGGCCTATTAAATGGGTTAAGATTACCCATTGTGGTATATCCCACAACAAAGCCTAATATTAATAAAAATTCACATATGAGAGTACTTAACAACAAAAGCCTAATATCAAAATTGATCACTTATTTGGGTTAAGTAAAATAATAATGTTTTAATTATTTTGACATCCAATTAATTTGGATTTTATCAAATATGCTTTGATTTATACTAATCCGCACAAAAAAATCTTTTATTCACTCACTTTGACAGCATAAGTCAGACTATCCTATATTAATTAAACAATATGTAGTCACAACAAGATGTCAAAATTGAGCTAGCACTCTCAACCATTGGTCCAAAAGGAGATTGCAAATATCTTAACAATACAAAAAATATACCCAATAGGGGAATTGATATAATATATGAAAGATACTTACACCTCGGTGACCCAAATAAAATGTGGAATGCAAAATATATGGAAAATCACATAAAAAATGTGATCAATTGTGCAATTATAAACAAAATGGCTCTAGCATCCACCCAAGATACTTATTGAAATTTAACAAATCTCAACATAGTGCGGAATGAGACTGAGTCCAAAATGTCTCTAACAATATATCATAATAAATACATAAACAAGACTGCATAGTAATAAACAATATCATATGGCAATAATAAATAGCAACAAAATTTATTTAAGGTCTCGAGACATGATAACCAAATACAATGTTGCCATAACAAAATAGACTCCCACTAACCTGAGGCATCAAAAGATCTCACCAGACCCATATGGATTACATGATCTACAAAAGTTTTGATAGTCAAAACTTTGGTTAGGGGATCTGCAATCATATATTCTATAGAAGCATGTTCAATACAAGTCTGAAACTCTTTCTATCTAACAAACATATACTTGGTAACAAAATGCTTAGAACGTTTAGTATTCTAGTTCTTTTGAAAGAAGTCTACTGCAATAGAGTTATCATAATAAATAGTAAGAGGTTTGGAGATACTCTCCACAACACCAAACTCTGAAATCATATTCCTTAACCAAATTGCTTGGCGAATGGCCTCATAGCAAGCTATATACTTTGCTTTCATAGCTGAAGTAGTTGTAAGTGTTTGTTTGGCACTTTTTCAAGAAACAACTCCTCTTGCCAACATAATACAACACCAAACTTTGAAATCATATTCCTTAAACAAATTGCTTAGCGAATGGCCTCATAGCAAGGTATATATATATTTGCTTTCACAGCTGAAGTAGTTGTAAGTGTCTGTTTGGCACTTTTTCAAGAAACAGCTCTCTTCTTGCCAACATAAAGATATATCCTGATGTGCATTTATGGTCATCAGGGCATCCACCATAATCAAAATCGAAATAGCCTGTTATCTCAAAGTAATTTGACCTCTTATAAGTGAGCAAATATTATTTAATACCCTGTAGATATCTCATAACTCGCTTTGCAACTTGTCAATGACCCGCACTAGATTTGCTAAAGTATCTCCCAAGCACATTAATAGCATAAGCTATATCAGGACATGTACAAATTTGAGCATACATAAAACTACCAATAACGGAAGCATATGGGACTTTTTCCACTTTTGCTCTTTCTTTATCATTCTGAGAACACTGGGTATTAGAAAGTCTCTCACCCTTTTGAATGGGTGCAGTACAAGGATTACAGGACTTCTTGTTGAATCTATTCAAAATCTTTTCAACATAACTTTTCTGAGACAAACTAAGATTGTCACGAGATCTATCACAATGAATCTCTATGCCCAAAACAAAAGAAGCATCACCAAGATCTTTCATATCAAAATGTGATATCAATATCTATTTAGTCTCACATAAGAAGCTTATATCATTACTGTCCAGAAGAATGTCATCAACATACAACACAAGTATGATAAATTTACTCCCACTATTCTTTTGATAAATGCATTGATCAACAACATTTTCCTTGAAACCAAGAGAACGAACAATCTCATCAAATTCAAGTACCATTGTCTGGAAGCTTGTTTCAACCCATAAATAGATCTTTTCAATTTGCACACCATGTGTTCCTTGTGAATTTCAACAGAACCATCAGGTTGATCTATTTACACATCCTCTACAGATCACCATTCAAGAACATTATTTTAACTTTCATCTGGTGAAGCTCTAAGTCAAAATGAGCCACTAGCGCCATCACAGCACATAAGGAGTTTTTTGTTGAAACAGGAGAAAACGTCTCCTTGCAATCAATGCCTTATCTCTGGTTATAATCTTTTACAATAAGTCTGACCTTGTATCACTCTATTTCACCTCTGACATCACGTTTGGTCTTGAAGACCTATTTACAACTAACTATTCTATACCTAATAGGTAACTTTACTAACTCTCAAACATTATTCTTTCTCATAGAAGTCAATTCATTCTCCATGGCAACAAACTGTTGTGAATTATGTGAACTGGAAATGGTCTCTTGAAAAGATATAGAATCAGAGTCCTTAATAGAATTAAATTCATGTTCCTGCAGATAAAAAAATAATTTATGAATTTTATAAACTCAGTAGATTTAGGAACTCTCTCTGATCTTCTAGGTGGAGTCAAAACAACATCACGATTATGCTCATCATTTTTAACTTGTTGAGAAATATCAACATTAATAACCGGATCAAAAACATCATATGAATCATAAGAGATGTCACTATCTTCCTGAACATGAACAATAGTGTAAAACCAACAACTTGCTCCTCTCTAAAGTCAATCACACGTGGCCCTAGACTAGACGATGTTCCAACTCGCCCTCAAAATAAATGGTCCAATTAGATTCAATAACTCTAGTAGAGTGAGTAGGACAATAGAACCTTGAACCCCTTGAGCCAATACAATAGCCAATAAGGTCTCACCTCTACTTTACAACACCAAACATAAAAGTACCTTAAACTAGGCTTTTTACCTATCATAAGTTCATAAGGAGTTTTTGGCACAGATTTACTAGGCACACTTTTTAAAATATAAATGGCAGTCCTCAATACATCTCCTCACAAAAACTCTGGTAAATTAGAATGACTAAGCATGCACCTCACCATATTCATGAAGGTACGGTTCTCCTTCTCAACAACCCTATTTCGTTGGGGAGTAATTGACATAGTATATTGTGCTTCAATGCCACAGTCTTGCAAGAACCTAGAAAAAGGTCCAAGGTTTCCACTAGTTTCATCATACCTACCATAGCATTCATCATCTCTGTCAGACCTCACTTATTTAATCTATTTACTAAAGTTCAATTCAACAGCTACCTTGAATGCTTTAAAAGCAACCAAGGATTCAGATTTCTCATGGAGCAAATCAACCTAACCAAATCTAGAGAAATCATCAATGAAGGTGATGAAATATTTAAAGCCACCCAAAGCAGTAGGAGTAATGAGTCCATAAATATCTATATGAATCAACTGTAAAACTTCCTCACTCTTGGTAACTTGCAAGTTTTTCCTTTATACAATCAATGCAGGTATCAAAATTAGAGAAATCCAAATTATGCAATGTATTTTCCCTAATCAGCCTTTTCATTCTCTCCCTAGAAATATGCCCTAGTCGCCTATGCCATAACATAGATGTATTTTCAGCAACTCTTCTATGTTTATTTCCAGCAGCAATATTAACATTGGAATATTATTAGTCAATATAAACAACATCCAATAGGTATAAACCATTACATAATACACCAGAAACAATAACAACATAATCAAAATATAACATCATCCTTTTTTTACTAAAGTGGAAAGAGTACCAACAACTATCCAATAAACAATGTCTTTTAAAAGTAAATAATGTTCAGTACATAATTTTAAGGAAACTACTCCTATGTGCTCCACTTTCACATTAGCTCCATTTCCTACTGTAATCATCAGCTCTCCTTCATTTGACCTCCTCCTACTTCAGAACTCCTGCCAAAAGTTTGTAACATGAATAGTTGCACTAGTATTTAACCATCATTTATTAGAAGGAACATTAACAAAATTTGACTCAAAATAAATTAGAGCTAGAGGGGTACCTTTCTTCTTCTCAAGCCAGTTTTTTAAATTTCTAACAATCAGCCTGTTTGTGCCCAAACGCATCACAAAATTTATAAGTTTCCCTTGAAGAAGGATTTAAGCTTCACTGCTAGAACTCTCCCTAGATTGTTGCTGTTGTCGAATTTAACCATATAAGTGCACGCATTGCAACAAGTAATAAAGTGATGAATAGATATCATTTTCACAGAGAATTATATCTATTAATGCTAAGTACTAAAATTATCTCAACCTAATCTTATCCAAACAAATAGAATTACTAAATAAAAAGAAAACTAAATGCAAGAAAATAACAAAAGCAAAACTAAAACTAAGAGAATAATGTAAATAAGTCTAGGATTACAATATCCCTTAATACTTTATTTAGAATCTCTTAATTCTTTCTTAACTTGTCCAATGATTATGAGTTGTTAACTTAGATATCTAATTCTTTTATATGTATCTCCCCATATTCATATAAAACTACCCCTCTTAATTAACTCCCTATATACTTATGAGAACAAATTTAAGAATAGAATATTAAGATCAAGCCCTAATCATGCTTACATATGGTTTGCTATTATATTTCTATCTTACAAACAAATCAATTCATTTGATGCTCAAATGCCTTGAACATATGTTATTTTACCTATGGCTTAAACCAAAATTTCCTTTCTTAAGTTCTATTCAAATTTACCTAATTAATTTAATTGGTGATCAAGCAATTAGAAACATTAAGATCAAGATGAAATAAACAATTCAAAAAGCATTAAAAAAAGAAAGAAAGAAATTAAGAAATCCAAACTATATACAGGTTCAATTGCAATCCTAGATTGAGAAAACTTAGTTCAGAATGAAAAATAAAAACAAGAACAATAATCTAAGGAGTTCTACCATCATGACAATAATAAATCAAAGAGAAGAATTAGAGAAGAATTAAAGAAGAAGAAAAAGAAAGCAAGCGATCTAAATCTTCAATCTTCAACTCTTGGTCTTAAAGATCTTGAGGGCTTGAAAGCTTCTCTCCTTAGCCCCTATTTGGCAGGCAGATATCCTCTAAAAGGTTCTCTTTTTATAGCCACATTAGTTGTCTCCTTACCTAAGTAAGTGACCCTCGGCCATAACCCTTCATATCCAAGGCAATATTTTTAATAGATCATAGGATCTCTTTTGGATTGTGTATTCATTTAAAATAAAATTAGCATCAAATCTACTCCAATTCTTTAATATCCAATTAAATCAGTGCCAAATCTTTAATATCTAGAGAGATACCGTAATTAATTAGAATTAATGTCTTTTAAGAAAAATAATCAATAATATCACATATTTATTTAAATTAATTTAATTCAAGACATACTAAAGCCTATTTTTTATATAAAAAATGAAATTTTAGGCTATTATCAATTGCCTAGAAGATTGTCCAGAATTGTCACTCAGGTTTTCTTAAATTGTTTCTTTTTACCTTTATCCTAAAGAAATTTCTCTACTCATTCTGCTAGGCATTATATGAGGTCCTCAGAACATCAAACTCAGGCGGGAGTGATTCAAACACTTGCTAGATCAAGTAACTCTCCTAAGTTCACTTTCGTAGCCTTTAACTTGTTGTACCAGTTCACGAGCTTCATGAGATGCTCACAAACCCCACTAACACCATCATATTTGGTCTTTCTCAACGTAGAAACATAAGGCTAATTAACTCAAATAGGCCAATTTTCGAAACAAATTATCAAAATAGGGTAGTTTTGAAACTTATTTCCCCTCTATGCCTGTTTTTGACGCGCTGGCAGTGGGTGTAACACCTACCTATATGGTATAATGTCACGTACTAATACTTAACTTGTACTGATAAATTAAAGACGAGTAAATTTTTAAACTGAATTTTACAATTTATCAACATCATTTATTATGTAATTAAATAATTACGTGTCTATTAAAATATCAAAATGGTTATTTAAGTTACGTAATCATGTGACTAATTAAAATATTAAACTTTGAGTTTGATATCACGATTATGTAACTAAAATAAAAAGATATCTATTACTGATTTAAAACCTACGATTACGTTATCACAATATTGAGTAAAATTCCCTTTCATTTGATTACATGACATAAAAGAATATTTATTAATAACTTATAATTAATTATTAAAATTATGTAATCACATAAATAAGTAAACCAAATATTTCCTTTTAAATGAAATACCATAAGTACATGACTAATCTAAAAGCACACATAATAATAAATAAAATTATTAATTACATGATTTGATTTTTAATTAAATTTTCTTATTAACTTTAATTACGTGACTTACGATTTGTATAGATTTGTTTCTTATTTTTAACTTAAATAATCCAGTAAATGATCTCATAATAACTTTAAATACTTTTCACTAAATGACACACATTAAAACACATATTAAATACTTATACATAAATTTATTATTAACTATTATTCATACAAAATAATGGGTACACATCCTTTTTTTTTTTTTACATAGTAATACATCAAATGAATTATATCTAAACACTGTTAAATTAAAACACAATCTTCCAAAGTAACTTATTTTACTTCCACCTCATTTATCATATAAGCATACGCCTTTATCCAAATCCTATAAATTTTGAAAACACCATATTTGAAAGTGGTGAAAATTATATATTCTTTGTAGGGTTTTAAATCATATAAAAATAATTATGAAAACTATGGTGCTTTCAGCTATATACCATACATAAAATTATTTCATGGCTATTGTTAATCATTAAAATATGGATAATTCATAACTAAGCATCTTGCATTAAGCTTGCTAATAGCCATTTAACTAATTCTAGACTTTCTATCTTATCTTAACAAGTACTAGACTCTTTATCAATTACATGCTCACGTGTCTTAATATCATAGGGCTTTAACCCTCTTTAAATAATATTTGCTTAGATGATCTTATATCTTAGGGGATAGCCCCCATTTAACTTTCATCATTAACTAGCCATTATCATGAGTGAAAGATTTTCCTTGACAGGAGGCATACCCTAAACATAAGTGGTTATACCATATCCTTTTTAGTGAATTCCACTCAACATATCTACACCCTTTTGGTAGACCATATCCACAAAGTGGACCTTGGACACATGTAAGACTTTCATGGATCACGTGCCTTTAGATCATCTCCATAGTGTTTTCTTTCTCATTTCTTTTCTAATCTTTCCAAATTAACTCTTTTTCATTTTTCTTTTATTGAGGATCATTTCCAAGATTAGAATATTTTTTCCACTTTACTTATAGTGAGCATGCAATTGATACAAGCATAATTTCAAGGCAATTACATATTCTTAGGCCATTCATCAAGCACAGAGCTTCACTATCATATTATCATTTAATGGCCATACATCATTGACTTATTTTCATTGGCCACACATCATCAAGTCCAAGGCTTTAACATCATAATAACATTCAATGGCCAAATATCATTGAGAATGATACTTAAAATCTTATAATTTACCTTGAAATCACCCCTTGAGTCATACTTAGACAAAAGAGGTTTCTTAAAATGATAACCCCACACTTAAGCCTCAAATACTCATTCTTCATTCTAAGTTTAAACATTTAGAAAACTTCCTAACTTACCACCTTAATGCTTACTAAATCCACCATAAGGAGTAAACTAACCTTTCTAAATCAAACTCTAGAATACACTCTTAATACTTTTTCCTCTTAATCAAAGATTACATTCTAATGAGGATTCCATACTAATTTGCATTCTAAAACATTGTCTTATGCCTAAACGATGTCACCCCCAAGTCCAACTTCTTTCTTAGGCATTATAGCCGTTCTTTCAATCTTCCCCACACCATTTACTTTATCTTCCTTGTGTCATATAAATCTTACACTACCTAACAAGCCACCATTCTCTTCCTTTTGAACCCTATATAGCCAATTCTACTAATATGGTGCATCATAGGTCTTTCTTCAAAATTTTTCACTAAAATTGATTGAAACATGATCAAAACACTCCAAATATTGCTATCACCTAAATAGGTTATATAAACTTTATTGAACTCTATTATGGCTGTGACACTATTAGGGAATAACATAAGTATTTTAAAGTTCTTTTAAACATAGGTAAGCACAAAGGTATATTAGTATGATTCTAAAATCTCTTAATCTAATTTTAATACTTAACTAATCAAATATAACTCCACTTGAAACATCTATGACCGTGTGCACTATAGTAAATATCTTTAATTGACTTCAAAACTAAATTATACATAGATAGTCATAGAAAAACATTGAATCATTATAATAAATCCACAACCATACATTAATTTACATTGTTTCTCATAAAAATAACTCCATAGTCGTGAGCTATCTAAAGAGGAAATCTAAATATTTCAAACCTTTTAGGCTTAGTTAAGTCTAACAATACATCAAAGTATCATCAAATCATGTGCTTGCTATTCATACATGAATAAATCACATCCAACCACTATGACACCCCACAAGGCCGTGTGCATCAAGAGAGGGATCTAGACCACTTTTCAAACTATTTAATACTAAATAAGCATAAATCACATCTAGACATGCTTAAATTTACATTCAACTACTTAATCTTGACAAAATTCAACTAACATCAAAGAATCACTCACACAAACCCTAGGTTAACATCATGAAACAATCAAGCTAAATTCACTTAATTAAGTCATAGATCTACCTAATCTTGCCACGAATCATCCATATTTAAGTTCAATCCTCAAGAACCCCAAAACCACCATGGATTCAAGAGTGATAAAACAATAGCAAATCACCATGAAACATAGATTTGAACTTGAAAAACCTTAGGTTTAAACCCCTACCTCTTGAAGACAAGCTTCTTCCCCTTTGATCTTGGCTTTTTCTCCTTTTTCTTCTTTCTTTTTCTTCCTTTTCCTTTTTCCGCCATGCTTGGCCGTGGACTTGGCTTCCCTCATTCCTTTTTTCTTTCTTTTCTTTTCCTTTCCCCTTTCTCCTTAGTTGGCAGTGGGTTTTGGGAGCTTTTGGGGATTATTTGTTTGTTATCATCATTGGTTTCTATTTTGTTTTACTAGGCAACCAATAGGAAGCCATGCTTTTTGCTTGTTCTTATCTAGTTATGATGATGTCTAGTTAGATTTGAACAAACTTGGTTCATTTGGAACTAAATAAAATCTAGTTGGGTTATTCTAACTAAGTAATGATTACCTTTTCTAACCAATCATGTGTTGCCAAGTGTCAAGACACCATAGGTCAAGCTCCTAGCTAATCACATACATCCACTTGTCACTATCCTATTGGCCCACCCTTGGCCAATCACATGCTTCCAAGTGTCAAGGCCCCATTGGCCAAAATTCTAGCCAATTGCATAGTTCCACACGTCACAATTTCATTGGCTAATTTTCTAGCCAATCATAGTCCTCCATGTGTCAATATCTCATTGACCCTTTCTCTTCCAATCATGTGCTTACACATGTCACAACCTAATTAGTTTATTTTAAGCCAATAAAATTCTTACAAGTGGCAATATCTTATTGATTCATTCTATAAGAGTCACTTTCGATTAATTTTGTTATGTTATTCTCATCTAATCCAATTATAAAGTAACTAGAAACAAATTAATGGACTAAATGATCAATTTAACTAATTACTGATCTCTAACTTTTCATTGGGCAGAAATGTCACTGTTTACATATTCAAAATTATCAAATTAATACTGTTTAATTTTTACTATTCCATTAGGTATTTCAACTAATGCTTAGTTCCCCTACATAGTCTTCAATGCTCTCTTCAATTCAAGCAATTATATTTTAATAATAAAAATTAAACAAGGTAAAAAATAGTAATAATTGTTATAATAACTATTAGGGCAATTAGGGCTATGTATTTTATTCTAAGTTAGGGGCGGATGTTACAGAGGGATTGCTTCTTTTATTTTTTTTAATCGTCACGTAGGCAAAGCACAAGCTGACGTGGAGCATGGGATAACGCCACGTCGAATTGCGCCATATTCTCCGACGCCTTTCCTCTTCCTCTTCTCCATCTCCTTTCTTCTTCTCTCATTTTCCATTCTTCCTTCTCTCCATTTCTTTTCCCTTTCTTCTATCCATTGCCACTCCTTGGTCCGGTGCCGGTGTTGCCATTGTTGCTGCTGCAGGTGTTGGTGTTGCCATCCATTACCGGTACTAGTGCTACCGTCCATTACCGGTGTTGCTACAAGTACCATTTCCATTTTTTTTTAATATATATGTTGCTTGCTGCATGTATTTTTTATTTTTTTTAATTTTTGTGTTATAATTTTTATTATTTCTTTCCTTTTTGTTTAATGTAATTTTTTATTTATGAATTATAATTTTTATAAATTAATGTTTTTCAGATTTGTAAAATAGTTTACTGTTTTATTGTTAATATTTTTTATTTAGATAATTTTATATATAGTTATTTATATTTTTGTATTTATGGTTATTTTTTAGGTGTAGAATATTAATGCTTATTTATTAAATTTATTATTTGTTAGTCAAAAAATGTAACAAGACATAAAAAAATGAACATAACAATTAATTTGTTGTAATTATTAATATTTTCAATAATATGAAACATTTAAAAATTTGAATTATTTACAAAGCTTTGAATTAATTAAAGTAAGTTTTTTAGAAAAAGTTATAATTAGTGTTAATAATAATAATAATAATAATAATAATAATAATAATAAAATAAGATGATATTTGTTAATAACAATATTAATAATATTAACAATAATAATTTACATAAATTTTAATTATTTATGATATGTGTATATAAGCATAATGAAATTAGCAAAAGGTTTATTAAAGTTAATATTTATTAATAATATTAACTGAAGAATGATAATAAATGTTTACTGAGAATTATTTTATTTATTAACTAAAGAATGATGACAAATATTTATTAATAATATTTTAGATATAGAAAAATTAAATTGAGAAATATTTAAATGTAGTTTATACTTATTTGTTAAGTTTATTATTTGGTAGGCTACAAATATAATAACAATTTTTTTCTTTTGTCATTATTAGGTACATTTTAAATATGGCTTCGTCGAGTTCTAAATTCAGTTCCGCTTTATATTGTCATCCGGGGCCAGAGGATCTGTCTTTGCTAACCATGCAAGAAGACTCACGTCCCTCAACACATATGGAATGGCAAAGAGGATAGAGTTCTACTTGTCAAGAAATCGTGTGCGACATGTGACCAGGATCCTCTTAATGCACTTGTTCCTTACTTCCGCCTAGCTGGAGTTCTTGGGATTGCACAAATTAGGTACTGGCCAGTTGACTATCACTTGGTTAGTGCAGTTGTGGAGCGATGGAGGCCAGAGATACACATTCCATATGCCTCAAGGGGAGTGCACGATTATGCTACAGGATGTTGCCATCCTTTTGGGTTTACCTATTAAATGGGTTGCCCATTATTGGTCATAGTGTGGTTGATATTTTGCCTATAATGCGGTGAGCTTTTGGTGTGGTGCCACCTGATGTGAAGATGTCTAGTTCGCAATTGAGCATAAAGTGGTTAGACCAGCAATTTTGGTTTAATGCAGACACGCAGTGTACTAAGTAGGAGTTGCAGCGACATGCATGTGCTTATATCTTGAGGTTGATTGGTGGCCTTTTATTTGTTGATCACTCCTCTTGCTACGTGCATTTGATGTATCTTTAGTTTGTTGAGGACCTAGACCAGTGTCGCACATATTCTTGAGGTTCAGCTGTCCTAGCATTTTTGTATAAAGAGTTGTGTAAAGCAACAAACTATGCCAGGCAGGAGATTTTAGGTGTGGGTCTGTTGTTGTAGCTATAGGCATGGGAATGATTCCCTATCATTATGCCTCGATTACTGACACCTACTTTTATTGACATCGAGGACATGCCACTTGGCAGACGGTTAGTTACACTTACTCCTTTGATAATGTTTATTTGTATTCTTTTGTTTATGTTTTAAATCTAACTTCTTGTTATTTATGTTGAAAATGACAGTTGGAAGGGTGCAAACGATTTCGTGTAGAATCCTATGCATTCGCTGCCAAATTATAGATATCACCTATAGCGAATGAAGATGAGAGATGTTAGTATCAAAATCCTACAAATTAATTACATCAATATAATCGTAATGACATATGGATAAATTTTTATTTACAGATTGTCTTGTAAGCCATATACTATTAAAATTTTGTTCAGGCTACCCCAGATGCGTAGAGATGGCGATCATATATGGCATGTAGTTGTCCCTATGATATGCTTTCATATTGTCGAGTGGCATCAACTTGATCGTGTCATGCAACAATTTGGTTACACACAGCACATTCCGCACCCTCCTGTTCAGCCCGATTACCTGCATGATATCACATCACAGGGCAAATAGGCTACAAATTGGCCACTTCAGCATGGACAATTTATTGAGATGTGGAACCGGTGTTGCGATTTAGTGTGTCATGCAGGGCCACTCGTACCAAGAGATCTGAGTCCAAACTCAATTTATATGATATGGTATTATAGGGTCACTTGTCGATGGATTACACCAAAGGGAATGAAGAGTGAATTGATAGCAAGATGATTATAATTATAACCTTGTCTGTCTTCTTTTTTTCTTCTATTCCCTTTTTTTAAATAAATCAGTGCCTTTTTTTTCTACTATATATATCCCTTTTCCCTTTTCCTCTCCAATCACCCACCCTCTTCTGCAATAGAATGGCCCACCACAAGCATAGAATGCCCAAAGTCCCATCCCCTTTTTTGTTATCAATTTTCCATCAATTATTTAGTTTTTTTTTTTATTGAATAACAAAATGTCCCATTGTTTGGCTATGAATAAAAGGTGTATATTAAAGTTATTTCTCCCTCTTATAAATGTTTATTGCTCTACCTCTTTGGTTTTCTATAATTCTCATAGCATTAATAGGTTTATGCAAGTTGTTTTTTTTTAGGCAGAAATTAAAATATAATATGTTTCTTAATTGTTTGCATATGTAGATTATGGCATGATTACATCATGCAAGGAAGCAAAAAGTGCTTGTAATGTTGATAATGTTTTTGGAGATGTTGAATCAGTTTTACATTGTTGCTGATGAAGCATTTGTGTTATGTTTTTGGCTAATTGTTTAGGAAGGATAGTGAAAAAGAGAATAAGTTATGATCATCATAATAGAGTTATGATAAGAGATGTCAATTTTCATAAGATTGTTTTTATTAATGACCTTGCATGCATAGAGAATCCTAGGATGAATTGGAGGTGCTTTAATAGGTTATGTGACTTGGTAAGAACTATTAAAATGCTAGAACCAACGAAGCATATGGGTATAGAAGAGCAAGTTTATTTTCTTACACATTTTAGCCCACGATGTCAAAAATAAGAGTAATAAAGAGGCAATTCATGACGTTTGATGAAACAATTAGTAGGCAGGTTTACCAAGGTACTGCATGCTATGTTAAGATGTCATGGTATTTTATTCAAACAGTCAAGACTTGTTTTTGAATATTCTAATGACAAGCGATTCGAAATGGTTCAAGGTCAATAAAAAATAATATTTATAAAACTTGTGCGCTCACTCAATTCAAAAAAAAGATTATAGTGCTAAACATTTATCAAGGTAAGATGCTTTGCATTGATTAGAATTGCTTAGGAGCTTTAGATGGGACATATATCAAGGTAAATGTCCCACAAGTTAATAAACCTAGATATCGGACCAGGAAAGGTGATGTAGCAACAAATGTATTAAGGTGTTTTTTCACAAGACATGCAATTTATATATGTCCTACCTAGATGGGAGGGATTAGCTACAGATTCTAGGATCCTCAGAGATGCTATACATTGTAGGAATGGATTGAGGGTGTCACAAGGTATTTTTTAAGTTGTTTGGGTTGATGCTTTATATGTGGTTTTAACTTTTAAAGTACCAGTCATTATTTTTTAGAATATTATTTCTTGTGTGATGCTGGCTACATGAACAGGGAGGGGTTCCTTACACCTTATAGAGGATAAAGGTATCATCTTAGTAAGTAGAGGCAAAGGGGCATAATCTACAACACTACAAGAATTTTTCAACATGAAACATTCCTGCGACAAATGTCATAGAAAGATGCTTTGGTTTGTTGAAGGGAAGATGGCTATTATAAGACAAATCTTTTTATCCTGCAAAGACAGAAGGAAGAATAATTATTACATGTTGCTTGCTCATAATCACACTCATGATCACATTAGAAGGGAAATGTCATGTGACCCGTTAGAATAGCAAGTAGATAACATTGAGGAAAACTTAGACGGTGAAAGGATAACTCATATGGAAACTACTGATACTTGGATAAATTGGAGGGATAATCTTGCTCAAGATATGTTCAACGCATGGAGGTGACAACGTGATATGGTATGTTTGAAAGTGTGAATTGTAATTTTTTATTGACCTTTAGATTTGATATATGATTTGTGATCTAGTATGCGTATTAAGTGAACAGTTTTTTATTTATTTTATTATCTCAGATTGCTATGAAAGCTAATTTTGAAAAATTCTCAGTGGCCAGTAGCAATGAACAAAGTATTATAGGGGACAGCTGCGACACTTCTACACCAATGACACAAGTGAGTGAATTAGGAGAAGAAACATAAGCAGTAAGAGAAGATGCAAAAATGATCATATTTGACCAAGAAAATTCGAGGACAAAACTTGCTAAAATGATCATTATGCATGAACCTCTTAGTATGGTTGAACACATAAAATTTCCAAGATATTCAAATTCTCTCCAATCTCTATTCATGATCCCATGTTGCAACGACACCAAATATGACATCTTGAAGATTTATGACTTTGAGAAAGTGAAGACAACGTTGTTGTTGGAGAAAAATTAAGGTATAGATGCAATAAAAACTGACATGTGGACTTTCAACTAAAAGAGGGGATTCATGGCTATCACAGGTGCCCATTTTATTGACAGCTCTTGGACATTACAAAGTTGAATACTGAGGCACATTCCTTCATTTTATATACTAACTAGTACGGCACCTGTGCAATTGCACGGATCATTCGTTACTTTGATTGTATTATTAACAATTCATTTGTACAGTAGAATAAATTAACTTTATTTAATCAGAGAATGTCTAAGAAACCATAAATGATTAAACTTTACTAAAGAATGTTAGTATGAGTAAATATAAATTTTATAATCGATAAACAAATGTAAATAATATTAACTACAAATTAGTAGAGATACAACTACATAACTCTTTTCTCAAAAAAAAAAAAATGATAAAAAGATTAATCTTCATTGAACCTGTTAGTATTCATATTAAGAAGGCATCCATTTAAATTCCTCGAATGCATCTAAATCATCTCAATGTATAACAAATAACCATGGCACAAGTTAGTCGGAAAACATTTTATCTATTGTTAATAGAAACAACTCACCCCTACCACACCTAGTTCTATCCTTAAATACCGGTGGAGACTAAGTTTTGTGCAGTGGTAAAATTAGGATCTTATGGGAATTAAGATTGATACAGTATTTACATAAGCATGCAGAGTTAATTGCCTCTAAAAAACCTTCATAATGTTCCCTACAGAGCACACTTCAAAGGTTCTTCTGAAATAATCCTAGCTGTATGTGACAAAGTTGTAGACTCAAATGGTGAAGTTGTTCCTCCTGATGAAGACTCCATCAATCAATTGAAGGATACTATTGAAAAATCTGGCGGTGAAGCTCTCCAAATTCTTTGCGTTGCTTACATGGATACAGGAGATAAATACTCATGAAAATCCAATTCCCATTAACAGTTCACTTGCCTAGAAAAGAAAAGTACTACCAATGTTCTATATTCAAAATCAATGATTTCTCCATAAAATTATCTAACAGCGTGTTCCGTAAATCAATATTGCTATGATGAATATGTATTTATAAAAGAGATCAGATATGAACAACAATAATCTAATTAGATTAAAGTTCATTCATGCTTAAAGTTTCATGCTGATAGTTCATTCATAATTAATAAAATCAAATTTAATCTATTGAAATTTGAGTAGTCATGCTCACGTGATCATCAATCACAGTAGCATTCTGACCCTTATGCTAGTGCTTACGTAGTTTGTTGACTGCATCCAAATTGTTAAGAAATCCAGAAGAACTCCACCAGGCATTCTGAACCCAATCACCATTCAGTGTAGTCATGGATGCTACAACTGCTTTTTGGGAGTCCTTAAGGGAGAACACACACACACACACACATACAAAGCAAAGTAAAAAACATCATTAGATAGGCTCAAACAGTTCTTCATTACTACTATTCAGCTTAGATGACAGTAACACGTCAGGTCTACATAACTGAAGCACAATGTACACGAGAAAAAAAAATTAGAAAATGAAAAGTACCTCAATTGATTGTAACTTAGGCCATATTCTGAGATGGGTAGGTGATGTTCTGCACAGATGTGTAAATGTAGTTAAAAGTATTTATCACACCTTACACTTTGATGTAAAAGGATGTTTAACAATAAATAGAGAAAATGTAAATAAGTAACTCATAAGTGGAAAAATTAAAACTCTGCTATTCTAAATAAGTCAAAGGCACCATGTTCACAATGATAAGGAACTCTATCTAATATCTGCTAAAGTGAAAAAGGGAAAAAAGTTACATAGAACCATTATTTGCAATATAACTACTTTGCAGGTTAATAAATTCAGAGAGCCATTTATGTAGGAAAGAAAATTACACATAAAACAACGCATGTATAGGGGAGGTGATAGATTTTCATAATGGTGGTTTCAAGGTAAGTCCAGCACTACAGTATGCACCAAATGCAAAAGAGATCGAATTTGATCACTGACTATGCTGTATACCAATCAAGTCAACATCTAAAAAACATTGTCATGCATAAAATAAAGCAATCAACAAATGCTTTGGACTAACTCCATTAATGACTGCATTGACAAATAGACTTTATCTTTAATAGAAACCTCATGAAAGATAAAAGAAATAGAATTTTAGTTGCTGAATTAAATATGCCCACAAACCTTCCATTAGTTTATTGAAGTTGCATGAGCAAATATATATAATGCATGGGAACCCAAAAGCATTTTTAGTAAATGATGATTCAAACAAAACCTTGACAATCACTTGAGCAACCAATTGCAACAAACTATATGAATTAACTCAATCCGTGTAGCATCATCATCAAAATTTCTGCAAGCTAAGGGAATTTCTACTCAAAAGTTAATGGTTCAATAACTTAATAGAAGATATTCAATATCCTTAATTGTACTTTAATTTCCTATTCATGTTTGATCCTATAAGATCAGTGAATAGTGTTATGTGAGTGGACTTGAGAGGGACAACACTACTTCACCCTTCCATGTGGAGTCAAAGCCCCGTCTTCTTAAGAAATGAACAACTCATATCAAATTTAATGAACAACTCAGCCTCAACTAGCCTTAAGAACTTTAATAATGATTTGCACACAAGAGTTAAGATTTATAATAAATACCACATTTTTATAAATTGATTCATTAGTCTATCTCGTTATTTGCACTACAGCTGATATTAAAGAACAAAAATAAGAGTCCTTATGGGCATTTTCAAATTTGCTTATGGTACTGTTTTCTCTGCTTAGCATATAGCATTTGCACCAATTCATACTATCAAACTAAATAGAAATAACTTTATAAGGAAGTAAAACAATGACTACTAATTTGAAACCAAATTAATTCTCAACAAACATGTTACTTTGTTACCAAATCCCATTGCTATCATATGTTTCCAAGTTAAGATAAATGACTTGAAATCACATATTAAAGTTTCAAAGGATTTTCTCACTCTACTCTTCCCAACGTCATATAATGCCTCAAGTTTCAGAATAATGACAGGATATAATAGACCTTGAAAGACAGCAAACATACCCATTATGAAATTGCTAATTTTTCCCCTTAACTTGAGAAATTTAAGGCGGAATAAGCATTTGCTAGATACACAACAAAAAGTAGAGCTAAAACAAAAAAAAAATGATAACAAACATACATTATTCTAAAAATGCAGATTTTTGAAATCTTGGAAGTCCAAATAAAGGATAGGAAAATGTTTAGCACTAAAAGGCATTTAATTCATCCAAATTATGCATTTACATAAGTAACACATCTAAAATGGCCAAGACTTGAAGCGGGTAATAAGTCATTTAATTTATTCATACTCATCTACTTAACTTGTACTATCCTTTCCAAGACTGAATTCTAAACGGACTCAACAACCAAATGAAGACAGCTTAAGTTATTTGTAAGGAAAAGATACAAAAAAAAAAACACCTGAAATTTAATCAAAGTAAATAAGTGTTTCACTTATCTCCACCAGAAAAAAAAAAAAGAAAGAGAAAACTTTTATATTATTTTGCTTTCATGCGCAATAGCAAATGAATTATCTAGCTAGCAAGTACTTACTGTATAAGTTGTCTTTTTATTGCCATCTTGTCATGCTATGGGAGTGACCAAAGGCATATCTATATATATAGCAAATCTGGAATATATATATATATATATATATATATATATATATATATATATGTGTGTGTGTGTGTGTGTGTGTGTGTACATACATATTGAGCTGGTAAACAATCAACCACATATCATAGTCTACCCTCTTTCCTTATAACCTAAATCTCTCATGAGTTTATAACAACCAGATATAGCTCTACCACTTGAAAGCTCTTTATTGCAAGCGATGGGTGATAAAATCAATACATACACAGATACAGAAGCACTAAAAAGTAAAAACTGACTTGGTCCAAATTACCCATTGAATCTGAAGAAAATTTATAAGACACAGAGGGAAAAAAAAGAAAAATTATTCAAACTTAATACGTATTTCATAATCTTATAGTAATATATGCTAGAAAAAGGTTCACTAACTGAACTTTTCAATTTCAGCAAACTTTAAAAAATTGGAGAAAAGAAATTAAACTTCAACAAAATACTGGAATTAAGTATGCACAACATCAATAGGAGAGGCCATGAGTTTTTTATTAGAACATAATTGAGTGCACATGATTGTTAATCCTATTATTAGTCATACATGCAGAGAATGATGAAATAAAATAATGTACAAAATGTAAACAATGAAAGTGAACAAAGAAGATATGAATCAATAATAAAAATCTCAAATTCAAACAAAGACGCTAGAGAATATAACAATCTATAATGAAAAACTCAAACAACAGTCCCAACAGCTTTAACTTAGTCAAAATCCCAAAGCAAAAAGAAAAAGACAAATCTAACCTATTGCCATAATCCTAACATAGCTCATTTGCTTCAAGACAGCTTCTTGGCTGCAACAAAAAGCTTCGTGGCTGCACAATTGTGGTGGACACAGTCAGGCCTCTTTTTTCTACATGATGTGAAGAGGTTTGAAAACAAACTAACGTGGGTTAATTAGACAAAACACAGCTAAGAAGATATTATAAAAATCAAAGAAAATCTCAAACATAGCAGAGAAGGCATCAATCTATAATAAAAATCTCAAACAACAGTAAGAGAAGACTCTTGGCTAGAGAAGATGCCAATCTATAATGCAAATCTCAAACAATTATATAATGTGCAGAATTGGTGAGCAATATTGGAAACCCAACCAATGGTAAGCAACATTCTCATTCCACATTTTGGAGAGTATAAGAAGTTATCATGACCACCAACCCTTAAAATAAGAAAATTTGATTGGAGAAAATTCAATATTTCATAAAGCAATTCAAACAATTTAACCCAACCCGTAGCAAGTTTAGATTGAGTTTGTAACCAAATATATCATGAATGTGTGATTATTAACCTACAAATCTCACATTAAGGAATTGCCCTTTGTCTATCTGCATCCATAGGAATAGTATAGACATCAAAATTCAAATGCAGAAAAAGAAAATCAAGATATAAGATCTCAAATATCAATATTCAGAAAGTGAAGTTTACTTAACCTAGATAACTTATTCAAATTAAACTCCTTAGCAAGTGACAAATAAAAAAGGAAGCAGGTAAATATAAGCAAAAGAGAAACAGGTATGAAAAGTTTATGTTCACACCATTTGCTCAATTATAGGTCCAGCATCAAGGCCTTCAGTCACAAAGTGACTTGTTGCACCAATTAATTTCACACCTCCATGAAAGCCCTGCCGAAATAATCTAGCATATTATTAAACACAAAGAGCACAAAACCAATGGTTCAAAGTGCAACAGTGTAACCTGTGAAAATGCAGGAAGACTAACCTGCTTAGATGGATTGCCACCCTTGAATGTTGGCAACAGGCTATGGTGAATGGGGTTAGGAAAAAAAAACTAAAGTTCCTCTTCAATTTAATGATAAGTATTAATATTATCAAATATTAACATTGATATACTATAGAAGATAATTATAAATTCATAGGAGCAAGACCCCAAGAAGGAAAAAGGGTAATTAAAAAATGAAAAATTGAAGATGGAAAGGTTCCAGATTTTTAAAGGAATTGAAGTAAAGCGATTGTGATACCTTCTTTGAGGGTTTGCTTGTTGTAGTGAATATTGTAGACAGTATAGTAAAACCACCACTACAATGTGGAATGCAATCCTTGAAGTGGGTAAAACCATTGCTTTCTATGCAGCTCTGTAAGTCTATAACTGTCGGTGAAACTATAAGAAAATCCAGCAAAGCCGCACATCCACCAATGGCCAAGAGACAAAGCCAAATCTCGGAGCTATGAAGGGATAGAGACAAAGAGAAAAAATGAAACAGAAAGGTAGAGAGAGTGTTAAAACCGGGGGGGGGGGGGGGAAGCAGAAAGAGGTATCGATAAAATGAAAGGAAAATGCGAGAAAATCCAATAAAACGCAAAAAATAAAAGAAAATAAAAAAAATGCAGTAGAAAGAGCAAAAACCACCGTCCGAGAACCTTCAGAGTTTAGACACATGCTAGCATGCTTGAAGGAAAAAATCTAAGTATAAAAAAAAAAAGAAAGTTGGAGGAAGAGAAGAATCAAGCTGAAATTTAAACGAAGAAGAAGAACCAAGCCAGGAATTTTATACCTTGGTTTTAAGCTGCAGACAAACCAGCGAAAAGCAAAATGGAAGAAGAAACAGGAAGGAAGAGAAGAGATAACGGGGAATGAAAAAAAGGATCTGACGGGAGTTTCAGGAGAGCTGAGCACCGTTGGATAAAAAATAAGGTTATGAAAATCGAATCAATTACTAAATTGGTCGAAGGTACTTATTTAAAATTTAATAATTTTATCGTAATCAAATTAAAATATAATTAAATATATATTTATATTTATATATAAATAATATGCCAAAACAACAAATATTATTCCCAAGCAAAAATTATACACAACAACCAACCATTTCCCAAATTTTCATCCAAAGATCACAAACCAAGATAACATATTCACTTACAAACCATACAAAAGGACAAAAACCCGAAACTTCTAGACCGAGAAAAATCACAGCACTATGCATTTTTCAAAACAAACAAAGCCATTAACAACCACGAGCATAAAGTCAAAAACAATTTCAATGCCGAAGATGGTCTAAGTAACAGTCAAAGTCCAAACACCAAACTCACCTCAAAAAATCCTTTTAAGTTCATAACTTGTGTCAAACAGGAGATGGGCAATGAGCTAAACACAAATCAGCAATGAAAATTACTGTGTATTTTCCGTCGAGGCTTGGAACTCAGCAGCCACCGAAGAAATGAAACGAATAAAGAGCCCTTCGAAATCCCTAACCAACCCACAAATCAAAAACAAAAAGAACTCACCGGCAGATGCCAATAAACTAAAAGATTATATTTTATAATTCGAACATACACAAACATAGAGAGAGAGAGATAGAGAGAGAGAGAGAGATAGAGAGAGAGAGATGGAGCGAGAGAATCTTTCAGCACAAAAGAGAAGTAGTAGTGGTGGATTGCCCACTATCACTGTTGCCGATAGCAGGCCCGCTTACCCCATGGGCGGTAGATCCACAAGACCTTCGACAGTATCAAGATCACCATCCTCTGTGGCTTCGTTACCATCCTCGTCCTCCGCGGCACCTATTAGGGTTAACCCTCGGACTCCTCCGACGCCGATGCTGTCAAACAGCACCTCATTGAAGAGACCAACCGCATCCTCGCCGAGATCGGATCTGATGCCGGGTTGACCGGTTCAGCTGGTTTGGAACCGGTTTACTAGTTTTTGATCGATTTTTAACCTGTTTTTTGTCCTACCGATTCTGGGAGGTAGCCCGAACAGTTGAGAGGACCGGTTCTCGGTCCGATCCAGTTTTCAGATCTCTGATGAAAAAACACATCAAGGGCCAAGGAGAGGGGAGAACTAGGTGGGAAAATTTTCCCTCTGAGAGTGACACGTGCCCCAGGGAAGGGTTTCTTTTATATAGTGGACATAGATATTTTATAAATTTAAGTTAATCTACTTTGTTAATGAGCATGAAATTACAATATATTGATGATTTCCTTTTTATTGTCATTTAGGTTTGTTATGTTCCTTGACCACACACAATTGATATGTTATGGGAAGAATTAGTGGAGTGTTTGTTGGGTTAGAATGTTGATACAAAATTTTCTCCAATCACTTTAGATAATTTCTCTACTAATGATGCTTTATTTGACTTATTGTTGGCCAAGTTGCAACTTGATAAATTAATAAGCTCAAGTTGTTTATTTCATATGCATTGTTGTGCGCATATTTTGAATTTAATTATGTGGTGTATTGGAAGTGCAACACCTAAAAGAGAGGAAAATTTTGAGGAGACAGCCAAACAATTGCATATTCCTTTTACAAAAAGAAAAAAAGAAAACAGTTTTTGATTGTCCAATGAGATGGGAATTCAACATACTTAAAGATTCAAGTTGCCATAATATTAAAGATGTTTTTGTTCGTTTGAAACAAGACTCCAAGTATAAGACCTTCCCTACTTAAAATGAATGGGAATTTGCAAGAGAGTATGCAACTGATTGAAAGTTTTTTTCACTATGATTGAGTTATTTTTAGAAACAAAATATCTTATGCCAATGTATATTTCCTCAAATTTGTGAGGTTAAACTATAATTGAATAAATAGTTGAAATCTCCTATTGAAGTGATAAGAAATATGGCATCATCTATGTTAGAAAAGTTTGAAAATTATTGGAATGTGATTCATGGCATAATAAGTGATGTTGCCATGATTGTTAAACTCTTGAGTTAACCCTTTTAAACTCTTATGAGATTACAATCTTAGGACACAAAAATGAGTTTACTCGTATTTAAGCTCTCTTTTTGGTAAACTCTTGCAAGTTTAAGTAAACTTTTGATAGAATCTATAGAAACTCTTGATTCTACTAGCGAGTTTACAAGTATATATTTGCACATGATTTTGGCCTCAAAGCATATTAATTTATTTGGTTGGTTACTTAGGTTGAGTTGCCTATATTATCCAATATGTATTGGGTTTTTTAACCTAATTTTATGTTTTTATTTTTTCTTATTATGTTTTGGAAAACTAAAAAATACTATAAATTACTAAGTTTGGTATAATATAACCTTTGAGTTAGGCATTGAGTTATGTTTTTACTTTATTACTTTTATTTTATTATGGAGTTGAAATGTTGAATTTTGATTATGGGTATGCTATTAAATTATATTTGGGTATTATGATATGTTTTTAAAATATTATTTTTGCAGTATGTAAACTCGTAATGAGCTTACGATTCGAGTTTACGGTTGAATTTGTTAACCCTGGTTGCTGTTGTTTTAAATCCTTCTGTAAGATAATTTTGCTTGATTATTACTTCCCACAATTTTATGGTAGTGATTTTGCTCATGAAAATGATAAGATTGATCAATTTTGTTGTGATTTGGTGAGTGAGTATCAACATAACCTAAGTTCACTTGGGGGAGATGATGATAATTCTTAGGGACAATATAACATCACACAGCCTGCAGAAGAAAGATTAAATGGTTATGATTTGTTTGTAAAGAAGAACAACAAATCTGGAACTTCCTATGTTAGAATAGAGTTGGATCATTACTTAGAGGAAGTTTTGCCACGAAATGCGGATTTGATATTTTGCTTTGGTGGAAACTAAATGGTGTTAAATATCCACCTTTCTAAGCCATGTTTTAAATTGCAGTTGCGGTCACTGCAATTGTGGACACTGTGGCTGTTGCGATGCGAATTGCGACTGTTGAGACATGAAATTGTTATAATAGCACAAAATATAAAAAAAAATGCTATAATTATTGTAACTCTTAATATATCTTTTATTTATAATCTTGTATAGGTTTTTACACATTTTATAAGATTTTTTTGGGTGCTTATTTTATAAGACTTTATATTATCTTCATGAATAATTTAAACTAAATTTATAATAAAAGTAATATAATATTGTTGTGATAATGGTTATAAATAAGTCTTTTAAAGTCTATTTTTTGAGCATATATAAGTATAATATTAGCAAAGGAGTAAAAAATTTGACAATAAATAAATTTAAACAATTTTCTAATAATTGGATAAAAACATGTCATATTTTTTAAATTGATAAAAAGGATCAGACTTATTTAGAGAAGTACAACCAACTGTAATATTCATCAAGCCATCAATCATCCAGAGCAAAGTAGTCATTCATAGATATGACTTCATTACAAAAGAAAGCATGATAAAAATCCACAATTAATATTTTGAAAATTTAGGAGCATCATAAGAAATTTTTTCATTGACAGGTCACAAATAATAAAGTAAATTATTAAATTTAAAATAATAATAAATAAAATAAATTAAAGATAATATAAATAAAACTTACTTGATAATTATTACTACATGGTAGAATAGCATGAAAAATCATAACCTCCACTTTCACTTTAGCTATTACCTTGTGTTGGTCCTTGTGCAAAGATATAATCATAAAATCCACCACCTGATTGATGATAATAAGGATTATGATAATTCATTAAAAATTAGTGAAATAGTGAAGCTTGACTACTTGCACACTGATCATATGTATTGAAAGAAGGATGGTGATAATATGGTGGATAGTAACTTTAACTACTCTAAGATGATTTATCAATGCCAAAGTCACTAAAACTTTGTGCAATATTAGAAAAGGAAGAATATTCATAAGTAATATTTTGTTGCCTTCTTCCTCTCTTGGATTGGGATTCACCTTCTACTATCACCAAATGAACTATCAGAAGGAACCAAATCTGGCCTATGAGTTGTCATATCAGTCAAAAGGTTCCTATCACGCCAATGGTATGATAATTCCTAATATGGATCATTTTGTCTATCTTCATCATCATTATGATCACTTTTCATCACCATCATTACCATTGTTGTTACTTAGTAGATTTAAACTACTTTGACTATTATTTTCATCAGAACTTTCATCATCATCACCAACTTTCACATCTTCATTATCAGTATCAATTCTAGGCAGCCACTTTAAATTTTGTACCATCTAACAATGGACCTTCCCTTTCTTCAATCCATGGAGATAATGGATCATCTTCTTGAAATATATAGTCAAGAGTGATGGGATTGAAACTAGTTTCAATTTCTTCTTGACTCTCCTCATTTCATGTCTCATTTTTAGCTTCATATTATAAAATGTGAAGTCAAGTTTTTGTAAATTGTTATACTTAAGTCTATTTCTTGTCTTTGTATGGATGTAGCTAAATATGCTCCAATTTCTCTCACAATCTGTAACTGAAGTTGTTTGACTAAAAACTTTTATTGTCACACGTTAAGGTTCAAGAGCACATGAGCCAAATATCATCTACCATTAAGCTATTTAAAAGATAAGTGATATAAATAAATTAATTGTCACATAAAAAGTAAAGTTAAAATATATTTATTTGTATAAAAAAAAAAGTAAATAGTATTTTACCTGGATTCATTTGAGACCAACCTCTTTCAGCTTGTAGTGTGTCAAATGACTCGCTTTTTTTTTTCTCAAAAAAGCATTAACTATATAACATAATATAATATGCCAATATGTAAATATATAATATTAAATGATAAATATATAAGATTAAAATTTAAATATTTATTACTAACCTGATTTAAAGCTTTAATTTGATCATCTATACTTCTTTCTAGTTTGATGATAATATTATTGGTTCCATCAAATGTTCCTTTATATACATCAGTGCCATGTTCAACTTCGTATTGAAATTGCGGGTTAAGAAAATAACCGTAACAAAAATAAGGTAATCAAGGCATAGTGTCATAAATATAAAAGTTTATTACAAAACATAAAATTATAAAATATATTGACATACTTACAAAATGAAGATCTAAATGCATGAATCTTCAACGCTGGTCTATTATGTCACTATATTTAGAATGATAATAATAATTTTGTTAAATTGATTGTTTGGCTCGGTCTATAACTTCATAAATAAAATTCATCGTTGACTTTTCATCACCGTAGATTAGCCTTAAAACTTTTACTATAGCTTAAATACTTTCAATAAATCACCAACCTTATTACAAAATTCACTGCTTACAACAATTTTTTGTGCTTCAAATACTGGTCTCTTTTTCTCTTTTCCAAATTTTGATCTTTTAAATTATTCAGAGTTGAACATATTTCTCAAAAAACTTTGCCTTTGCTTCATAGTGGCCTAAAGCTGCAAGAATTGTGTTGCAAACCGTGTAACACCAGGATGAACAATTTCTCTACCCCTAGTAAATTTTTTAATTAGATTTACTATCCATTTGTGATTATAAATAAAAGTTGTCACTATTTTTGCATCATCCAATAATTTTTTCATATTTTATTTTTTCCTATATTCTCCAAGTAAAGATTTAAACAATGAGTACCACATGCAGACTAATAGAGATGTGGTCTCTTTTCTATTAACTTTTGACTAGTTGCTTTCAATACTTTTTCATTATCTGTAATCACTTGGACAACATATTCTTCTCCCACTGCTTTTACCACTTTATTAAGTAACTAGAAGTAATAATCTATATTTTTGCTATCAACATTAGAAGAAAATTGACCCCTTGCTGTAGTATACAAGAAAATTCATAATATTTGTATGATTTATCTATCTGTCTAACCATTACACATTATTGTTACTCCTTTTTCCTTCCATGAACCTTTTAAATTATCTATCCATTCATGCATTTTTTTATACTAAGATTCTAAATATACATATGAAATTTCATAAGAAGTTGGGCACTTAACTCTTTGGCTAACTCAACAACTGTAACAATTAAATTATACAACCAAGGAGAGTTAGATAAACTCATAGGTAAATGCTTATAAATTATAAACTTGCTTACTGCTTCTCCAAGCTTCTTTCTTAGTATTTTCATCAATCCACCAATAATTTTTTGTTGCTTCATACTTTTACTTCTCACAAGGTTAACATCTATAGATCTCAATTCAAAAGAAACATCTTGTAACTCAGATAATTGTGGCCTTGTGACTCCACTGACTCTTGCATGAAAGCTTCCAACCCGGTCATACATATTTTGAGATCCTCTTATTTGCTGTCTGAATAGTTGTCTATCTTTCTATTCACAGTGTAATCTAAGGCTTTCCTACATAGCTAGCCTCATTTGTTCATCAATAATGTCTTTAACATTATCCTCTTAATCATATCCTTCTAAACACGCTTCAAATTCTTCTTTTCTTTTTTTAGAGTTAATTTTTTTTTTTACTTTTTCATTCATGAGAAGTTTCATCATTTTATCTCTCACAAATGTGTTGACTTTAGGACAACCTGCTATTTGTCCTTTATAATGTTCTATATATTGCTTCAATCTAGCAATGTCACCCTTTATTACTTTTTGACAAAGTTTGCATGTGATATTATTCTGATTTCCAATAATAGGTGTTCCAAAATGCCACCCAATGTTATCACTTGGAATACCCTTTGACCTTTTTGTTGGAAATTCTTCTCTCAGTAGCGTTGTTTAAATTTTGTAATGTTTGTTTATAAAAAAAAATTATAAAAATTATTAATCAACAATTTACTTTAACTTTAAATTTTAATATAGACTATACTAATTATCTTTTGTTTAACCAATAATTAATTAATAAACTTAATTATCATAAAGTTTTGATTAATTATATATCATGATTACTAATGTTAATATGACATTGTTTAAATTTTATAACACCTATTTATAAAAATAAATTATAAAATTATCAATTAACAATTAATTTTAACTTTAAACTTTAATATAAGCTACTAATTATTCATTTTTATTAATCAACAATTAATTAATTAATTAAACTTAATTATCATAAAATTTTGAATTAATTAGCATTATTAGTTATGTCCAATAACATATTTCCTTCTCTATTCCAAGATATACTTATCTCTTTTTCAAAATTTCTTCCCTCTTCCTTAATTTATTTTTTTCTTAATCAAACACAAATTTTTAACCAAAAATTAATTAATTAACTAAATTATCATAAATTTTTTATTAATTATCATTATTCCTAATGCTAAATACAACATTGTTTAAATTTTATAATACCTATTTATAAAAACAAATTATAACAATTAGCAATTAATTTTAATTTTGAACTTTAATGTAAGCAACTAATTATTTATTTTTTAAACAACATTTAATTAATTAACTTAATTATTATAAAGTTTTGAATTAATTATAATTATCAATTTTTGCCAATAACATATTTCCTTCTCTCTTTCTCAAAATTTCTTCCCTCTTCATTACCAAAAAAAAAAAAAAATCTTCCCTCTTCCTCAATTTATTTTTTCATAATCAAACACAAAATTTTCAGATTATTCTTATAATTTTCTCCAATTTTTTTCTCCATTAATCATTTTCCCAAAAATTTCACACTTCCTCTCTTCCCCAAATCTGATTCCCTCTTTCCAAATATCTCTCTCTTTTCCAAATCCCAAATTCTCATATCAAACCCCCCAAATCTGTATCTCCCGCTCACATTCTCGCACCCTCCCCCTACTGGCTTTCTATTCCTTTCCCTCATTATGTCCTCATGTTCTTTCTTTGTTCTCCCTCCTCCATCATTCCTCTCCCCCTCGTACTTTCTATGTCTTCCTCAATCATCGACCATCCCTCTTTGACAAGCCCCTCAAGCCCTTCTCCCCTTATGCTTTCTCCTTCGACAGAGATAAAAACAAAGATCACAAATTTCAAAAGAATAGAAACAAAAGAGACAGAGAGACCTAAGAGTGATGGCCGATGGGTGACTGCTTGCCTGAAGAGTGAAGCCGATGGTCCGATGATGGTAGTCTATAAGTTTGAGAGGCGATTTGAGATTGATTTAGAAAATTGCGACTATGCGTAGATGAGATGGGATTTTTAGAGCTCTGAAAGGTGACTCCGTGAATGTATTTTGGCTGAAATGCTTTTTCATGTGAGAGAATTACATGATTGATACTTTGAAAACTTTGATTTTAAAAAAAAAAGTGGAACAAAACAGCATTGGGTACAACGCCATTCCGTTGCAGCCATAACGCTGTTTCGTTGCGGCGATTTTCTATGATTTTGAGTCACACTTCAATTGCAGTGTGATGCAATTTCGACCACTGCCGTAATTGAAATATTGCGGCGGCATCATTTGATGTAGTCTATAATTTAGAGCCATGCTCCAAGCAATTGCAAGAGACTTATTAGCCATTCTAGTGTCTATTATTGGTTCTGAATTTGTCAATTTACTTTCGGTACAAGTGGTAGGTTGGTGAGCCCTCACCATAGTAGGTTGCATCTAGAGACAAATAAGCTTTAATGTGTGTCCAGAATTGGTTGTTGCCTATAAAAACAAAAAATAATCAAGGTTCTGAAAATCGAATCGGTCATTGAACCGGTCGAGGTACTGATTCAAGGTTTAATGGTCGAACTGTGGTCGAATCGTGGTCGAACCGGAGTATAATTAAATATATATTTATATTTATATATAAATAGAAATATATATATATATATATATATATATATATAATTATTTATATAATACTAAAATAAATAAAAATTATATAAATATAACATAAATTAATAATAAAATTATTTGAAACATAAAAAAATAATGTTATAGATCAAAAAAATGTTACATTTATATAAGTAACACAATAAAAAAATGTCATAAAGTAAAAAAATATTACATTCATATAAACAACATAAGTTCAACAATGTTCCATCAAAAGTAATCATAAAAAAATTCATAAATTATACAGGATTATCATAATCAGCATTAAATTGTTGAATATTTTCATTAAAAAGATCTTCTTGTTCATATCCACCATCATGATCATCATCAAATGAAGGTTGCATTGTTGCTTGACTTGCTTCAGCCATACCAAACTCAATATTAATATCTCCGCCTTCTAAAAAAATAAAAGACTTAGTTAGTTTTTCCACTGGTACATGAACTATTCTCCTTCAAGTGGTGGCCACAAGTTCAGAATAATAAATAAAATAAAAAATGAGAGAGAGAAGCAACAAAACAGTTCCTGGTGCTTCGCACGCTATGTGGCAGCGTCCTTTGTGTAAAAGCTAACAGCAGTTGACTTTGCGTTTATGTCCATGTGTCCATTCCACAAGCCATCAGCTTCCGAGGCTTGTTGAGGCCACGAACTAAAGTTTCGCACGTGATTCATTCCTCACCAAAAGAAACAAAAGACGGCGACGTCGTCTGATTTTTTTTTGTTTGAAAAATATATGTTAAAACGACGTCGTTTTAACATCAAATGTTCAAAAAAAAAAAGATCAAAATCGGAAAACCGTGAGAACCGGCGCCGGTTTGACCGGTTTGATACCGGTTTACCGATTTTTTGACTGGTTTTTTACCACCCCGATTCCGGGAAATAACCTGAACCGGGGAGGGAACCGGTTCCCGGTCCGACCGGTCGAACCGGCCGGTCCGGTCCAGTTTTCAGAACACTGAAAATAACATAGCCCTTCCTTTTTTATTTCTTTTCTACATTGCTTTGTTAGTTGATTTATTAGATGTTAATTTTTTTTTGGTTAACGTACAGGGCCCTAAGGCCCAACAGAAAAATAAAACTATAACAAAACAACTCTAGGAGCACCAGCTCCCTTAGCATCACTTAACAAAATCTGCTCTATGTCTTGCAATGGGCTCTCCCATATTATCAACCCACACACCTAGCCACTTTTATCTTCTTTTTTTGAAGGAGCCATTTGTGTTTACTTTTACCCACCCCCTTGTTGAGGTTTCCAAGTAACTCCTAAGCGAGTGTTCTTCCTATTATCCTCCGTATCCTATTTCTTCTTCTCACTCACCTCTATCTGCAAAATGTGCCACTCTATAATTTTCAGAGGGTTATTTGGTCTATTATATTGTTCTTCAAAAATTACTTTTGTTCCTCTGTTTCTATAGTAGCGAAATGGTGATAGCCCACCTTCTCTTTCACTCCTTATACTTCCTTTTCCGTAATTATTCTTTAAATTCTCTTTAACCCATTCTTGTAGTTCTGCAATATAGAATTTCTCCCTTTTAGTTGGATCAAGGGTTGCATTCCATACTTGGGTGGCACTTGGACAGTCTCTGAGAACATGCAAGAAGGTTTCAATTTTAACCTCACAATCCTAGCAATAGGGGTTAGCATTGCTCCACTTGGCTCTCCTTGCGTTGATGTTAAGTCTTCCATGCCAACAGCCAGGTCCTTATTCTTTCTTGACTAGGTAAAGTCCAAATTCCTTCATCTTCTTTCAACAACTCATAAGCACTTTTTACCTTGAAATTCCCATCGCTTTCACCAGGCCAGTATAGACAATCCCTCTTAATTCATCCCTTGGTATTGGCATAGATTTTAGTTTATTTATTATCTCTGGTTGCAAATTTTTCTCCAATTTCTTCTAGTCCTATTCATTATTCCCCCTCTCCCCACCATTTCATAGATTTTGTCACTTATCCCTTCTCCAATATCTTTTAGGGCAAAGTTTTTCAAGATCGCCCCCTTCCCAATTCAAGGATCATTCCATAAATTAGTTTTTCTTCCATCTCCCCCATCCCACAATTCAAAATTCCTGAGTTTCTACATACATTAGTTATGTTTTTCCAGATTTTTTAGTCTTCCTGTTTCACCACTATCTCTTTGTTCATGTCTTGGCCTCTGCCATATTTTCCTCTTAGCACTTTGACCTAAGGGGCATGCACCTCTGTTTTGATTTTCTATGCCTATTTTATCATGCACACTAGATTCATAACCTTTAAGTTTCTAACATTTAGGCCTTCTCTTTCCTTCAACTGGCAGACATATTTCCAATTCACAAGGTGGCACTCCTTTCTCCCTCCCCATGGCTCCAGATAAAACTTCTTTGCACCTCAGTTTCTATTAGAGTTCCTTTTGGAATTTTCACTCATCATTATATATATAGGAATAGAGCTAATTACTGAGGTAGCTAAAGTGACTCTTCCTGCTAGTGACAGTTGCTTTGTTTGTCATCCTAATAATCATTTTTTCACCTTATCAACCACAAGCTAGAAAGATCTCTTTCTAACAAGTCCATGAAAGATCAAAATTCCAAGATACATGCCCAAGTTGTTTGTTTCTAAAAATCTATATATCTCAACTATTCTTCTCCTTATTCCATCCTTTACATTTTAGAAAAAAAAAATTTGGGTCTTTGCACAATTCACCTTCTATATTGAGGCTTTGTAAAACTTCTCTATGCATTCCATTGTGCATCTTATTTGATCCACTCGTTCCGAAGTCACCTACTTCTTTGACTTGAGGAACCTGAACCTGGTTTGGGACGTGCCAAGAAACAAATGACTCCTGAACTGGATCATCCTCTGTCCATTGATTATCATCGAACTTCAAGTACTCAGATAACTCAAAAGACCACTGCTGGTTGGTGAAATAGCTGTCAGGTGAATCAGCCAGTCTTGGATTTTTATCTGTCATTTTGGTACCTTTGATATGATAAGAAAGGATCTTGGCGTAAACAAGATATATAAACACTCCACAGCCGTAGTTTACTGAGGTGACTTCGTGGTGACCTTCCTATGAACTATGATAGGAAGTTTCAATGGTACGCAATGCGAAGTAGAAATGCCACGTATCCAATATCACTGAACAAAAAATATAAAATTATGAGTACAGGACAAACTGAGAGTGGGGCATGCCCAGGATGACCTGGGGAAGACTTTCAAGAGATGTTAAATGTTAATTTTTAATTGAGTAATTAACGAGTCTCGTGGTTGGACCAACCCCTTCACAACGGAGAAGTACTAGTCAAAAGTGGTGGTGATTTGTGGTCTGATGCAAGTTTCTTCGAACCACAAGTTTAAGTCTTTGCTTGCATCTCATGAGCTTCCGGATAAATGGCTTTGTCTGCCCTTCTATTCTTTTACAATGGAGCATGCTTTGCTCTGGCTTCTAGATTATCTCTAGTGTGCCATCCAAAAGTTTGGTGGGAATTTGAAAGATCAAGGGCATGCTTCATTGAGAAGATAGAGAAAGTAGAAGTCTTAATTTTCTCTGTAGAAAAAATAAATAAATAATAAACGCAAGTTGTATATCAAAATTTTTCATTCTCCCATCCCATCTTCTTTCTAGCAAGTTAGTATAAAATGACTTGCATATCAAATTTTGACTAATCCATTCAATTCCTTAAAGATGACATAGAGAGCACTAATTCATTATATTTAAGGGGCTATTCGCTTTTTATTGCATTTGATAAAAAGAAGTCTTAATTGACCACAATAAATTCATTAAGAATATTAATTTGATACACTGAGTTTCGCTTAAATTCAATGATACAATTAAGAAGAAATTTATATTTTATTTGTAGAAGAGATTTCTTTTGTTGCCAAAGCATGCGTTACACGAAGAGAGTTTTTAAGTTTATCAGAATTAGTCCAGTGCTTACACATTATTGTGTTCGTAGCTTGTACAATCAGCCTTCATTGACTCTAATTAGCTTTGACACCACTAGAGATTCACAATAGGGAGGAGAGAGGAGGTGATCCCATACCAAATTCTGGTCCCATGCAGAAAATGGTAAAAAGGGGTCCCGAAGAAACACTTACCAGGAAGTTCATAGGTATCCTCTGTGGCCTTTCATTTTGGGGGCCGCGTTCCTTTGATTCAAATGAACATGCAAGTATATAGCTAATAGAAGTTGACATCGTATTGAAATCTTGGCTGGCTCAGATGCAGCATTTCAATTTTGAATTCTGAGTTTCGTTAGTCTGAATTTCTCGTGGTGAGCTGATGATGAAACCAAAGGCAACTAACAACAGATGTCATTTTCAACCCATTCCCCTATTAGGCATATGTCAAATCAAAACATCCACTCTCCTCAAGTGTTCAACCCTTGTTTCTTGGAAGCCTCGTGGCACAGCTGAGTTGTGCTTTTAATTAAAATAATAATAATAATAATAATATGATGAAGGGATTTTTTTTAATAAAAAGTATTTTTTTATTAAAATAAGTATTTTTTATTTATATTTTAGTATGTTTTAGATGAATTTTTTCTTTTTAAAATGATGAAGCACTTATGCTTTCTTTTTAACTAAAATCATCTTCCCATCTCTGACCTTTGGAATTTTCAGCAATGAAAATATTACGGTATGGAATTTCCATTCCTCTATCGATAACAAATGCTTTTCTTGAGCTTGGTTCCATGAATACTCTGTGATAACCGGACAGATGACTGCTGCACAGTGTTTGTGCGTTGTCAAATTTATCATTGCAGGTGTGTGCTAAACATGTGCTTCAAGACTAGACCATCTGCTCCCTTGTAAAGCTGCAGCTTGCATTTACAGTTATACGTTCTAGCTAATCGTATGCACCTTGCTCAGCTCATTCAAATACTGAAATCTTTTATGTTGTCCACATCCCATTCCCCTTTCTTCCTTTCCCTCCCTCGTGGCCAGCGAGTCTTGTGCTAGCCTTTCTTTTCTTTTTCATTGTCAAATTTTGTTATTTGTCAATTTCTCTCGTCATAAAAATACAGTGCGGTGACTGGTTGGCAACAAAAGTAGATAGAAATTAGAAAGCAGAGCTAAAACTCAAGATCAGGGATAACTAATAAAGCAAAAAAATATCCTACATTACAGAATAACAACTAGTACATCCATATAATATAATAGGACATTAAGCATGCATTATATTTTTTTTTTCTTATCATATCACAAGTCACAGCCAAAGGCATGGATATCAAGCAACAAAATCACTGCAATACACACACACAAACAACGGAACCAGAAAGACCATACAACTACTTATGCTCCTCTGCCGCTGAACAGAGGACCTCGCTAATCGTTGAAGCAAAAGGCTGGATTGGTTCTTCAGCATTCACTTCAAGTTCAAGCAACCTTAACCTCGATGGTCTTGGGCTTCTTGGGCTCAGGCGGAGGCAATTTCTCCACAGTGACACTCAGCACGCCGTCTTGGCACACGGCGGAGATGGCGTCGCTGTTGGCATTCTCAGGGAGCGTGAACTTGCGCATGAATTTGCCAACCCTTCTCTCCATCCTCAAATACTTGGCCCCTTCTTTCTCTTCCTCCCTCTTCCTCTCCCCGCTTATCAGAAGCACGTTGTCGTCTTCCACCTGAACCTTGATGTCCCCGGATTTCAGCCCCGGCATATCGATGACGAACACGTAAGAGTTGGGATATTCCTTCATGTCCGCAGGAGTGGCGGCCATTGCCTTTGCATCCCGCACGTATGTCCTGGTCGGAGCACTGAGGGTCTTCGTCGGAAGTGTCGTCTGTCAGGTCCATCATGTGTTGCAGAGTGTTGAACAGCGGAGAATCGAAACCCACGACCCTGAAATCCATGACTTTCCTCTTTCCTGCTGGAGAAATTTTCTAGGGAAATTAGAGTTGCTGAGAAAATATCAAATTTTCTTCCTTTCGTCCGCGATTCTGATCTGAGGTGAAGGGGACGGATTCGACTACTTATAAGGGCGGCAGAGGTGTTAGTGGAAGAAGAAAATGGAAGTTTCTGGAGAAACAGAGACCGTGCATAGCAACTTCCAGCAGGTTCGGTTACATCTTAAAATCCTTCTACTAGCGTCCAGAAGCTTGTGGTTGATATTTTTTATTTTTAAATTTCAGAAATTTTTTTTCTTTTTCTTTTTTTTTTTTTGGTCCAAGTGTGGGACATTTTTGGGAAAAGGGAGAGGGGGATCAATCTCGGAAGGCAACTAAATTGCCGCAGAACCACATGCCTGATCCACTTTCAGAAATTTGAAAAAAATTCATAGATTGCAGCAAATTATATCTTACGATCTTCTTGTTTGGGCCTCTGAGTATATATTGGGCTCAGTTAAGGACCAACAATAAACAGTCCCCCTCCGAACGAAGGAAATGTGACACTGACACCTATACTATGCTGACAATACAGTGAGGACGAAATCAATCAGACATGTATTTAATGGCCAAAAAAAAAATAATAATTCAGACATGTATTTAAGAAAACGACCTATAAAGTCGAGAAATTCTTGCAGAGGTTTTATCCAATACATTTTAACATTAAATCATTAATTGATTAGAAAATATATTTATTAAAAAAATATATACTTTAAAATAAAAATAATTAATATTACATTAATAAATATATTTTTAATTATTTAATATTAAAATATTAAAATATAATTATATGATACTATTATTATAATAATACTTTAAGTATATACAATAATTTATCTTAAAACTAAAATGAAACATAAAAGATCGAGAAGCCGATCTTGTTAGATTACGAATGACTCAAAGAATATCCTATGCAAATATTAAATGGTATTTGTGCATAAACATTTTTTTTTATTTTTATCTATCTTATAAGATAAATTATTTAGTTTTAAAATAGAATATTAAAAAAATATTAATTATTTTTTTCTAATTTCACTCCTATTTTTCAATAAAGAAAAAATTAATAAAGTAAGTAAAATTTAAAAAAATAAATATTAATGAAATGAGGAAAAAAGATAATTTATTGAATTATATAATTTAGTCTAATATAAAAAAATATTATATGATCATAATTTTTTTTGTCAAAATTTTTAACAAAATAATTTAATATATTTTTTGACTCTTAAATAGATAAATAATCTATACTATTTAATTTTATTTAATAATTTTTTTAAAATTTTAGTTGAATTTTTTTTAATTTTAAATAAATTCTACAAAAATTTATGACTTTTTTTGGTTTTGTGTAGGAATGTATATACATTCATACATACATGTATATACACATATATATATATGTATGTATATATATATATATATATATATATATATATAAACTTAATTAGTTATGTCCTTAGACCTATCAGGATCACAATGTTATTAGATCGGGGCCACCCTAACTCAGGCAAACCCTGTCTATCTTACGGGCTGACCAACACTTCACGCACTGCTATTGAGACAAACCTTAACTCTGCCTATCAACACTAAGTCCTTGAACAATCCTAATTTCGATTAATTTTCTAAGCTAAACAGAACCTTAACGAGACTTTGATATCATTTTTTGACTTACAAAAGAATAGATTATTTCATGAGTTCATCCTTGTTGATATTGACTCTATAGAATTAGCTCACACCTTAGACAAGAATGATTCATTAAAAATCTTATTCTCAAAAATCAAGATCCTTAAAGTTTATACTCCTTTAGATTGGCCTGTTCACATATATACTCAAAGATAAAGATTATTATCTTTGAATTGATTGTAAATTTATTAATATTTATGATTTTTTATAGGTCGATTGCCTTTAGTCTGTGATCCACTCGATGGAGACTGAACCACGAGATGCTTTACCAATTGAGTCCTTGACATAGGATCTATAGAATTTAATGTGTATGGTGGACGACGTGGAAAGCATGAACATGCCTTCAGATTCCGCACCAGTACCTCCTACACCAGAGATTCATAAGCCAATTGAGGATCATGCCATGAGACGCGTTATTGCGGAGGGCCGGGGACTTAACAGGAGGAGACAACCTGAGGCCCCCCAGTATCTACCCATGGTGCCACCTCCACTAGGGCCTTGGTATATCCCACCCATGGGAATACATTTGCCCGATGCTTATTACATGGCTTCGCCTTTTCCTTATGCACCGCCCATAAGAATGTCTCCTGCACAAGATCCAGGCGCTGATTCGTCCATGAGAGTACCTCTTACACAAGATGTTGTTGCTTCATCATTCATAGGAGTACCTCCTATAAGAGATCCATTCAGCCTGGGGCAATTTTATATTCCATCGCCTATCGTGCCATAAGTCAGCAGCCATCTTCATCGGGTTAAATCCCATCTCCATTATGGTCGCCCAATAGTATGTTTGACCAGTTTTTTTTTCATATACTCCACCCATGGCTTCACTCGGTCAGCAGTATACCACACCATATGCCCCTATTATTCGACCAGCTACTGAGGGTGATATAGATGTCCGTGGGGATGCAGTTGTTAGTGATACATCAAATGAAAGTGATGATGAGGCTGCAGGAGACGCCGCTAGGGAAGCTGCGGGTGTGTCGACTGAAGAGGCTATGGGAGAGGCTGCTGATCAGGGTGCGGTGCAACAACTTCAAAGGAACTCACCATGTACGAAGAGAAAGAAACATTGTTGCAGCACACCACAGCAACCTGAGCCATCATCTTAACTTTATATGATCTTTGTTTATTTTAAAAATTGATATACTTCATTATGCTATCTTTTTATAAAGTATTGGGTTACTTCCTTCCTTTCCATGTACAATTTCACTGATTGATTCGATGGCCATGTATTATGTAAGGTCATTTATTATGTAATGGTTATGATAACATGCAAACACTTTGTTAATTTGATGAAGGTGTCATATAACTGAACAATTTATTGAACTTGCTAACATACTAATACACGTCACTACACATATACGATAAAACATGGTAATTTAATAAACACGCGACACATCACATGCATCTCATCTTATTATATTAAGTTACTGTGAGCTGCCAACATCTTGATGAGAGCTTTCTCCATCGGTGGTAGTGCGATTAGGGCAGTTTCGACAGTTATGACCTTCCTTTCTACACAGTCTGCATCTTTGCTTTGGTCCATATTCTATTCAATCCATTTCATTTCTTATACGCGTTGACTTTGGATGACCTTTTTTGCAAATGATTGATCGATTACGTATTAACTACCAAGGAGGACCGTTCGGCAAAAATTTCTCACTTCCAATTGGATACCATTGTCCACTGTAAGCATTGATAATGTTTTCTTGGCTGTAAACAAGATCCATATACTAATAACAATTAATCCGCATGGCGGCACAAGCTGCAATTACGCGAAAGCATGGATATTTAAATACTTGAAATTTTCCACACTGGCCCCTATCCATCTTTCAAACACAAACGCACTGTGTGATCACCTGTTTGGTTTATTGGATTGAATGCCTCCTCCACTTCAAACCTTGTGGTTTGCACATCAAACTTATGGATTTGGTGTGAACAAGCATCCTTTTGATTTTTCAGCATATGTTCAATCAACTTTTTTCAGAATCTTTGCCCAGCTTGAGCCTCACTGACAGCATTTGTACCCCTTTTAACAAAGTATTCAACCATCCTGTAATAAGTTACCTTCACCAATGCAATTATAGGTAAGTTTATGCTTCCTTTAACACTTTGTTAATGTATTCCAACAAGTTGGTTGTCATATGCACATATCTTCGACCTTCCTTGCATGCCTGACTCCATTTATTTTTTGGAAATCCTGTCGATCCATGCAGAAATAGCCTCACTAGTTTCAACAAAACTACTGCAAATTCTTTTCAAATTAAAGAGGCACATTAGTATAACCTACATTATTTAAATAAAAAATAAGACATGTATAAGTAATGGCTATTTGATAAACAAATATAATAAGTTATTGAATAAAATATTTGTTTACCTAGGTTCATAAGATCTTCCTTCAACTTAATATTCTTGAACTTATGATTGAAATTACTGTCAAAATGTGTATACAATACATATGATAAGCATTTGGTGGTTGCTACCTAAGCTGTGGATTACTTATTGCCCCTTTTATGCTTGCTAGCCAATCATAAATCAAACACAATCCTTGTTTAGTGGTAACATGCTCACGAATATTTGCCAAGAACCATGACCAAGATCCTAAAGTTTCACCTTCAACAATGGCAAATGCAATTGGCAGAATGTAACTATTTCCATCTTGTGTCGTTGCAATTAAGAGGGTCCCACGATACTTACCATAAAGATGGGTCCTATCAATCTGTATAATTGGTTTGCAAAAATTAAATGCATCACAACATTGTTTGAAAGTCTAAAACAATTAATGAAACACCCTACGTTGATCATCGCGACAATTATCAGCAATACAATCATTCGTCCCAATTTTGTAAATAACTCCAGGTGCAAGAAGTTTCATCAACTCAAGCCATCTAGGTAAGATTGTGTAAGACTCATCCCAATCTCCAAAACACTTCACAATTGCTTTTTGCTTTGCTTTCCACGCATTTCTGTATGATACTTTATATCCAAATATGCTTTCAACCCTCTCTTGGATCAATGCAATTGATACAACAGCTCTTTATTGACCTGTCTAGTATGCATGAGCAGACCAAATCAGAATCCAACTTTTTGTGATCTTGAGAAAGAAGAGGATTGACACAAGTGTGAGGGATCACCTCCATATACGATTTAACTCAACCCTCGAGCACCTCACACATAACGTGGTTTTATTTGATTCCACTACAACATATGCTTGATGTATCTTCAGAGAATAATGTTTTAGAGCCAAGAAACTGCCTCCTTTGGGTTAAATCGTAACCCAACAGATAATTCATCACCTACACTCCAACTACCAAGCACATATAATCCGATAACTTCCAGGCTCTTGATCTGAGGCTTCCCAATTGATATATGAAAAATAAGAAGATAAAGTCACAAAAGGATTAGATAATGAAATTGGTGCACCTGGTGGTACGCAAGAAACTGGAGAAACCACATATGCTACATGTTCTTCATCTTCTGAGGTATCTCCAATAACATTAAACTCACCTTCTACATCTGTATCGGATGATTCATCATCAGGAAAAAAAAAAATCTTCGTCTTCACTTGTGTCAACAATCGGGTCCCTAATGCAATTTTCACCATCATCTGAAAGGTCAACTTCAACACCCAAACACTTAATATCCCTTGTATGAGTTGCCTCCACAATGACATTTTCAACAGCCATAGACAATAGAGTATTCATATGGCATGAAACAGCAGGTACAGATGAACCACCTTCATCTATTGTTGGAATGTCGCAATTCTCTTCAACAAATATAACCTTTGCATACACTTCCATAACTGTCAAAACTGAATGTTGTTCAAAAATGTTAATCATGCACTCAACATCATCATCATCTAATAAATCAAGTCCCTCAAATTTGTATTCAGTACGAGATATAGGAAATCTATATGTCAGAGTCGAAATAATTTGATTTGCTTACAACTACAGTTTCAAATGAATTTTTTCCTTTAGGCAATCTAAGCTAATACCCTGTTTAATTTGTATCGGATCTTCTATGGCCCTCAAACATAAGACCTTCGTGTCCTTTATACTTTTGTCCATTTGAGTATATAAATATAGGCAACTGACTCATATGCACCTTCAATGATAAAAAAAAAGTAAATCGATTATTAATAAGTATAAATAATAAATTTCAATAAACCACAAATTCACCATAAATAACAACCTACATTATCTATATGTAACTAAATTATCAATTAAATATAAAAAATTTAATAAATCGAAATGACAACATTTATCATAGCAACATTTAATAAATACAACTAAAAGACAAATATGACAACAACAAAATCAAATGTAAATAATAACAAATATTTAGTGCAATAATATAATAATTTAATATGTTAACATAAATAAAGCATCAATGCAAAATAAAATATAAACAATGTGAATAAATAACTACTTTACTAACCAAAAAGGAAAATTATATTCAAAAACTGAATGTTCCAATAAGAAAATATATGGAAAGAGAGATATAAAAAAGAGAGATGTACGAAGTGCAAAAAAAGTGACGGAGGGATGTGGGGTATATAAAGGAGGGGCAAAGCGCTATCTGACGTCAAGCAAACGATAGCACCATGTTGGATTGTGCTATCAATATGTAAATAAATTATCAATTAAATATAAAAAAATTAATAAATAGAAATGACAACATTTATCATAGTAACATTTAATAAATACAACTAAATGACAAATATTACAACAACAATATCAAATGTAAATAATAACAAATATTAAGTGCAATAATATAATAATTTAATGTGTTAATATAAATAAAATATCAATGCAAATATCAATGCAAACTAAAATATAAAAAATCTAAATAAATAACTACTTTACTAACTAAAAGAAAAATTAAATTCAAAAATTGAATGTTCTAATAAAAAAATATATACAAAGAGATATGAAAAAAAGGGATGCGGAATGCAAGAGAAAGTGAGGGAGGGATGAGGGGGTATATAAGGAGGGGTTGGCGTTATCCCCTACTCCACGTTAGCTTGCGCTTTGTCCCTCCTTATATACCCCCTATCCCCTGCTCCATGTTAGCTCGCGCTTTGCCTGTGTGGCGCTAAAAAAAATAAAAAAAGCAACCCCTCCACAAGTTTGACAAAAACTAGTCTAGAGGGGCAATAAGTTTCAAAACTGCCCTATTTTGATAATTTGTTTCAAAAATTGGCCTATTTGGGTCTATTAGCAGAAAGATAATGTGGACTTTTCAACTTTATCAAACTTTTTAAATTTCTCGCTAACAGTTTTGAGAAATTCCTTAGCATTCTTAATTTGAGGGATACTCTCCTTAATGGTTTTCTCCATGCTATATTTCTTTGTCATCAAGCACACCTTATTTGAGTTTGCCCATTATTCATATTTCATCCTGTCTGCGGCCTAAGACACAGTTGTGGGCTTTTAAGGCTTATCCTCAGTGACGACAACATCAATATTTGAGATGACCAGAAATAACTTAACAAATTCAACCTAGTCCTCTTAATTGGTCCCATTCAGCTTTGTTAAAGCACTCATGCGCGTAGGGAAAGTTGAAAATTAATACATCAAAGGGAGATTTTTATATCCAATATATATCAACAATAATTAAACATAATAAAGCTCTTATACGATTGTAATCCTGCCTAAGGATTTCAAATTACAACATATTAGCAACTCCCATAAACATGAAATATTATGTCCCTAAAGCTAATACTGATAGGATACTGAAAACTTTAAAGGCATAATATTTAATGTATCCAACAAAATATCAGAAATTATATTAATAAGACAAACTAATAGGATAAATGCAATATTAATATAATCCTCAATGTAAACACAATAATACCATTATCAACAAAATACTTTGTCATAATTGGTCCTGCAATAGGCAAGCTCACAACTATATAAAGTCCCAAAAAACAATGCCAAATTTTCATTAAGGAGTATTCCCATAATTTAATTTGCACTAAAATTGCAAAATTCCACAATTTCAACATTTATGCAATTTATGTATGCACATAACATTAGTGAAAATTTTGTCATCATTCAAACAATGACACATTCGAGAGTGTATAAAATATAATATGCCCAATTATGTAATAACACTATAGAAAAATTTTTAGGAGCAAATTTAGAGAGTACCACATGATTTTACTAATTTTACAATTAGGATAAAATGCAAATAAATATTTTTAGAAATACAAAAAATTTTAAAATTCACAAAAAAAATGTGGGGCAAGGTGCGTGGAACCCATTTGCCAAGGTGTCAGTCAAAAATTCCAAATGAGTAGGCCCCACATGCTCACACACACATGATGTGTGTGTGGGATTGCACCCAGCTTTTGCCCTACCCAAATAACATGAAACTAGGTCGCATTACTCGGTTCCCAACCCACAATGGTGCTAAAATTGGGGAGCTTCGTTCTCCCTTGTTTCTCATTGGTTTTGCTCAATTCTAGTGCCATTGGAATCAAAATCACACAATCTACAATCCTCTAAATCAATTTGGTGAATTGGTTCAAAAAAATGGACGAAATCAAAAAGGGGGCAAAACTGGGGTTTTTCACAGTTTTGTGATGAACTTGGATCGAAAAGCTCAAAATTTGAGAAATTCTCAGCATTGGATCGAAGAATACATCATCATTGGTGGTTTCCCCATGATTTTACCCATCAATTACAGCTTAAAACTATTTGAATTTGGATTTCTATCAATAAACCCCAAAAACTCGAAACTGTTAAACAATAAACCCAAAAAACTCGAAATTGTTAAATAATAAACCCCAAAAAATTGAAACTGTTAAACAATAAACTCTAAACTCTATTGAAAAATTATACAAAAATCACATTATATACCCACAATTAGGGTTAATGAAGGCTCTTATGCCAATTGTTAAATTTTGAATATGCAAAAGATTTGACAATCAACATAATAAAAAGCCACAATCTTTAATCCTAAATTGTGGAATGTATAATTTGACAATAAAATTATAGATTAGGGCTTCAAATTACCTGGATAGGAGGAGGAAAATGAATCCATAGATGCCATTTGAAGATCCAAAGGAAGGAAGAGAATTTTTAGGTTCTTTACTATATATATATATATATATGCTTAATGTGAATAGTATTATTTGATAGTTTAGTGGTGAAAGTTAATAAATAAAAATCTAAATTAGAAATTGAAGTATGACTTAAAATTTAGAATTTATATTTTTATGCTTTCTTTTATCTTATTACATTGATTCATTATATTCTCTTTTAAGAACATAATTAAATCCAATAAATATAAGAATTATGTTGTAATAATAAATAAAGAACTTAGAAAAAAAGTCACGAAGGAAAATCCCTAATACTTGACTTTCAAGTGCCTTTGCACTATGATCATTTTATATGCATAAAAACTAGTAGGAGTAACTAGACCTAAAGTAACCTTAGATATAAAAATAAATAATAAAATAAAAAGTGTAAAAATTTCGCAAAAGGAAAATTCACTAATTAGTATTTTATAAGAGAACTTGTATGAAATTTAATTTGATGGGCTAACCTATTGATAAGAGAATTTTATCCTACTTAAAATACTAAAAATTAATTCTCAAAAAAGAACTTATAGGAATTTAGATAAATAGATCCTTTAAACAAATTAACCTAATCATAATTAAAATAACTTAACCAATCCCACCTAAACTAACCCAAGCACGGCCAGCCCCCCTTCTTAAAACCACCACCCTGTCAACTTCTGAAACAACAACTAAGGGGGGAAAAGAGACTGAGAGGGAGAGACGTAAACTGGGGAGATAGTTCTGACTTTGCTTGAGGGAGGAAAAGTGAGATATTGATCCATCATAGCCAAACAACTCAAAGAGGAGACCAAGCCCCATCGCCTGCACCCCACTCCTTCCATTTTCATGAGACTAAAGGTAGAGTTTTCAATTTTTCTTTCTTTTCTGTCCTCTCTGTTTTCATTGATTGCAGCAAATTAGATTATCATTTCACGTTTCTGCATATTTCCCCTTTCATTGTGGTAGCTTTGAAATCTCATAGTGCATGTGGGTTTTCTTCCATCTTACTTTCATTCCTCTTTCTATTGCTTCCAACGGAACAACCAAATCCATTCACAGATTCTTGAGCTTAAAACTCTCATTCTCTTTCAAATTAGTGTTGGTGATGGTCTGTTTTTGTTTACTGTTTTAGTAACTTTGGCCTTTTACCCATTTGATTTATAGCTGAAAAGAGTCCCCAGAATGCCGATATTTCAACATTAATTCTTAATCCTTTCCTCCTTGAACTGTGAGATGTGGTTGAAGCCAATAGAACCTGCAGAATGGGGCTAAGTTATCCTAAAATCCTATTAAATAAGCTACTAAAAACATTGAACTTACATGCAAACAATAACTATGTCCTACGAGGGTACCTTGTATTGTTTTCAAAATTTTGAACCTCAAAGTCTTGACTCTAGGACTTGAACCAAGCAAGTCTAAGACCCTCTGACTATGATGGAACTAAGGACATTTTGAATCTACAAACTCTATCTAGAACCTTGGATGCAAACCGTGACTGTTTATGCACTAGAAACCGTGGACTGAATACATATATGCATGAGAGATTAACTCTGGACTGTGGTTTGTCTTATACCTTGAGTAAGGACCTATGAATTGTACTGATATATATTTGCTTGGACTTTTTGGACTCAACTGTATACCTTGGAACTGTGGACCCGGCCACTATATATTAAAAAAAAAAACACAGAACTTCAATAATTTAATTACTATAATAACATATATCCAAGACCATGCTGCTGAGATCTAAGTTTGGCTTCAACCATGTTATTGTCATGTCTACCGCAGCTGAAAAAAAAATGATGATTAATTGTGTTACAGTTGTAGAAAGCTAAGTACTTTATTATGTTTACAGCAGTCAAATCCTTACTGTTTTACTGTGTGTACCGCAGCTGAATTGTTGATATTTTATTGAGTTTATAGCAGTTAAATTCTTGTTGTTTTACTGAGTTCACAGCAGCTGAATTTTTGGTATTTTACTGTGTTTACAGCAGCCAAATTTTTTGTGTTTTATGATGTTTATAGCAGCTAGACTCTTGTTGTTTTATGGTGTCTCCAGCAGCTGCAAACTTGATACTTTGTCTTAAATACAGCAACTCAAAACATGTGATCTGTTATGATGGGTTGTTGTTATATTTCTAGCACCTTAGTGTTTTTTTTTTTCTTTGGCTCTCCTTATGTGTATAGTTGGACTAGTATGATAATTAAATGTGGGCATTCAAAGGAAAATGCCTAAGATGATGCACTCAAAGGAAAGTGGATGTATGGGAACCCAAAGGTTGGTTCCATATGTATGAAATTATATGCTCAAAGGAAAGCAAAAATATGGGTACCTAGAGGTTAGTACCAAGAATACCCAAAGGAAGGTATTTTGTCCTGAATACACATAATTAAGCCAAAGTCTCCTTAGTTATTGATGATTTATTTTGAAAATTCTATGTCTTTTTACAGCTGAACTCACCAAGGACTATTTTAAATGTTTTTTTTATGGCTTAAAATTCCACTGGGAATTAAATTCTCACCCTGTTTGGGATTCCATGGTATTTTCAAAATACTAAATAGGATGCCGATGACCCTCACCATTATGATTGAGATTGATTATGTCTAGGTGTACGTCCCAGAGCTTGAAGGCTATGTCAAAGTAATAAATAATTAATATTAATATAATTAGCTTTGAGTAGCGAATGGCAGCCTAAGTATTCTTGTAAATAGTTATATATGATGTAAAGTCTCAATATGCCACTAGTGGAATAGTATCTATAGACTAACCTCCCCACACTTAACTGTTTTTCTTTTTGTATGTATATTTGATGGTGGCACTCATGTTATTGAGAGGCGTAGTTTATTTTGTTATAATATGTATATTGACAACGGTAAGGAGTTATGACCCCTACTTGACTTTAAATAGTTATTGATGTTAGACAAATTCTGACCTCTCTTTAAGTCTTTATTACGCTTAGATTAAAATAAACAAAAGTGTATGCATATAAGGTCTTACACGCATAATATATAGTTTTTCTTTAAATGGTTATTGCCCATTAATAGTTAACCTTACCTTATGAAAGTGAAAAGTTTAAACCTATCATCTTGTCTTATAAAAAGGAGGAAAACCATATATGTGAGCAAATAAAGAGGGTATCATGTGGCAGGAAGGTTGCAAACCCAAATATTTTTAGTTAGATATTATAAGGAGTTTTGTATATATCCATTCTCTGTCCTATCCTAAAAAAAAAAACGTACTAAAGAGATTACCCACCTCTTAATAAGATAAGACATACGTGAATACTTCTTCTTATAAGTAATTTGTTCATAAACCCCACTAGGTATTACATTAGTAATATGTTATTTGTAAATGATTTGTAAGTACCACTGAAAGGTTTCGTTGAAACTTGTAGAATAGTACTCTAGTATTAGAATGGGGGCAATCTCATCTCCCCCTTAACCTTTAAAGACTAAAAAAAATTATAAAGTGGTCCTTCATTTGAAGAATTCATCTTGTATGTCTTAGACTAATCATCTAAAAATCAGGGTGCATTGATATTTACTCCACTATTGTACAAGTAACTAGTGACATTTTCTTCTTTCTTTTTGAAAACTTGCTTATCCAAAAGTCACATCAATAACAAAGTCATCCACTTATCTGTGATGAAAATGTTATAAGGCTTGCACAATTCCCACTTCGTCTGGAAGGGGTGATAATTAAAAGTGAGATTCAAAACTTTTAGAACCTTTGAGTGTGATTGGAACAGTAAATTTTATGATTTGATTTCATTTGTAAATCAAATTCTTTGTTTAGAGAATTATAAAATGGGAATTAAATATGATTTGGAAATTCATGGAATCTAATAGATTTTAATTAAATTAATTTAGAAATCCTCTTAAATATGAGAGGATTTGGGTAGATTGTAGTGGATTTTATATAAATTTGCTATTATACTCTTAATAAAGATATAATAATTATATTATTATAAGTGTAAAATATAAATTTCTCAAAATAAAATTAATTTAATTCCTTTTTAGTGTATTAAAAATATAAAAATTGATTTCTAAACCAATTCAAATCATAATTTATAAAATGAGTTCCAAATATAAAAATTAATTTTTAATTTAATTTAATTTAATTTAATTCAACTCAACTTAATTCAATTCAAAGTTTTATGATTTCATACACACTCTTGAACTGGGATATTTTTGAATTTGGTCTTTTTTCTAGGCATCTAATACAGGACAAGGGATATAGATTGTATAATTCAATCAAATTAAGTCAGCTTAATTATGGTTAGTTGAGAGTAGTTGTTATTAGTTATCAGATTAGTTTATATTGGTTAGCTTCGGTTACATTGTTTGTATCAGTATATAAACAGTACACACTGTATGCTACTATAGCTTTTATTTCCCAGCTTAACAAAGAATTTTATGGTATTAGAGCTCTTGTTTGCAAAGTCTTTGTCACCAACCATTGCGGACAGTGTGTTGTGGATTGACAAGGCCTTTGATGTGTGGAAAGATCTCAAAGACCGCTTCTCCCAAGGTGATGTCTTTCGCATTTCTGATCTTCAGAGAGAAATTTTCAATTTCAAGCAAGAATCTTTGTCTGTGACAGAGTATTTCACTCACCTTAAGGTTCTTTCGGATGAACTAGATGAGTATAGGCCTACCCCACAATGCACTTGTACAATTCGTTGCGCCTGTAATGCACTGAATTTGGTGAGGCAATACAAAGAAAATGGTCAAGTAATTTGCTTCTTGCAGGGTTAAATGATCAGTATAGACCATCACAGATAATGCTTATGGAGCCTTTACCGTCCATGAATAAAGTCTTTTCCACGGTGATACAGCAAGAAAGGGATATTTACGAGTGATTCTTTGTGTTGATTCTAAGGTGCTCATCATCAATGCAATCTGAGCAGGCCCCCACTGGGTAGAGGCAATGGACGAATAGGCTACAGGGGTAGAAATAATGGAGAGGGCAATTTTCTGGTACAGTTCTGGCATAGGCAAAATTTGTACGTTCTGTGGTAAACCAAAGCACACAGTGGAGACATGCTACAAGAAGCATGGCTATTCACCTGGGTTTCGGTTCAAAAATCCTTTTGTTAATGTGGCTCCAACTGATGCAACATCTCAGAATGATCAAAACTCCAATTTTCCTTTCCAGCCACAGGTGAATCATGATGTTTCTGCATTTCCTTTTACGCCTGAGCATTATAATGGCATTATAGCTCTGCTGCAGCAAAATCAACAGCCTTCTGGTTCCTTTTCTTCCACTCAGACCTCAGCTAATCTTGTCAATACCAATTCACCTCAAAATGACACTCACCAAATAAATGCATCAGGTAAAACTGATACTGCAAATCAGTGGATTCTGGATAAAGGAACCACTGATCATATATGTCAAAATCTAAGCCTTTTTACTACATATACTAGGACCAATCCTATAACCATTAACTTGCCCAGTGGCTCTCAAGTTCAATCTCACTTTGTTGGTATGGTTCAGTTTATCAAAGATTTATTCTTAACCAATGTTTTGTTTGTTCCTCAATTCAAACATAACCTCATTTCCATAACCAAACTTACAAATTCTGTAAACTGTTAACCAACCTTTCTTAATAACAAATGTTTGATACAAAATTCAGTCTCCTGGAGGATGATGGGTACAGTTGAAGTCAGGGACGGATTATATGCATTGACAGTCCATGATGACCAAGGCAATACCACCAAAGCCAATTTTTGTACTGCTCTTTCTATAAATACCAAACCCATTGTAAATTTTGATCTTTGGCACTTTCGTTTAGGTCATCCTTCTAGTGAAAGGTCTAATATTGTAAATAGACAAAATCATGTTGAATCCAATAATGAATGTATTCCATTTGATGTTTGTGATTTTCTAAACAGATAAGACTTCCATTTCCTGTTAGCACATCTCAGTCTAATGCAATTTTTGATATTATTCATGTTGATATATGGAGTCTCTTTTCTGTCACATCTGTTCATGGTCATAGATATTTTTTAACCATTGTTGATGATTTTTCATGATTTACCTGAATATTTTTAATGAAAACAAAATCTGAAGCCTGAACACATATTCAATCATTCATACAATTCATTGAAACACAGTTTAAAACTAAACTGAAAGTTTTAAGATCAGACAATGGGCCTGAGTTTCTTCTTACTGATTTTTACAATATAAAATGGTATCATTCATCAAAGGTCATGTATTGAAACACCACGACAAAACGGTGTGGTTAAAAGAAAACATCAATCCATTACTGAACACAGCTAGAGCATTGATGTTTCAGTCTAATCTTCCATTAAATTTCTGGACATATGCAATTACATAACAAATCAGCTGATCTGTCCAGTTTAAGAGTCTTTGGATCTTTATGTTATGCATCAACTATTTTGGCAAATAGAACAAAATTTTCACCTAGAGCAAGAAAATGTGTATTCATTGGATTCAAAAGAGGAGTCAAAGGTTACATCTTGCTAGTTCAATTAACTAGAGAAATTTTTATTTCTAGAAACGTGGTTTTCTATGAGTCCCATTTTCCATTTCACTCAAAAGAACAGCTCAATCTGAGCCTATTGAATTAGCAACACCAGAATATGATTCCCCTACTGATTTCCCAATTCCACAAAATTAAATATTAGCAAATACAGAATACCAAAATCCGCCTGTTGACACAATCAATTCTGAACAGAATAGAAACATCCAACCAAAGGTCAATCCACAACCTAGCCAATCCAACAGAACAAGGAATCCACCTGCCTATCTCAAGGACTATCAACGCAAGCTTGCAACTTCAGCTGCAGCCAAGAATAAGTCAGCTATCCTATATCCTTTGTCTTCAGTTTTGTCATATAGTAATCTGTCACCCACTTACAAGCATTTTACCTATAATATTTCCACTACTTTTGAGCCAAAGACTTATAACTAGGCTGTCAAACATGATTGTTGGCAAAAGGCTATGGATGCAGAATTATTAGCTCTAGAGCAAAATCAAACACAGATCATCACAGATTTCCCAAATGGCAAAACACCCATTGGGTGTAAATGGGTTTTTAAAATCAAATATAAGTCGGATGGTACCATTGAAAGACACAAGGCAAGACTTGTGGCAAAAGGGTATACACAAACAGAGGGCAGAGATTTTTTTTATACTTTTTCCCCTGTAGCAAAGCTAACCACAGTTAGACTATTGTTAGCCATTGCAGCAACTCAAAATTGCTTCCTCAAACAGCTAGATGTAAACAATGGGTTCCGACATGGGGATTTGGCTGAAGAAGTATACATGCAGCTCCCTCCTGGACTTAAGGTTGAACCAAAGAAAGTTTGTAAGCTTCAAAAGTCATTATATGGTTTGAAGCATGCTAGCAGGCAGTGGTTTGCGAAGTTGTCTACAGTTTTGATTCAGAATGGTTATCATCAGTCACAATCAGACCATTCACTCTTCATCAGAAAAAGTTCAGGTTCTTTTACAGCCTTGTTAGTGTATGTTGATGACCTCATTCTAGCTAGCAACGATATTGAGGATATTAATAGAGTTAAAAAGTATCTAGATGATGCCTTTAAGATCAAAGACTTTGGTGACTTGAAGTATTTTTTGGGTCTTGAAATTGCAAGGTCTAGAAAGGGGATTTCATTGTGTCAAAGAAAATATGCAATTGTTCTACTTACTGAGGCTGGAATGCTTGCAGATAAACCAGCCAAAATGCCAATGGACAGTAAACTGAAGTTAATAGCTGATAATGGAGAACCGTATGAGGATATTTCATCTTATAGGAGATTGATTGGGAGATTGTTATACCTAACCACAACAAGGCCATATATTAGCTATGTAGTTTAGCAGTTAAGTCAGTTCTTATCCAAACCAATGGCAGCACATCAGCAGGCAGCTATGCGTGTGCTGAGATGCATCAAAGCAGCACCAGGAAAAAGGACTATTCTTTCCTGTTTCATTTGAACTGAGGCTAAAAGCATTTACTGATGCAGATTGGGCAGGTTGCATAGAAACACGAAGGTCCATAACTGGTTTTTTTTGTATTTTTGGGGGATTCTTTAATATCTTGGAGGCCTAAAAAGCAAACTATAGTATCCAAGTCTTCTATTGAAGCCGAATATAGGGCTATGGCTGCCACTACATGTGAGTTACAATGGCTCACTTATTTACTGACAGATTTACAAGTTCAGTTCACAACTCCAGCCGTACTCTATTGTGACAATTAGTCGGCCATGCATATTGCTGCACATTCATCCTTCCATGAAGAACAAAACACATTGAAATTGACTGTCATATAGTGAGGGAGAAAGTCAATTCAGGTCTCATTCATCTCATGCTAGTTTCATCTGCACACCAGATAGCTGACACTTTCACCAAGCCATTAGCTCCTATCCCTTTCAAGGAAATAGAACTCAAGCTGGGAATGTTAGACATACATTCTCTAGCTTGTTTGGGGGGGGGGGGGGAATAAAGGACAAGGGATAGACTATAGATTGTATAATTCAATCAAATTAAGTCAGCTTAATTATAGTTAGTTAAGAGTAGTTGTTATTAGTTGTCAGTTTAGTTATATTGGTTAGTTTCGGTTACATTGCTTGTATCAGTATATAAACAGTACACACTGTCTGCTACTGTAACTTTCTTTCCCAGCTTAACACAGAATTTCATAGCATCGTCTTTGGTGAGATCCCACTTGGGTATGTCATCAATGATCATACAGAGCTTGGAGAATTCATGGAGAAGCGAATGCGGAAGTGGAATCTTGTGAGTGATGACAGAATGACTCAATTCTAATGGCTCTCGAAGTAACGGAGGAATGTCCAAGGACAATTTCAGCGGTTGCAGATCGAAAATTTCAAGTTGAATAATTGCACCCTTTTCTTCTTCCCCTATTACGATACGGTTAAAGAGGAAAAAAATTAAATCAATAGGATAAATAAAAAAAAGAGAAAGAGAAAAAGAGAAAGATTTTTTATTTAAAGTCCCACGTAGGAGAAAAAAAACTTTATGTTGTTTTAGTTTTAAGTTTCACATCAGAAAAATAGTAAACTCTTTTTTCTTAAGAATGGTTATATGTAGATCCTAAGATAAATAAGTTTAATTACTTTTTCCTTCTATACTCTTTGTAAAAGAGTAAAAGGTTCTAGTAAATTTTGAAAATATGATTTGATGTTTATTCATATTTCGGGTTTGGGTTATCCTATGAGTGGATATTTTTTGTAATTTATATTTTTATTGGGCAATTTTGGATAATGAATTAAATTAGGTAATTTAATTACCTATATTAATACAAGAATTCTGTGGTTATAGAATGATATAGGGTAACTAGTATTGTGAATAGTTTCTATCTGCTATATGTCTGTTTAAAATTTCTTTTAAATTCCAAAATTGAGCATGGTTAAAATGCATTATTAGTTGATTTGATAATTTTTGTTGTTAGAAATGTATTAATCATGGTTTTGGAATAATTGTAATAATTGTTTCATATATTAGTTCTTGACCAATGATGGTTATCGTTACAATGATTTTTGGACCATTAATGGTAATTATTTTAGAATATAATTTGGCATTATATTGATTATTATTACAAGTATTGATTGCTTATAAAAAGCATATCTGAAAATTTTGAGTGAGTTTTTTTATGTCAGGAAATATTTTTTTAAATAAGATTTATTTTAATAAATAGAAATTTTATTTTCACTTAAAAATTTATTTTCTTGAGAAATGCATTATTATATATTATGTGAATTATTTTCTTGAGAGAAAATCATATTAGAACACTATGTCTAGCAATAGTAAATGTTAGTCTTGGTGCGTTTAGGATTAGACTCTACAAAGAAGATGCTAACTTTGTGTGAGGTTAACACATATGTGTTAGTTATGGTTTTGAGCTTGATGTTCTATCAGTTCAGCTCAAGTTTTGTGCTTGTCAAATTCAATTCAAGTCTTGGGCTTGTCAAACCGTTAGTTGATCCGCAAGCTATGTTCTTAGTCAATTTAGGCAGTTTGCTTGTTAGATTCAGGTTCAAGCATTGTTTGTTAGATCGTTAGTTTACCCGCAAATTGGGTTCTCGGTCAGTTTTGATTTTGCCTAATAAATTCTTCCAACTATTTATGTTTTAATTAGTTATTTCATATTTTGATATATTATAAATTATGGTATTGACTTACTGTTTTGTGAAATCTTTCTGACATAAATTATCCTAATAATAGTTTTGAAACATTTTATTCTAGAGAGTACTATTTTTAAGTTATCTTATTGTTTATTAATTCTTAATTAATTTTTTCTTGTACATACATATTCAGTATATATTTTTAAAGGTGTGTCATAGGTCCTCTCAGTATCTCCTTCTTTGTCCAAGTTCATCTCCGGCCTCCTCAGTGAATTTTTCTGGAGTCTTTCCTCTGATCAGCCTTCATTAGCTCTTGCTGCATCATGTCGTTCTGTCTATCTCGGAGCTCCCTGGCTTGCTGTTCCTTGTGTGCTTCTTTCCTCATTTGAGCAAACTCCTCTCTTCAGATCCTCCACGGAATTCATCCCACGCTCCAAGGCCTCCAGTCTGGCCTTCATCCTGGTGTTTACCATGGCACAGCTCCCGGATCGGGAGCTATGCTTAATACAGGATACTCCATCCTTGAAGATGATTGGTGTTGCTGAAGTCAAGGATGGCCTCTATGCATTGTCAGTCCCTGAAGATGAAGCCAACAGAACCAAAACCAGTTTTCATATTGCTCTTTCTGTAAATACTACACCCATTGTAAACTTTGATCTTTGACATTTTCGTTTAGGACACCCTTCTAGTGAAAGATCCAAAATTGTACAAAGACAAAATCATTTTGATTTCAATAATGAATATACACCTTGTGACATTTGTCACTTTGCTAAACAAAAACGACTTCCTTTTACTGATAGTCAATCTAAGTCTACTGCTATTTTTGATATGATTCATGTTAATATATGGGGACCTTTTTCTGTCACTTCATACATGGCCACAAATATTTTTTGACTATTATGGATGATTACTCCCGTCTTACTTGGATTTTTTTTATGAAATCAAAATCTGAAACAAGGTCACACATACAATCATTTGTTCATTACATTGAAACTCAGTTTAACAGCAAACTGAAAGTACTGCGATCAGACAATGGATCTGAATTTTTGTTTACCGATTTTTACAATGCAAAGGGTATCATTCATCATACTACATGTATTGAGACTCCCTAACAGAATGGTGCGGTGGAAAGAAAGCACCAACACATTCTGCACACAGCTAGAGCACTAATGTTTCAGTCCAATCTCCCTATAAATTTTTGGACTTATGCAGTAGCACATTCTATACATTTAACAAATAGATTGCCTACACATGTCCTTCATAATAAAACTTCATACGAAATGTTACATAATAAAGCACCTGATTTGTCCAACTTAAAGAGTTTTTGGATCTTTATGCTTTGGTTCAACAATTTTAGCAAATAGAACAAAGTTTTCACCTAGAGCAAGAAAGTGTGTATTCATTGGCTTCAAAAGGGGAGTCAAAGGATATATTTTATTGGATCTATTCACTATAGAAATATTCATCTCTAGAAATGTGATTTTCTATGAATCACAATTTCCATTTCATTCAAAGTTGCAGTCCACCCCTGAAGATGTTACTCTCCCACACCAATTTATGATTCTCCACTTGATTGTTCATACACAAACCATACTAATCCCCTGTCACATCATACTATTGATGAAAACAAGCCAATCATTGAACCAACAACAAATGGCAACATTGAACCTGAACCAAATAATCAGCCTAGACAGTCCACTAGACAAAGAAGGCCACCTGCTTATCTCAAGGACTTTCAATGCAGCCTTGCATCTTCGTTGCCACCGACAACAAATCAGGTATTCTGTATCCTCTATCTTCTGTTATGTCATATCATAATTCTATCACCAAAGCACAGAGCCTTTAACATTTCAACTTGCTTTGAGCCGAAGACCTATAGCCGAGCTGTTCAACATGACTGCTGGAAAAAGGCCAGCCATGGATGCCAAGTTATTAGCTCTAGAGCAAAATAAAACCTGGATCATCATAGATTTACCAACTAGCAAAATACCCATTGTATGTAAATGGGTTTACAAAATCAAATATAAATCAGATGGCACAATTTACAGGCACAAGGCAAGGCTTGTGGCAAAAGGATACACACAAACGGAGGGGATAGATTTCTTTGATACATTCTCACCAGTGGCAAAATTAACTACAGTTAGATTGTTATTAGCTATTGCAGCTACACAAAATTGGTTTCTCAGACAGCCCGATGTGAACAATGCATTCTTACATAGAGATTTGGATGAAGAAGTGTATATGCAACTTGCAACTTCCACCTTGGGTTATCTCCTTCTGCATCTAACAAAGTTTGTAAGCTTCAGAAGTCACTATATAGACTAAAGCAGGCCAGTAGACAATGGTTTGCTGAGATCTCAACAGCTTTGGTTCAAAATGGTTATTAGCAATCACATTCAAATAACTTCACTTTTCATCAAAAACAGTCCAGGTTCTTTCACTGCCTTATTAGTCTATGTTGATGACATAATATTGGCTGTCAATGATATCAGGAAATTGACAGGATTAAGTACCTAGATGATGTTTTTAAGATAAAAGACTTGGGTGATTTGAAATATTTCTTAGGCCTAGAAATTGTTAGGATAAAGCAAAGGCATCTCTATATGTCAAAGAAAATATGCAGTTGATTTGTTAACAGAAGTTGGTTTATTAGCAGCAAAGCCTGCCAAAACTCCTATGGATAGCAAAGTTGAAGTTTTATGAAGACACAGGAGAACCACTTGAAGATATTTCATCATACAGGAGATTAGTTGGTTGTCTACTCTATCTCCCCACAACTAGGCCTGACATTAGTTATGTGGTTTAGCAGCTAAGTCAGTTTTTGTCCAAGCCAATGACTATACATCAGCAGACAGCAATGAGGGTGTTAAGGTACATTAAGGCTGCACCAAGGAAAGGTCTATTCTTTCCATCTACATCATAATTAAGGATGAAGGCATTTTCAGATGCAAATTGGGCAGGGTGCCCAGAAATCAGGAAATTAATTACTGGTTTTTGCATTTTTCTGGGACACTCTTTAATCTCATGGAGATCAAAGAAGCAGACCACTGTCTCAAAATCTTCTACCAAAGCAGAGTGTAGAGCAATGGCTGCAACCACTTGTGAGTTACAATGGCTTACATATCTTCTGCAAGATCAACAGATTCCATTTTCTAGTCCAGCATTGCTATATTGTGATAATTAGTCGGCTATGCACATTGCTACTCATTCATCTTTCCACGAGGGCACAGAACATATTGAAATTGACTGTCATGTGGTTAGAGAGAGTCAATGCAGGATTAATTCATCTCATGCCAGTGAACTCATCAAACCAGATAGCAGACACATTCACAAAAGCACTTGCTACCGTGCCATTCAAGGAGATTTAGCTCAAGCCGGGAATGTTGGACATACATTCTCCAGCTTGTTGGGGGGGGGGGGGGTAATACAAGATAAAGGATAGACAGATTGTGTAATCACTCAGCTTAATTATGGTTAGTTAAATTTAGCTAATGTTGTTTATGCAGATTAGTTATACAGTTCATAGTTAGTTTCATAGTTTCATTTGTATATAAGCTACTATGGTGCATTCCTTGTGTAATTTTTCAACTTTCACTCAATACAGAAAACTCAGTGTCTCTCAATTTGTTAGTAACATTAAAGGACTTGTTTACAACCAACGAATGATTTGAGTATGCTTTCTTCTTTTTTTATTGGATTAAACATGCAAAGCCTTGAACTCCTCACATCTATGACTTCCCCATTTCCTTTTTGTGGAGCAATGGGAACAATTAAGGAAGACAATGATGTAGGAGGCTCTCCACATTATTCTTGTCTTTATCCATTTAGCCATGCCTTATGCATCGAAAACAAAATAAACTGGTTTTTGGACTGCTAGCTACTTATATAAGTTATAAATCCTAATTAATTAATTAAAGATAAGAAGGGCTCATTTAGATGAGTTTTTTAAAAAAAATCTTTTTATGAGCTTTTTTTAAAAGATCTTTTAAGAAAAGTAAAAGATATTTTATATTTGTATGTAATATTTGAGAAATACTTTTTTTTTTAAAGTTTGAATAGTTTTTTTATGTTATAAAAAAGATTTTCTTTTAGAAGCACAAAAATCTAACTTATAAAATGTGCCTTTTTAGTGCTTTAGCTTTTTTAAAAAAAATCATCCCAAACATTCTAAAAACTAAAAAAAAAGTAATTTTTTTAAAACAATATCTTTTTCTTTTTTATCCAAAGAAACACATCTCGAAATGTGCCTATTATCTTCCAATTATCTTCGTTGGATAAGTTTTGGCAAGAGAAAGGTATTCAAAGCATCCACTATTCCTAATCAAGATATTTGAAGGTATTTGAAGCACATTTATGTGATCGCTGATGGGTTTTGTCTTTCAAAAAGGTTTTACATTTCTACAGCATGTATTGACACTTGGTGAATCTGTGTTTAATTTCCAATTGCCACCAAGTTGGAATTTGACTATACAAATAATGAAATTTCATTCATAATTTTGCTTATATTCCAACAGTTTGCAGGACCATCAATAACAAAAAACAATTCTTACAAATTTATACTTGCATCCATAGTTTTAAATTACGGTTACAGTTGTATATGCAATTACGTTGCAATTATAGAATTGCAGATAGTTGCAAAAAATTGCTGATGCGGTTGCGGTCTTATAATAACAATATTGTAGTTGTAATTACAGTTGTATACCATAATTTAAAACCAGGCTTGCATCCATGTTCGCTACCTTTGACATCATGTGCCAAACCAGCTCCTTAAGTTGTTCTTTCATTTCAACCATCATTGACTTGCATTAGGCTGAACTGCTTTGGCGATTTTGGGTTGCTCTTGAGTTGCCTATTTTTCAAGTCAACCCCTTCAATTCTTTCCCTACTAAAACTCTGAACTCTCGATTTGTTACTTCAAAACAGCTAAGGAAACAACAAAACAATTGGATGATATTTTTACTTAGCCACCATATAGGGAAAATTTATTTTGTCATAAGAAGTGAACTTGGAATGATCAATTAAAATTGCATTTGAACAATGATGTTTTAATGTTGATTTTGATTATATTTATGTGAGAATCAATTGCTAACTTATAAGAGAATCTCCTAAGTCTATTTTGCAAATACTCCAATCACTGACTAAGTCCCAATTGATTCAACTATGTAAGTTGATGATTCTTGCTCAAAATTCAGAGGTTCTGATAGTGATAATTAAATATAAGTGGTTGTTATCAAATGCAAGAGGTTCAATGTTGGAAAATTTAAAGTTTTAGATGTTGGTAATCGACTACAAAGCCATGTTAATCAAATAAACTCAAGTCAAAGGCTTTGTAATCAAATACAAGGTGCTCGTGTTCCTAAATATTGTATTTTGCCCAGACGAAAAAAACTGTAAAAACAAAATACAAAAAATCAAAAAAATTGAAAAAACAAAATAACATATGTTAATAATGACCCAAATCTATGATTAAATCCTCTTTGAAAACCCCAAACCTAATCTCATAGGCCTTCTAGTCTTCATACCCATTGGTTTTATTCTTGGGCCCATTCTAGTTCTATCAGGCTAAGCACAAATCCAAAAATAATCATTAATTAACTAATTTGATTGGGGAGGCAAAATTAATAGACTAAACTATTATTTTGGTTGTCCAAAAATTCTCTTAACAATAATTTAGTCCTTTAAAGATTTGTGATATTAAATTAATCATTTAAAAAATTAAAGTGACATCAAAATGATTTTTTAAATATATTTAGCATCAAATTAGTTCTCCAAAAATTTAAAGTAACATCAAAATGAATGATCTAAAGATTTAAAGTGACATCGAAATGGAGGACTATTTTAGTACACTTTAAATCTTTGAAGGATTAATTTGATATTACATATCTTTAAAGGATCAAATTGATATCAAATATCTTTAAAGGATCAAATTAATATGAAGTGAATTACTAGAGGAATAAAATAGTAGTTTAGTCAAATTAATAATTGATTTGAATTTCAAATTAAATATAATTTGTACAATTAATGTTAATTGATTGTGGAGATTAATTCTGATTGAATATTTACTTTTTAATTTTTTTGCATTTATTTAATTGTTTATTATTTATTTTCAATTTATTTTTGTTTCCTTTTATATTGCTAGGTTGTGTATTTTAATTAAAATGTGATGTTATTTATTTATTTATTTTTCTACCACTAAATAAGTGTGTTTAGGATTTTTGAGAAGTAAATTTTCTTGTCTTATTTTGAGATTGCTTTGTAATTAATTTATGATTCAATCTTATAGATATTTGTGAATAATTAAATAACTCAAGTTTAGGGATTTTGAGGAGTAAATCTTCCTAACGTGATTAATTAATCCATGACTCAATCATATAAAAATTTGGTAATAATTAATTAATCAATCAAGCATTTTCATTTTTATTAATCATTATTTTTAATTTAAATCCTTCTTTAATTTTATTTAAAATCTTTCAATGCACATTTATTTTCTAGATGAATTATATACGATACTTTGATTTCTCAATTAAAGATATGTAGACATTTTGACTAAAATATTTTAGTTTAATTCATTATTTGATATTTTGTGAATTTTTTATTTTAATTCATTGCTTGATATTTTATGAATATTTTTCATTCGATGCTTGTTATTTTGTATATATTTTAATTTAATTCATCATTTGTTATTTGGTGAATATTTACTATTTAGGCTTTTAATCTTTTTGCTTGATTTTTGTAGGTGAAATAAATATTTTAAGATTATTAATTTGCACAATTATCTTTAGAATAACTGTTTTAGAATAGTATATCAATGTGTAGTGGCATTAAGTTTCCATACTTCCATATGCATAAATCGATTCATGGACTTAACTTTGTTTCACATACTGATTTTAATTTTTTAAAAATTGGTTTTGTCAATTATTTTTTCTTTTAAAATAAAAATTGGTGACGACTCAAAATATTATATCTTTTTTTATAAATTTAGTTGTTTCTCGTTGTAACACTCTAATCATGTTTTGATAGTATTTGAATGCAAAGGCGATGAGCCATTTCAAAAAAAAAAAAAAGAACAAGATAATCGAATACAAGAGGTTAGTATTTGAATAATTCTAAGTCAAAAGAGTTCAGATAATTGACTAACGTTGAAATTTCTGTTGTCATATATGTAAAATAGTTGTCTTCTAGCATCAGGTGCATTGGCAATCTAGCCTGCAAGTGTAGAGAGAAATATTGAAATTTATAAAGTGCAACACAACTTTTCAATTCAGATGTGAATCTCAGACCTATAAATGAGGATACTCATGAAACTCACAAAGACAAAAGGAAGTGAATTAGACAAAAAGAGAAGAAACTTAGACAAAAAAAAGAAGTAACTTGGACAAAAAGAAACAAAGTGACAAACAAATCTTTTTTGTCGATAACCTCAAACCAATCAATTGAATATTGATTAATACGTAATCGATTGAACATTACTTGAAAATGACTATTCTATTCAGAAATGAAATGTTCCAAATGTGCCTGGATATTCTTGTTCCCATTGGATCATTTGTGTCTATATGCATTAGGATCTCGACTCATGAATCTCTTAATTCGAAAAATAAAAATAAGAGGACCAAACCATTTCTTTTAACTCTTTTTCAAATTTGATATAAAGTTATCAATAATAGGGAGACAAGGGTCTTGACCTCAGTTGTAAGCTACTGTCACGACCCAAAACTTAGGGGCCATGACCTAAAACTTTAATCATTTACAGAATGAGAAGCCCTTAATTCAAAATCAAATAAATAGAATCAGATCATAGATATCCATCTAATGAGCATACCACTTGAAGGACCACAGAATGCCCATCAACACAGGCAGAACTGAGACAGTTGTGTCGGCTAAACACATTGGGCTAGAAACACCTTTACTAGCTAGGGTTCGGATACAGGTACACTAGGGCTAACGTCTACTGCCATTATTAGCTTTAGTATTTTGTCAAAGTTTTCTCCCAAGAAAACAATATTTTCTTAGATCCAGATGTAATCAAAAATCATATTCAGAATATTCAAACATATCAAAGTGATCATTTAAAAAATGTCCATCGGATATCCAAAGTCCAATATACATAATTACATTTCATTTTCGAAATATTCTCATCTACTAGTATTCATTCCATTTGAAATCATTCTTATAAAATCTACCATAAATGTCATATTTCTCATGTCTGAATCGGATATAAAATTTATCTTTCCAAAAATATTCCTTATCAAGGAGAATTTCAAAGTGCTTGTCCTAATAATTTACTAAACATCAGATGCACATGATATAAAATGAATTTCCAAGGGATTTCTTATAAAATGGTCAAATAAGCTTGCTGAAAAATTCATAATGACAATAGAGTATATTATTTACTCATAATACGAGCCAAACCAAAGGGATCCAAGTCTACGATGTCATGACACCACCGGAAGTGATGGAACAAATTTTCAAAGAATCTAAGACCACAAGCAAGGTACCCATATCAAGAATTAAAAGTTAGAACCTATAGGATAATCAAATATAACCTCTATTTTAGAAATTCCAAATCAAACCCTAGTTTTTAACACTAACATCCTCAAATTCCAATACCTATAGCGAAATCTGAGCATATATAAGAAATAGGAGGTGTTAGGAATCTTAGGATTACCTTTTAGATGCCAAGAGAATGAAAAGAAAGGAGTGGGTAGCTTGGGTCTCTTCCAAACCGTACCTGCTACACCTCGAAAATGCAACTATGCTGTATCACAGAAGGAATAATGTACCAATAGCGAAAAGGTGCAAAAATGGTGGTTTATGGTGGCCGGAGGGTGAAGATCAACCAATAAAGGAAAGTATAGAAGGTTCTAGAATGCGGGAGGGGTGTCGACAGTTTTTGGGTGGTTTGGTCTACTTATAATGGGTCCCTGAAAGTTTGTTCGACTTATTTACATTTCTCACATATATTAACTTTAAAACAAATGCAAATAAAGAAATACTCCTTATTTAGATTCAATTAAAATATCAAAAAAATTGAAATCCTTAAGAACAGAAAGTTAAATCTCCAATTCAAGTTCAAATTTATGAAAATATCAACTTTTTAAACTTCTTATCTTAAAAAAAAAGGGTTAAAGGTTCTAAAAAATTCATCAAAAATCAATCTTCAATTCTATAGTGTCTATGGATCAATTACCGAGAATTTTGATTTGAAGAAAATGCATATTTCATATAGCTTAGGTACCTTTTCTAGGCTTTCAGCATTCAAGTAGATAGAATATTATTGAAAATGGTCAAATAGCTTTAAATCAAGTCAGTAAGTTGAGTTTAACTCAGGAAACTTAAAGAACAAAGTAAAATGACTTCAGAAGGTTAATCCTAAAGGTTTATAGTTACTCGAGAATAATCAAACACAACATCTACCGTCTATACAAAAATCGAGGTGCAATGATTATAGCCAAAAGTGACGATCCTAAAAATGACAATAAGAAAACATGTGTTGATAGGTGTAAAACTAAATAGCTGGTGGGAAAGGAAAATGTGGGCTCCAATGAGCCAGGAAGAGAAAATAGTTAGGCTATATTTAGAAAGGCAAGGACACAACTGGTTTTGGATCATCAAATAGGGTAAGCAAAGGTAATCAAATCCTAAGAAATAGAACCTTGGAGAGATGCCAAGCTATGGCCAAAAAGAGCCTTGCAGATAGCTCTTCTAATAGGTACCTAGTAATTAATTGTTTGTTTTATTGAATTAACTAACAAAATCCCTTCTCTATTACCTATTCTGATATGATATCAGTCTAAGAGAAGGGATTGAATACATGAATAAGTCTCTAATGCACTCTCTCAATATAGAAAACTACAGAACAGAAATGAAAATGGATTCAACAAGTGCTTTGAGGGACCAGCAACCTATTCCTGTTGGTGGTAATCTCTGAAAAAGATGACCCTTGTGAAAGATTTGGAAAAGACTTTGGGGGAGACATCTATAAAAGGAAGGAAAAAAGAAGGAAAGTTGTGTGCAAACTCTTCAAGGCATGTATAGAGTACTTTCTTTTTAGGCTTAATTTGCCCCACCAGATTCTATTCTCTGGATGCAAAATGGTTACTGGCCAAATTTCTTGTAGGATACAATGAAAAACACTTTGTTCATTTTGCACTTCCGAAACCAAGCCAATGGCAATGATATTATTTTACTTAAGGATAGTTCTTGTTTTCTTTCCTATGCACAGAAGAAAACAAGAATTGATTTGGAATCTTTTGAAGATTGGAATTCTATAATTGATCTTGTTTGATTACGGGTGATACAAATCTTTTAATAGACTTGTAAACATTCCTTTATGATCATGATACAACTCTTAGGATGAAGAATTTCAATGAACCACTTCACCTTTTCAGAGAAAGGATCATATCTGCACCGCTGCAGTGCTGCATAGCCAGGCCGTGCTGATGGCCACGGCTGTGTGACACTTTGCCGCATTGATAAATTGCCTAAACTGATAACTACATGGCCTGGCCGTGTAGGTGTTGTTTCACTTTCGCGCACAATCGCGCGATCTTGGCAGTGTGGTACACGGCCTGTACCACTACACAGCAGTGTGGCCATTCATGGGCAAATTCTTGGCTGGGCATTACACGGCCGTGTGAGCCTTGACATGGCCGTGCGCCATTTTGTTCCTTTTTCCTTCCCACGAAATCCGTTCCCTGGGAAGTGCACGGTTTGGCCATGCTTTTGAACATGGCCGTGTGGCCATTATTTTTATTTTATTTTTTTTCTTTCTTTTGTTTTGAAAATCCTCCAACAATTCCCACTTTCCTCGATAGCTTTTGCAAGTTCCAACGCTGCAATTTCTTCGTTATCAATATCAACAACGGTGAGAAGCCTAGTTGGGATGACGACGACTGGGGCACCATACACAGTGGCAATCTCATTTCTAGCAACACAGCAAACTTGATTAAGCGATGAAAACCATTTTATGTGATTAAACAACATTGGTCTAGAGTTGATTAACCTTGGTGAAGGGGGAAAGATCCACTGTTTTGTGTGAAGACTTTGGTAAATACCTTGGATGTCCCATTCACCACAAAGAGGGTGACTAAACATTTGTATGGGGAGATTGTGCGGAGAGAAGAAAGCTTCACTTGGCTTCTTGAGATTCAGTTTGCAGCCCCAAAGGTACCGCACATTTTTCAGATAAATTAAATACTTTAAAAAACTGAAACACAGGTTAATACAAAAGTCAGCATTACATTATTAAAATAAATTTGAAAATTTAAACCTTTTTAATAAAAGATAATGTATTTATTGCATAAATAAAACATTAATTATTCGAGAGTATGTACAAGCACAAGTTGGCGATGACAAAATTCTTTGGTCTCTTACCCAAAAATTAATTGTCATTAATAATATCATTATTGGCTAGGTACATTTAATGCACTTATTTTATTTTGTGTTAAAAAATTAAAAAATCTGAAGAAAACTAAGTTGTAAAAATATTTATCATAAAAAACAAACAAATAATTGTTTATTACTATTAAAACTTGGAATGTATGTTCAACAATTAGTTGGTGCAAAGTTTAATACAATTTTTTTTTTATTTTCCCAATATTCAAACTAAAATATTTTCCTTAAATTTTAACTTTTAACTTTTAATTATTTAAATATTTAAAGAATAAAAAATAAATTGAAGGGTATATAAAGTTGACTAAGTTGAGAAAGTAATAAAATTCAATTAAACAGAACAAATGGTTACCTACATATTTAATGAAATATTAAATTCTCTAATATATTACTAGACTTACGGGTTGATTGAAAATCCATTTTACTCCTAAAAATAAAATATTTAAAACACTGAAAATAATTTAGTAATGTTTGTTTATAACCTACCAAAACTGAAATTAAATAAAAAAAAAACTAAAAACATTTGGCACATAGGAGATCACGTAATACATTTATTAATAAGCATTTCCTTATCCAAGTTATTAAATGATAATACTTTCGTTTAGTGTTGCATCATTTATTTTGTTAAATGTAAATAGTTTCTTTTAATATGCATTCAGTACTTAAACAATTTCAAACATACAAATTTAGTGGTTAATATTTTATTAGTAAATATTTCAGCAATAAACTTTCAATCTAAAACTTTCAGTTTTAACAAACACATCATTAGATAGTAACGCTAAACGTTTCAAGAACTGTACTAAAATTTTTGTCCCAAATGATATTGTCGACAATCCAGTTTAGAACTGAAAATTCATCAATCGAAATGTAGTTGCAATGTAAAATTATGAATTTTATTACTTTTCAATATAGGTATAAATACAACTTTTACTCTAACAGATTCTCTCAAAGGCAATAACTTTGACATTCTAAATGCAAGAGTAGCTACAGAAAGGTACTTTCAAGTTGGAGTCATCGCTTTTGTGCTTGCTAGACCTATATCTTGTAGAAAACAAAACAAGGAGATCGAAGGAGTCTTCTATGCTGAGTGAATCTTGGCTATAGCCAACCTAGAGGCCCAATGTCTTTGATTTCAGCATTAATAATTAGTATCAGTAATACATCCAAATAAGTATCATAAATTATATTTGACATTTCACATTATCACTAGATTGCTTGCTTGGATTAGCTTCTTTTACTAACACTACTAGTTCTCACTCTAATAGTTTCCTTTAACTAAAGTTAATCTACAAAATAATCTTCTTACAGTACTATAATTACTTTTTTTTTTAATTTTTCAAAGTATTCCTCACTCATTGGGTGAAAGACTGATCTTCTAGAATATCGTTAGGTATTAAAGCAGGGATCCCTCTCAAGAATATTTGCTTCATGCGAAATCAAACTTTTACCACTATACTTCAAACTATTGTCACATAATTTAATTCAAGTAGTTATCACAAAGACAACATTTTTAAGTCCTATTTACACATACCAATTGTTTTTTCCTTCAATATCTCATTTATACCACATACTGCTTTTCGTTTATTTTATTCTTGCAAAAAAAATTATTATCCAATAAACTAATTAATATGCTTGCAAGTCAATGAATATTGAAGAATTAGGTTAGAATTGGTGTAAAATTAAATAATAGATAGTAAAACCATTTTATAAAAATTTTTAAGAAACAAAAAAGTAGATAAAAGAAACAAACACATGGACAGGTCAACATTTTCCTCATATCGCTAATTCAAATTTATGACTTTTTCTTAGCCTGACAAGGGCCAATCAAAATATTGTTGTATTGCTATCCAACTCTGTATTTATATTAAAAACAATTTAAGAAAAAAATTAAATGCATAATGTGGTTCTTTGGTAATTTAATTATAAATTTAATTATATATTTTTCCTCATATCAATCTCTTCAATAGTCTGCACCTGGTTTTGTTCCATTTGCTTGAGGCTTGTCACCTACTCCTTTTCAAGTTCCTATATTTTGCAAGCACTTCTCCACAAGAAAGGAAAGAGAAAGTGATAGGTTTTGTGGGTTTTCTCCAACTATGGGGAACAAAAATAGAGTCTGCCAGATCTGCAATAAGTGTTTCTCTGGTGGAAAAGCCATGGGAGGCCACATGAGATCTCACTTAGCCAAATTGCCAATCCCCCCAAAGCGTGCAATCAACAATCCAATACTAAACTCGGCTGAGTTAACCGACCATCCAACTCAGTCACTTTCCTCTTCTTCCTCACTGACTTTCCATCCCAAAAAGAACCCCATACAGAATTTTCAATCTCTGAATCACAACTTCTTAGCCTTCTTGGCAAACTCTAATAGAGAAAGTGAATCTGAGTCTTACCCAAAAAACCCTACTCGGAAAAGATCCAAACGCCGCCGCAAATTTATTGCAGTGGTTGAGGCAAAAGTTGAAACAAAACAAATGAGTTCGATTTTTGATGCTCTTCTTGCTGAAGAAGCTGCTAGGACTCTATTAATGATTTCCAAGGATAAATGGCCAGAAAGCAAAGAGATCAAGACACAAAAAATGAAGGAGAAAAGCAACAGAGTGGAGGCAAAAGATGATGAAAATGAAAAAGATGACTCACTTGTTCAAATTCACTCTCGAGCCAGGTACAAGTGTGAGGTATGTAGTAAAATGTTTCAATCTTATCAAGCTCTTGGTGGGCACAAAGCAAACCATAAGAAAATTAAGAATCTATGCCAAGAAGATGAATCTGAATATGGCGGAAGAGGCAAAAGTAGTGATGTTGTAGATCAAAAAGTGTTTGAGTGCCCCTATTGCTCCAAAGTGTTTGACTCTGGTCAAGCACTTGGTGGACACAAGAAGGTACACTTCTCCAATGCTATGGTTGCTAATGCTCATAACACTGCAAATATATCTGGTAAGAATTTGTTAGATCTTAATTTTCCGGCTCCTAGAGAAGATGAAGAAATTAGCCATATTGAGTTGTCAACAGTGTCCAGTGAAGAATGAGTACTTTAAGATTTACTAAGAAGTTGGTGAGGTAAAAATTTACAGACTTTCAATCTGTATGTAGTTAGACACAGTGGGTTTACTTTTGAATGTTCAAGAATTTTCTGTGCTTTAAATAATTTTAAAAACTTGACTGTGGGTTTATGAGTGTTAGAGAACTCTATTTTGATTGCCATGGTGTTATTGTTAGTAGCTTCTATCTTCTTTGTTTGTTAGTTCTTGTTGTTGGCTACATGAGATTCATGGCGATTCTGCCATGTCCATTGCTGCCAGCTCTTTTATAGGTAAAAGGAATAACTCAGGAAATTCATTGATTCATTTTAATTAGAATTAATTTTGCATCTTGAATATAGCAAACTTTCAATTCGAATAAAGATTATGATGTTCGTTTCCCACAAGAATTTTATAGGAAGAAGATACAAAGAAGCTGCCGTTTTTGTCCTACAATATCCAGGTGTTTAGCCTTGCTATTTCTCCTTATTGCCGTAAAGACCGAAATATATTTATTTTCTTTTTTTTGCCCTTGTGAGGTTTTAGTTCGTACTTATCATCTCCCACTTTGTATTTTTGTATGGTTTGTGAAAGGCAAAAAGCCTAGGATGATTGAGTTCTCTAGTGTACCATGTATGTGACTAGCACGAGAATGGGAGATTTGGGAGTCTTTGATTCCTGTAAGGCTTGTACTTGTACAATGCATACGTGACTCCTTGAGCTTAGCCTAGAACAAATAGACTTATTGTCTCTTGGACTGGTGCAAACTGCAAAACAAATACCATATTGGGCAACAATCATAAACATAATTTCTTGGTTATTACATATTCAAATTTTTTTAGTTTGCTTCCTTATACTATGCATAAATTCACTAAAACCTCGAATACACGACTAGATTGACCACTAGTTTGGCTAATCCAAAAACATCTTAAGATAAAATCAAATGACCCCAACTACAAACTTTCGGCCAATAAATCTAGCATTAGAACAACAAGGATCTACAAAATAAAATGCTACAAGACAAAAACATGCATTACATGTTCAAATTTGTTTGAATCGAACTAGAAAACTTTAAATTATATGTGTTGATCCATAGGAAGGGTACAACACCATACCAATACACTAGTTTGCTCTAAAAGGTACTTCCAGATTTTTTATGGCTTCTTGGGAGAGAAATTCTGCCTTGATGAATTAAATCCCTTTTCAAGGTTTGGTAGGTTTTGTGAAGCTTTGATAGTTCTTTTTAAATCCACTGTTGACAAAATGTTATATCTGAAAGAAACACCTCAGAAAAACACAAATTTAATAAAAAGAAGCATCAGATCTATCATTGAAAGCTCAAATATACTTGAGTTCTAAAAATAACAAAACAGAGAATTTGGGATGCCACCATAAAAGAGTAGTAGCCCCAACGGGCTGAAGTGAAAAATCGAAACCCAAGCAATAGATAAAGGTGAATTGATTTGTAAAGGATAAATCAATTTATAACTTACAAAGATATAAAACTCAAATTATTGTATAAGAGATGCATCTTAAACATTCTACATAAAAATTTATGAGTATATACACCATGATTTCATTTATACTTTGTTTGCTTCCAAATCTTTTAAATAGCTTCAATACGTCATGAGCTAAAGCACTCAATACACGATGGCAATAAGAAATATACGAAACAAAGGAGGCAAAGAAAAGAAGGACTTTCGAATCATGAGCAATCTTAACATCTCATAGAAATCTCTAGAAATCTTAAGACTTTTGTATTACCATAATTGCGTTACCATTTATAACAATCAAGTAAGGACATGCTTATACAAATTAGCATGGCTCCTAAAGCTAGAACTAATTAAACTATATTAGGAGTAATGGCACTTGTGGCATATTTGTATAAAACAAAATATAGGCACCTATGGCCTAACTGAAAACAATAACACTAAGCACTTATAACATTAGTTCAACTAGTGGATCATTGGTCAAACTGCAAAAAATTAATATAAATAAATATTTTAAAAAATGAAAATGTCTAAAACATATTTCAATTGAGATGTTGATTAAAGCTACCCATCTATTGGACACGAAGTCCATGACTCGCAAGAAACGTGTCTTCTAGTTTTATTACGTTGAACTTCAATGCATGTCTTTATAACCGACTTGAGGGCAAGAAGGAAATAACTATCCCCAGGTAATTTGGCCTGTGTGTCCCAAACGAACCTCAGCCTCCTCAAACGGACCCGAACGCAAGAGGGAGATGGGGTCCTTAAAGCCTCTAATGACTGTCTGCACCTCTGCAGATAGAAAGGAAAGGAGGGGCTGTCTGCACTAGCGTTGCAACTGTTGGACGTTTGCGCCATAGGTCTGGCTGGGATCTTGTGCCGTCGGATGAACTAGAGTGTTGGATGCTTAAGGGTTTCACTCAATTTGTGCCTTTGCTTGAAATTTCATACTTGAATCCAGTCTTCAAACTTCTTTTTTTGGTATTAACATTGACCCAACTGGGTCTCTTTTAACTAGCCGTGTCATCAGTTTGTCTAAAATTTCGGCCGGGTCTGTCCGTTCATATCGACTCACATGCATAACCGATCTAATAAGTGGCTTGGACTGGTTATAGGACCAGTTCACTAGTCCACTGGTCAAACCAACCAGTCTAAGCGAAGTTTTAAAACAATACTAATAATTGTTCTTTCTTAAATGGCATTGTTAAGTGCGTGTTAAAACGTTGAAAGCCACGTGGCATTAGATTGTTAGGATAACTCCATTGCATAGGATATTTTACGAGGGGTCTATGCTTTTGTTTAGGCCTTATTGTGTTCTACATGTTTCTTGACACAACACAAGCTAAATAACTTTTTAAAAACACTTAAAATTTGATCTACTTTGATAAAACCTTTTATATAGGCAATGTCATTGCATTACTTTGGATTTTTTCTTTTATGAGATAACGATAACCATAATGAGAAAAGTTATCAATAAATGTGATAAAATGCCTTATACCACAAATTATAGGAGATTAAGGACCACTAATATTAGTGAAAACAATTTTAAAAGGTTAGTAACATCACCCAAATTCTCATGTCTCCAAAATCTAAGGAAGGTAAAATCTCCTCCTTGACTAACCTTTCCACCATTACTTTAGAAATATGTTCGAAACGCTTATGTCACAATACTAAAGTTTTGTCATCAATTCTATATCTTTTCGAGATGGCAAATTCAGCACTCAAGCAAGCATATTACTAGTAAAAATTCAAACAAAATTTATATAACCCATCATTCAAAATAGTAAAAATTTAAGTAAATATTCATTTTAGTCCCCCCAAAAATATATGTGACATTAATTTAGTTTTTCAAATAAAAGTAATATCAATTTAGTTCTTCAATAATAAAAAATGACATCAAAATAGTCTTTCTATTATAAATTGTGAAAATACTATTAAGAGAGCCTTGATTGAGAAACCAAATTGATGTAACTTTTATAATTAAGGGAATAAAATGCATGTTTAATCTAAAACTTATTAATTGAGACTTCAGTATCGAATTCACTTTAACATTGCTAAAGATAAATTAAAATGCAAGTCTATTCAACGATGAAATAGAAAGTAAATTCGTCTCAAAAGAAGTACATAAAAATGCATTCTTCAAAGTAATTTCTTAACTAATCTCTAAAATTATCTTAACTACTCCTATAACCTGTACTTAAACTCTAATATCATTTCCTACTTTGAGTTTTGACTCTGTTTACTTGCTTTACAATTGCTTATTAGCTCCTATGAAGTAATTGCAAGGTTTTGTGGTGCCACTATCGATCCACCAACAACTATTTGAAACATTAACTAAATTAGATTCAAAATAGACCAAAGCTAAAAGTTTACCTTCTTTCTTATTATCCCTCTCTAACAAGAACTTGAGCCTAGTGCAACCATCTATTCTATGACCATTCTACTTAAGAGTATGAAAATTGAGATTCTTCTTCTGAGTAGAACTCTTTTCAAATTTTGATTTGATTTGCAATAAAAGCAAAGCACTATCACTCTTTTCTATTTGTTAGTCTTTATTAGCTTATAGATGTGTATTTTTTTTCAAGTGTTGCACTACTATTAGTAAGCTTTTATTATTATACATGTTTTACTTAATTAAGATGCTTTTGGTTCTGCTATTGACAAATCTTTAAAACCTCCTACAGTGTGGAATGAGGCGACATAGAAACCATTTATGAAGCAGTTGGTGAAGCCTGGCGGAGCATATATATTTGTTGGTAGAATAAAGACCTTGGCTCTGAAACAATGGTTAATTGATGACTTAAGAGCTACAATAATTGTAAAATACATGAAGTAGCTTGTTTTATTGTACTCAAATGATTAGAAAAGAACGATTAGTTGTATAGATAATAACAGTGATTGTAATTGTTGTGCCAATTACACCATACAAGTATACATATTGTAACAAGTAACATAATGATGAGAAAGTATCATTCCCATGAGGATTAACTCTGATTTTATGTTATGTACTAATCGATCACTTGCAAAGTTTTATCAAAGAAATCAAATTTTCACAATCCAACATCAAAAATAAAATTGAGCAAAAATAATTAGAGACAAAATGTCACAACCAAATCTCAAGTAAAGAGTGAGAGAGTCAATGACTTTAAATCTAGGGGTCAACATCCCTTGCTATTTCACTTGAATATATGCACCTCTTCATTACAAGTTACCAATGAAATAGATTTGTTAGACAAGGCACAACAATATTTATAAGCCTCTTTTGATGGTTATATAAACATATGTCTCTTAAGCAATACACTATATTTCTATGTGAATTGAATTAAAATTCATTCGTTACGAACAAGCCTCAAACACTTGCTATGCATAACTAATAGGTATATTTCTATCCTAGTAGTGAATCAATTCACTCCAAATTTGAATGAAATTGAACATGCATTATCCAACTCCTAAGGTCAAACATCCAAATCCCAATCTCTAGATCATTAGGGTTCCCAACACCAAACAATTGGTGGCCAAACAATTACAAGCATTAAGAGAAAGGGATAAACAAATCAATTTCATTGATAGAACGCAAGAAGAAAATATCAAAATCATTAAAGAAATTAGAGGAAGCGAAAAAAAGGAACTAGATGGAATGATGCTTGAGTTTTGATCTTCAATCTCCTTCTTAGTCTTTTTGAGACTCTTGATTTTCTCCCTAGAAAATCCTGTCAAGAAACCGAGAACTTCTCTCCCTAAGCTCTCAAATCAGTCCCCAACTGAAAACTAAAAAACTCCATTTACCTATGCGTCTGGGTCTTAAAATGGGTTATTTTTAAGCTACGAGGCCGCGGCTCTAACTGCTGGAAGCTGTGGCTCTGAGACCTCAGGTGAAAATTAAGATATCAAACATAAACTTGAGAACCATGACACAAATTGTTGGAGGCCGCGGCTTTGTACCTTCGGACAGAAATCAAGAATTCAAACAGAAGCTTGAGAGCTGCAGTACAAATTGTTGGAAGCCACGACTTTAGGCTGAATGCCACGGCACTAATTATTGGAGACTGTGGCCTTGATGAAATTGCCTTCTCTTCTTGCATTCCTTCTTTTACTTGACATGAAATTCTCCATTTTGTCTTCCTTTTAAGTTATGAACCTACATAGCAAGAACAAAATATCCCACATGAGAAGATCACCACTATGTAATTCATCATTTTACTTCATTTTACATAAGAAATTGATCAATTCATAGGAAATGCAAGTGTTACACAAGATATTAAAATTCAACTCAGATTTTTGAACATAATAAATATTCTCAAGGATAAAGCACCAGCTTTTGAAGTAAATTAAGAGTAAATAACTCTATTTCATAGAGTTATCAGTAATTGAGTTAAAACTTAGTGGGTAGGAAAGCAAGGGTGATGGTTGCAAAAATTGGTACCTACCTTTTACGTTTGTGGTAATCACACTAGTTACATTTAATCATTTAGTTATTTGATCATAACTTTTAATGTCTCCTCTATGATAAATTTGTAAGCTGTGATGAAAAGTGTCAAGTGGGTCCCTCCTCACAATGGGGACCATGCTAAACAACCAAAATATTTTTGAAAAAGGGGAAAGAAGAAAGAAACACGAAAACTTGCTTATGGTGGAAGAAAGGAAATAAATATGTGATCTTTTATCTCAAGTTGGTGCCAGTGTAGTGTGAGAATGCAGTAACAGAAACTAGATACTGACAATGAGAAAGGAAATACCAATAGCATGTGCAACCGTGAGAGACAAGAAGAAAATATTGCCTCATATGTTCATTAAATTTTAGTATGTTGTTTTTGGTTGAGAGCTATATATGGTTAGATCCTTCTTTTTCTTTGTGTGATTTTACATCATTTGTGGGTTTAATGAGTTATTTCTTTTTGAAAATACATATTTGGGTGAAATTATTTGGCATTAATTTATTAGTGGAGGATTTTTTTTTTTTTACTAGACTACATCCCATGATTTTTGCCTCATACACTGAGGGATTTGCCATATTGAATATCTTGATTTATTTTTCTATCATTAAAATTATCTAAAGTTGCTTATCTTGTGGTTGTTCTGTTTGAAAATCCTATTTAGATATACAAGAGTAGGGTAAAAGCTTTTAGGGTTATTTTCTTTGTGTTTAATCCTCTTTTCGAAACAAAGTAGTATCAAGAGCACTTATTTCTTGTTATTTCGTATGTAATTAAATGAAGGACAACATAAATGGCGGTACAATGGTTTAACTGAATTCTTCAAATTTTTTGATTTGGGAACCCTAAATGGAAAACTTGTTATATTGCAAGGATTTGTATAATCCCCTTGGTGGAGATAGTGTCATAGCTACTGAGAAAATTCATAAATATTGGGGGGAAAAAAAGCTTAGGAAGACTATTTGGTCAATAAGACAGTGGGTTAACTATTAGGCATGACAATCATCATCGAATAAGGAAATGAATTGGGTGGTTCCAAATTTTGATTCAAACAACTTATAAAAGTAGAAAGATAGTTTTAACACAAATATGTCGATCTTGAATGCGTGCTTGAAGATTATCAAGTATTTTAACTTCACATACAACGTATCATGTCAAAAACATGTAATGCTCATTCAAATTATTATTTGAATAACTTTGAGATAAACACAATGACAACAATACAAAATAAATATATTGCTTAAATACAACTTAGATAAGTGGAGAAACCAAACAAATAAGCTAAATGTGAAGTTTAAACATCAAAAAAATTGATAAGAAAATTAGAGTGCACTTTGTGTGTTTATGTTTTAGATTGAAACAAATTGAAAATCTCAATAAGATAATGCATTCATCTCAAGATAAGTTTGAATATCAATACATATCATGATGCTGATGATTATCAATATATATTTGGTAGGCTTATTCTGCTGTTTGTATTAGTTATTTGCATGAAAATACTTATTTCCTCAAAAGTTCTAGTCAAAATTAATTAGCTGACGCCTCATGCATATATGCTTCACATAGACATATATCTAATACTTACTAAGTATGACATTTGTCAAGTATCATTGGATATATTCTATACATGATGCTACATAGAACCCATTGTATGATTGTTATGTGAAATATAACAAGATAAAGTCTATAATAATTCATTATCCAATATAACCCACTATGGACATGTATGTAGCATATTCAAGATCTATTTTTCTTACATTTGTCATCATTAAAACTGAATAAATTGAACATATGAGTAATCTCATGTATGTAGCATATTCATCATTTGCTAGTAATATATTGGTCTTAATAAAAATTACACAAATTAAACCATTAGGGCATATATGACAATAGTGCATTCCATCATATGTCTACAGAGTCTAATGGCTAGAATTTTTGGACAAAATTAACTAATTTATATGGGCAAGAGACCGCAGAGAACAAAGAATTAGGAAGAGGATAGTTTTGCGTCATGACATTTGAGTAGCTTCTAGGGAGTTGTAAATCAATTGACAACTATGAGCTTGTCACTAGATGATGACACACAAGCTTTAATATTACTAAGCTCCTCGCCTAACAGTTGGATACTCTAGTTATATCGTTAAGTAATTCAAAACAATGAGAAGGTAACTTTGTTTGTGGTAAGGAACAACAGGTTGAGTGAAGAAAACAGAAGAAAAGAACATGATATTGTTATTTCTACTTAGTCAGTAGCACTAGTTATATAAGCGTGACAAAGAAATAGAACCAAAAATTCCATAGACAATTGTAACAAGTTAAGAGGAATGTCTCAATCTAGAAATTATATTAAGTGCTACCACTGTGGCAAGACAAGTCATATTAGATGGTATTGCAGGCTATAAAAAGAAGCAAAAGTCAAGGACAAGAGAGAAGAACAAAGAAATTGCTGCAATTGCATTTGATGGTGATGTTATTATAGTTTGTGATGACTGTTGTGAAAATCTTAAATGCTAGAGGTATGCAAAATTGATGATGTGGGAGATATTAAGAAACTAACATTGAATGCAACAAGTTGTTGAAGTATGTTACACATGTTTCAAATATTCAATTCAACTTGATTTCCACATAAATGCAAGATGATGAAGGTTATCAAAAGCACATAAATGCTAGGAGCAAAGTGTTTGAAAACTTGAGAATGTTTGAGGGCCACTTCCTGAGTCTTGAATGTGTAATTTGACTATGAATAAGATAAATACTGAGTTATGACTTAGATTATCTGGTATTTTGAATTGTTAAGAAGTCTGATGTTAAAATTGAATGATTAGAAATTTTAATTGTCAAATTCTATTGTTTGATATGGTTATTTTGTATTAAATGTTCATAGTATTATGTTATTTTATGCTTGTGAGAAGCTTTAAATCTAAAACTGTTTCCCATTATTTTTTTTTTGCAAAGTACTTGCCAATCAAATGGTAAATTTTTTCTTATTTAAAAGCTAATAATTTGGGTAATAAAGTAGCTACATGTATTTTTATTGAACATGTCTTGAACTTTTATTATTCATTCACAATGATTTATTTTACATTATTAGTACTCATGTTGTTTTCATATGTAATCTTTACTTGAAAAATTTTTGAACACTTGAATTAATCAAGGATTATCATCTTATTGTTATTATTATCATTACTTTTTCTTTCTTCTCTTTAAAGTTATAAGAGACAAATTTTATTTCAAAATTTCTTCTCTGGAAGACTCATGCCGTTGCCTGTCCCATTTCTGTTGTAATAGATATTAATTATTTACTGAGTTATTTAACTCACTCTGTGTTTTCATATTTTTTCCCAAATAAAGGTAGGAGATTGCATTGAGCTCGAATCTTCTCCCTAATAGCTGAGTCATTTGTTTTGGGTAAGCCTACATTTGTTTAGTGGGCGGGTTTAAGTTCCTTGTTAAGTTTATGCTTTTGTAAACAGGGACGTGTGTTTATATATTTTAAGTTCATAGAGTTGCTCTATTATCTACAAGCAGAATCTATACTTATGTATACATTATTTTGTTATTGCCTATTGAGGTCTTCGTGTGGTGGATTATATTATATGATTTTGTATGATTTTTGCCTGAGTAGTTTTGAAATGAGTTTATGATCATCTAGTGATATGAAATTAGTTAGTTGTGGAATTTATGCACTGGTGTTATCTATTTGTATATTTTTGGGATGTTAAGTTTTCAGGAGAGACTCTGTCCAATTTTTTGTAGAATTGTATGCATTTTCTGTTATTTTGATAAATGTCTTTTGAAGGATTGCTAGGCTGGCTAGTCTAATTTATGCATCGTTCATGGCCTTACAATTGGGTTGTGACAGTTACATGCAAGCCTTTATGTCTATCTTTTGTCCATCAATTACAACAAAATATATTCATAAGATGTTAAAGAGATTTAACATGGGCAAATTTCAAACATGTTAACATTCCACTTGTAAGTTGTTTCAAATTCAATATTTAGCAATGCCCTATAAGTAAAAAAGATAGAGAAGAGATGAAGAATGATCCTTATGCATTGTATATGAGTCTTAGCGTTTTGGTTTTATTTGGTTTTGAAGGAAAAAGTCATCCGAATCAAACTAATTGATTTTCTTATATTGAGAATCAATCAGTTTTATCCTAATTAGATAACTTGAACCAAACCAAACTAAACCATTCTCAATTGCTTTTGTTCAGTTTCGGTTTAATCGATTTTTAGCAAAGTACTATTTTTTCCTGAAAAAATTCATATTCAACTTTTTTTTTCTTTCCCTTATTCAATTAACAATAAATTGGCCTAAAAATGTTAATAAATGTATAATTAAATAGATGTAAACAATAAATTGAATTAAACATTTATTAGAAACAATAATAATAAATTAAAATCTAATCATCTACATGATTTTGGTTTAGTTTGGTTTTGTATTGGTTTACATAAAAAGAGAACAAGACAAAACCAATTAATTTTGGTTTAGTTCAGTTTTTAATTTTTCAATTCAAATTTTTCAGTTTAGATTAGTTTGGTTCCGTTATAAATACCCCTACATTTGTGGTTGATACTTTGATGTATTACATACCATGCACAAAGGGTAGATATTGCTCACGTTGTTGGCACTGTTAGTCATTTTATCTTCAATATTGGTAAAGAATATTGTCATGGGATCAAGTGGATACTCAAGAATTTTAGAGGTACTTCCAATGTTTGTTGATGATGACTTTGTTAGGAGAGCTGTTTCATGGTAGTTGATGATATAGAATTGTGTTACATCATCTAATACTACACTAATAGTAAAAATGCTAACTTAGAGATGGATTATTTTTGACAGAGACGAAAACATTCACATAAAATATGACACATCAACCAAATTTATAATTGTTGATCTTAGAAATGGAAGTTAAGATGGAAAAATTCCTGTCTCTAAACAACATTGTCTCTATTTCCACCACAACGTAATTATTTTGAAATTTTAAAATAACGAATATGTTATACACAAAATGTTTTTGTTGCGATATATATAATTTTAATTTATTGTGAAAATTTAATTAATTCATTTATTTAAAAGTTTCTTTGTTGGAGACAATTTAATTAATTAATTCACTAATTAGTATTAAATAATAAAGTGTTACTTAAAAAGTGATGATTGAAGAAGGATTAATGAAATTTTAATGCAATGAATAGAAAATTGATGATGAAAATGCATGCACAAGATTAATTAGTATTAAATAATAAATATTAAAGAGGAAATAATGATAAAAATACATGAAATTAATTAACATTAGATAATAAAATGTGGCCTAAAAATTGATGATAAGATGGAATCTTATTAACTATCACATATAGAAAGTGATTATTGAAAAGCAATTAATGAAATTTTAATGCATTGAAAAGAAAATGATGATGAAAATGAATGCATGACAATAATTAGCATTAAATAATATTGTGTCACTTAAAAAGTAATTAGAAAAATATAAATGAAAGTTTAATGCATTGAAGAAAAAACGATGATGAAAATACATGTTTCAGATTAATTAGTATTAAATAAGAAACAATGAAGAGGAGATAACAATAAAATGTATGAGATTAATTTGTATTAAATAATAAAGTGTTACATAGAAAGTAATGATAAGATTAAATCTTGATAAGGTATCACTTATAGAAAGTTATGATTGAAGAAAAATTAATGAGATTTTAATGCATTTCAGAGAAAATAAAGATGAAAATGCATGCACGAGATAATTACAATTAAATAATAAAGGTGTCAATTAGAAAGTAATGATTGAATAAAGATAAGAAAAAATTTAATAAATTGAAGATGAAATGATGATGAAAATCCATGCATGAGAATATCTAGTATTAACTAATAGTGTCATGTTGAAAGTATTGATTGAAGAAAGATTAGTAATGCATTCAAGAGAAAATGTTGATGAAATTGTATGAGATTAATTAGTCAGTACTAGAAATTTAATTATTATCGATGGACATTACTGACGACTATTTAAATTGTTAGAGTTATCAACGATAGTACTGATGGAAGAAACAAAATAAATTTAATTATATGTTAGAAATGCCTACAGATTGTTCTATCGATAAAAGTTTTGTCACGACTTAAACTAGGGATCTATGATCGGTGTATGACAAGGATTTACCATAAGCTCACCCAAACTGTACAAGCCTCAATCTTGCAAGTAAGAATAGACAATTCAAAAAAATAGTCATCATAAGGTATGAGAAAATACTTTATTTCAGTATAAGATCAAACTTATAGTATTTAATAGGTGAATCTCAATTATCAAAATTTTATTTCAAAGTAAAATATCATAAGATAATTCAATCAGTAACTAGCATATAACAAACTGACATGGATCTTACTTATAGAAAAAATGGAGCATATCTAAATATATTAGCCAACAAGGCTTTCAAATTTAATATATAAAAAAAATATTCACACTTGCTCACACGAATGTGTGTAGGGCTTACCAATAACAACTAAAAACTCTCTCGATCAAACTGAAAGAGCCAAACTAAAAACAATATCTTTTTCCCTTGTATGAAAAACATATAACAACAATTAGGTGCGTATACAACTCAGTAAAGAGTTAATACCTACTATACTAGAAATGGGACAAGTGGAGGCACGACTTTTTCCATGAGTAATATTAAAAAAAAATTTATAAAATAATGCATAGCAATTAAAACTAAATAAAAATACCTAAAAAAAATAACAAGCATATATAACTCTTTCTAAATTATAATAGTTCTAAATCATATTCATTATAAAGTTCATTAAAAAAATATAACAAAGCGTTACAGTCAATAAATAATTTCCAATAACAAATCTCAAACATTGAGAAAATTAATTAGAATACAAATCCAAGTGAAATAATTCATTAAGAAAAATTAGAACAAACTGAGCACACGGTTCGCAGAGTAGCAAACTAAACTAAGAATTCTAAGGCTTGAACTGAATAAACCAAGCTTACAGCTCACAGGTAAACTGACCAATCTAACAAGCCCAAGGTTTAAACTAATGAGCGTCATGCTCCAGATCTATAACCAACCCATGTACACTAACTTAACATAGAGTTAGCATTTCTTTTGCAGAGTCTAATCATATATGTACCAAGACTAACATTTACTATTGTTAGATACAATGTTCTAACATGGTTTTTTCCCAAAATATTTTTTTTTTAAAAAAATATACAGTAACACATTTCTCAATAAAATAAATTATCAAGTGGAAATAAAAATTCTACTTTATTAAAATAAATCTTATTTTAAAGAGAACATTGTCTGACATTAGAAAACTCACTCAAAAATAATTTTCAAATATTCTTTTCATAAGCAACTAATGACGATAACAACTATCAATAAAGCTCCAAACATTTTCTAAAACAATTGCCATTAATTGTCCAAAAATCATTATCTATAACAATGATCATTATTGGTCTAAAACAGAAATATATGAAATAATAGTCATAATTATTTCAAAACCATTATTAATATATTTTCTATCAACAAAAATTATCAATTCATCCATCATTTCATCGTAACCATGCTTAGAAGCCAAATTTGAATTTTCTAAAATTTTGCTTGTCTCAAGAGTACTTAAGGTTCTAATATATTGAAAATAAAAATTCTAAAATTCTTTCAAAATTTAAAAATTACAAATAGACATGTAGTAGATAACAATCACTCACAGTACTTAGTAATTTTCAATTGAGTCCTCCTTCAACAATTCGCTTTAGTAAACTGGAGGTTCCTTATTGTAATATCACCTAAATTGTGAATAATTTTATGCTTGTGTATTGTATGTATTTGTTTGACACCCATTAGAATTTTAGAAAGGAACCAAGTCATATAATAAAAGCTAATTTAGGGGGGATAGTTAACCCTAATTGATTATGATATAGCATTGAAATCATGAAACATATATTATGCTTTGCTTATGCTTGAAAATATATTAGTTATACATTTTATGTGTTAAGATAGCCCTTAGAATTTTCAGAAAAAGAGTCCAAGCCTTAATAAAAAAACAAACCCAAACTTAATTAGAATAGATGATAAGCCCATGTGACATAAACACCCAAAACCCAAGTTTTGTGAATTAATAAGCCTAGCAAGTTAAGCCCAAAGACCCCAAAAACTAAGACCATAACCAAACTTAAGCCCTAATTATAGTGCAACCCAAAAACCTTAGCACAATTTAAGTCTTTGGTTAATTAGATTAATTACTCAAACAAGATAGGCATAAATCAAATCCAAAGCATAAACCCAAGAAAAATAACCAAAGCATAGAATTAGCAAGACAAACCCAAAAGCCCAAAAAGCTAAACCCAATTGATAAAAGAAGAGAAAAGACAAAGGACCTTGTCTTCCAAGGAAGAGTCCTCACGTGAAAGAGAGAGAAAGAAAGAAGAAAGGAATAAGCAAGAAGCATGTGGAGGTTTCTAAGAAGATGCATGACTTAAAAATAAAGTAGTGTGAACAAACATAAAAAAAATTAGTAAAAGAAGGAAGGAGCCTCACAGAAATGGGCTAGGGGGGAAGCTTAGTCTTCCAAGTTAACTCAAATTCAAACGATAAGACCTATTAATAACTTGTAATGATGATTTGGTTAGCTAAAAACAAGGAATCTAGTTGAAATTCAATGAAAAAGTTAAACAGTAACCAAGTCAACTAAAAGTCATAAAGGAAAATCTAGTTAAAAGATAACCAAACTAAGTCTAACTTAGTTACTTTTAATAACTAAACAATCATAAATTATAGATAAAGAGACATGTGTGATAACCCTAGCATGACAAGTGGAAAGAGGAGACATTAAAACCAAAGACCACATGGTCTTAAACTTGGAATTTCTCCCCCTTATTCCAAGCCACTCACGTCACACACACTCACTAAAGCCCACAACCATGCATCCCCCAAATGCCTATAAATACTTCCCCTCCCCATGCATAAGAAAGCACACCACTTCCAAGTAATAGAAGCAAACACTTGAGAGTAAGAAAAGAGAGTGAGCAGCACGTGAACAAGGAGGGAAACTCTTGAAGATTTAGAGTTCAACAAAAGTAGGAAACATCAATGTCTTTCTTCTTCTTCTACTTCTTCTTCATCTTTTATCATGAACTAGTGAAAGGATGCCCTATTTATGCTCCTTTTATGTTAAAGATTCTTTTGAAATAATAATTGTATCATGAAAATTAATGAAAACCATGCTACATTACCAATTAAGATTAGAAATGATCTTCCTTAGGGCGGTGATTATGATGAATTTTTGAGAAGTGATCTTTATGGGGAGTGATCTCACCTAAGTTTGAAAATTATCCTCAAAGAAGGTGATCCCACATGATTAAGGTCACATTAGTGGCAATGGCAAGGGGATGCTTTTGCAATGGAAAGAGCTCTTTTCCTATGTTTCAAACATGTAAGGATTTTACGAATAAAGATTTGATGAAATTGGTAATCTAGCATATGTAAATAACTCATTAAATAAGACAAAGTTGCTGAGGGGAAGCATTTTCTGTATAATATATAGCTGAAAAACATTGCATGACTTTTGACTTAAATGTTGATGCTTCCTATTAAGATTATTTATCTCACTTTGTATATGATGTTTTTAGATTAAGTTCAAGATGCCTTACATCACCATTGTGGTGGAAATTGAGGTTATATGGGTGGATGTTCCAAGGATTGGCCCCATTCAAGTCATCCAAGACATTAGGGTTACTCACTTTGATAATCAAGGAGGAGGAGTAGCCTAAACTAGGTTACATGTGATGTAATGTAGTTTGGTTAAAGATCACCTTATGGGATTTTGTATAATGCCACTAACCAAGCCCCATTTTTTATTGTAAAATATGTATTGGTGATACTTTTGTAACCTAGTTTCAATATATATAACATGAAATAGATGTGGTATGGTTATGATTTCATGTTATTGTGTTATATTTCCTTTTATGCAAAATGTTATTATTTTGATGTCAAGTGATAGAAAACCTATTAAATCCTAATCAAATTTATGTGAAAGAAGGTTTAATGGAAGTTAGAACAAAGTGCCATAACCACAAGATAACAAAAGAAAACAAGTGGAATTTCATGCAGTATTCTGCCAGTTGGGCACCTAAGCACCAGCCTCTGGGCACCTAGACGGTGGCCCTGTACATACTGGGCACTTGAGTGCCAACTCTGAGTGCCTGGGTGGTGACGCCAGCACTCAGGCGGTGGCTGTCAGAGAGTAGTACTTGCTTCTGGTTCCTGGGTGCTTAAGCATTAAAATCCCAACGCCCAAGGGGTGGATAGGCAGAGAAGTTATGTTCTTTTGCCTCAAAATAAACCAACAACTAGGTTAGGTTTTAATCAAATTAAAGTTTGAAAAAAAAAACTTAGAACCCTAGTATGGTTATATGAAGAACCTAGTGAGAAACCAAACATGTAAAACAAGTTGTGAACTTCATTCATGAATTTGGTTTAAAAGCAAAAGGTTTTAAGAAACCTAAGTAAATGAAAGTTTAAATTGCTCTATAAATCTAGCATAAGTCTAAATATTTTATTTAGACTAGTTTGTGCAATGTAATTTAGTTTTATTAAAAGAAAAAAAGAAAAGAAGTCCTAGGAACCAAGAAATCATCTAACTATATTCATCTAATCATAAACTAGAAAAATACCATTCTATAACTATAAAAAAATACTAATATTAATCATAGACAATTGATATTTTCAATTAAATCCCTAAATCCTAAAAATTTCTATATCCCATAGCCTAAATTCACTACCCAAAATTATCCAATAAAAAAAACATAACATAAAATAAAATAAAATAAAATAAAATATAAACATAAAAAATTGCCACTAAATAAAATATCTTCACATAGCTTAAGTCAAAATAACCCAAAATCTGACTAGATGTCAGATCTTATTCTAAAAATTTATTAGAATCTCTTTCTGTTTTACAAAAAGCATAGAGTAGAAAGGCAATTAAACTTGTATACCTTAAGGTCTATATACAACCGTTCATAAGGATAAGAAGTTTACTATTTTTTCGATGTGGAACTTACAACTAAGACGGCATAAAACTTTTTTTTTTCGATGTAGGACTTAAATAACAACCCTTATCTTTCTTTTTTTTTTTAACTTATCCTTTTTTTTTAAAACTCATCTTAAAATTTTTATCTTTTTTCTTAAAAAAAAATTATCGTCACAAGTTTCCATGGGTTAATTCCGTTAGCAACAAACCTGCCATTTAATATGCCATTGAAAAATGGAAGGGTTTTATTATTTACCAACATAATTGTCCATCAATAATGTTTTGTTAGTGCCATATATCTTTGAATAATTTAGCTAATTTATGTAATTAAAAAAATAAGTTACAAAAGTTTTTTAAAAAATCCCTAATTTGAGTAAAAATAAATTCATAAGATAAAAAATTGAAAAAAATCTCTAATTCTATTATAAAATCAGGCAACGTATGGAGTTATTAAAATATCAAATTAAATATAAAATTTTAAATTTAATATGGAGTTATTAAATATAGAGTTAAATATAAAATTTTAAATTTTCAAAAATAAAAGAAAGCTTTACGAAAATACGATAACTAATGGTTAGGCACAATCATTAAATTGATATAAAATTAAATTCATAATTAATATAAATCTAATAAATAACTTTATGAATTTTTTGGATGAAACAAAACTGCATAAAAAGCAGTTGAGTGGAAAATAAATCTCCATAGGTAGGAAAAAAACTTTTAGAAAAACTATTACTTTTATATATTATAATAGATTTTTTTTACATAATATTTTTTCCCAAAACCTATTTACATAATTTAAAAAATAAACTACAAAAATTTTAAAAAAATCCCTAATTTAAATTAAAAATCAAAATCATAAAAAAAATTTAAAAAAATATCAAATTCTATTCTAAAATCAGGCAATGTATCAAGTTATTAAGTATAAAATTAAATATAAAATTTAAAAGAGACTTTTATGAAAATATGGTAACTAATGATTAAATACAATCAACGAATTGATATAAAATTGAATTCATCATTAATAACAAATCTAGTAAATAACTTTAAGAATTTTTTTTTGAAAAAAAGAAGACTATATGAAAAATTGTCGAGCGAAGAAAGAAATCTCCATGAGCTGGAAAAAATATTTTGAAGAGACTTTTATTTTTATATATTATAATAGATCATAGATTTATTTACATAAATAAATTTCCCCATAAAATATTTATGTAATTAAAAAAAATAAGCTGTGACAATTTTGAAAATATCCCTAATTGAAGTGAAAAAATAAAAAAATTATAAATAAAAAATTAAAAGAAACCTCCTATATATGAAGTTATTAAATATTGAATTAAATATAAAATTTAAAAGAGACCTTTATAAAAATAGGTAACTATTGATTAAATGCAATAATTGAATTGATATAAAATTAAATTTATAATTAATAAAAATCTAGTAAATAACTTTAAGAAATTTTTGAGTAAAAATAAGATTACAAGAAAAGTTGTTGAGCAAGAAAAAAAAATTTCATGAATGGGAAAACTTTTTTTTTGAAGAGACTATTACTTTTATATATTATAGTACATTAGAATCACATGCTAGCCCCAATGGTTCAATGTGTTATGCTTTCATAATGACAAATAAAGTATTAATAGATGTTGAATATGCTATATATATGTACTTAATGGATTACATAGGATAATGCATGATTATATATTTTTATAATGATATATTTCACATAAGAATCATGCAATGAGTTTATGTAACATTATTTATAGAATATATCCAATAGTGCTTGATAAATGATGTAATTAACTCATATTGGATATGTGTCTATGTGATAATATATGCATGATGACATTCAAGTGTTATATATTTATCAATCATGCTTATTGGGATGTTGAGTTATTAAGTTAGACTAACTATGGTTTGCAACTAATTATGTCTTGAAGGATTGTTCAAACACTAAGAGTGAGCATCGGAGCAAGAAAGTGAAAGATCCTAATTATTCTCAACTCAAAAAGAGGAAGAATGTGGATGCTTATGTGCTTCAAGGATCTTGATGATTACAAGCATGTGGAAATAAGAAGAATAAGTCCAAGAACTTTCAAATATTATATCTAGGACTTAGGTTTTTTGTAAGGGTAATCAATTTTCTCATTGCTTAAGCTCATTACTCAAAAATATTTTGAATTAAGTTTGCCCAATGAAACTTTACATGCGACCAAGGGGGAATGGCCTTTTACAAAATGTTTTCCAAAGCTTTTAAACTCACAAAAATGTATTAGGATATGTGTTTAAAACTAATCTTTTTGAACTTTGATTATTGGCAAGTCAAAATCTGAAAATATTATGCTAGTAATCAATTACCAAGGTTTACAGAAGAGGCTAGTAATCGATTATCATATGTAGGTAATGGATTACCAAACGTATTATTTTTAAATTTTTATGTTATGATAGTTCAGTAATCGATTACACACTCTTTAGTAATCGATTACTACATGTAGGTAATGGATTACCAGCATATTATTTTCAAATTTTTATGTAATGGTAGTTCAGTAATTGACTACCCACTCTTGGTAATCGATTATTAGACACCAGAGATAGTCAAAACTAGTTGTCACATGTTTTCTTGATAATTTAGAAAGCCAGTAATCGATTACCACACTTGATAATCGATTACTAGCCCAAACAGAGAGTTCCAGTAATCTATTACCAATTACCAGTTTAGTTATTTTAGCCAAGTTTATGTTTTCAAAAACTGAACTTTAGTTACTCTTTTGATTATAACTTTCAAAATACTTTGAATTTGGATTTGAGACTTATTGCAAATGAAAGTAGACTTAAAGAGCTTTCTAGTGTCTGTTATTTGCTCAAATCCGATAAGAATTGTAAAAGTTATGAATTTTTAAAAGTCGTATTTGAGTGTTGGATTTTAGAATGACCTGGTAATCAATTACCAGACTTCACTAATTGATTACCACACACCAGAAAACAAAAATAACGGCTAGTTTTTATATTAAATCATTCCCCAACCACCTCTAATGGCTATATTTACCTTTAGGCTTTAAATATCATTACTTAGGTAGACTTAACAAGTTTTTAGAACAATTGAATGACATTTGTTGAGAGCAATTTACTCATATTTTACTACTTTTTCTGAGTTTTGAGGTTACATTGAGAAATCTTTTGATACCCACTAGAGCTTCAGTTTGTTTATTACCTCTTTGAAAGAGAGTAACCAATTTCTAATCTTATAAGCATTGTTCTTTGAGAGGGTAAAAGGTCTCTGTAGTTGTTTGAGGCTCTTAGACAAAGGGTGGAGGATCTCAAGGTGGAAATAATGCTCTTTGGTTGTAAAGGTTTTTCAAGCACCTTGTTGAAGCTTGAAGATAGTGGAAACTCTCAAATAGATGATATTAGGGACTGGATGTAGGTCACAAGGAGTGGCTGAACCGATATAAATAGAGTTTGTAACTTTCTCTTCCCTATATATCCTTTAAATTCCATATCTACTGCAATTTAGTTTGATTATACTTGATATTTAGATTGGTTGCTTGGTTTACCCTGATATTTAGCTTGTTAAATTGATCTCTCTACTCACCCAAGTTGTATTTGACTAATATAAAATTCTTGTATCATTATTATTGTGATTGGTTTAAAGCTAATCAAATCATAATTTGTGTTGCTCTATAGCTTTATATGTTTTGGGCATAATGCATTGTATGTGAAGTTGAGATTATTAGTCATCTCCAAGCATGAATTCAACATTAATGCATCTTTATTAGACCTATTCCGCTGCATGTTTTAATTGGTTGCATGAAAATGCATATTTGTGAAAGTTGAATTGAAAAATTTGTAATCACCCAATTCACCACCCTCTTGGGTGATGGTTGCCATGGCTAATAAGTGGTATCAGAGCTTTCGTGTTCTACTAAAAATCTAACCACTTGGAGTGAAAGATCTTTGTAAGATGGCAACCACTGAAAGTTTTTCAACAATGAAAGGTTTTGAAATTGATAAAGCCATCAATTCTTTAATGGTGTGCATTTTGATTATTGGAAAGGTAGAATGTAAATTTATTTAAAAAGAATTGACCTTGATTTGTGGGTTATTGTGCTTGATGGTTTTACTTTTAAAACAAGGGTGAGTTGGGATGCTTTGGATGAAAAATTATTTTCCTTGAACATTAGACCTATGCAAATATTGAGAAGTGCTTTGAGTGATGATATTTATGCAAGAATATGTAAATGCTCTAGTGCTAATTAAATTTGGGACTCTCTTGATGCTCTTTATCTTACTAAAATTGATTTTGTGGATAAAGATGTATATGAGAAGCAAAAAAAGCAAGAGCAATGGAAGGAACCTAGTTTGGAAAAATTTCCTGAAGAAGATGTCCTTTGCTGTGAAAAGAGCTCATTGCCTCATGATAAGGATGATGTTCAATTTGAAGAAGAGGCAATGCAAAACCAAAAGGAACATACTCTTGAGGTCTTGATGGAAAATGAAAAAGAAGAGGATTCCCATGAAGAGCCAATGATGCTAAAAATTGGGAATATTCTTGGAATAGATTAGATGTCTGTAACAATGTTGTTCTGAACTGTCTAGAAAAATATATTAAATTCTTGCCAAAATTAAAAACACACATAAGCACTTGATGAGTCTATATTCCTTACTGCCATCCTGGTCAGGAGAAGTTTAAATGCAGGATCACAAGGGTATGTTCTCTTATCTTCTTTAGATTCTGAGATCAAGCAGAATATAAATGATATCCCTGTAGTGCGAGAATATCCAGCAGTGTTTCTTCCTGAAGTCACTAGTTTACCACCTGAGAGAGAAGGTTGAATTTGCAATAGATTTTATTCCTGGAGTAGGTTCTATATCTATAGCACCCTATAGGATGTCTCCTCTAGAATTGGGTGAGTTAAAGAAACAAATAAAGGACCCATTAGCTAAACAATTTATACGGCCAAGTGTGTCACCTTGGGGATCCCCAGTGTTATTTATGAAAAAGAAAGATGGGAGTCTGAGATTATGTGTAGACTATAGACATTAAATAAAGTAACTATTAAAAATAAATATCTACTCCGTAGAATAGATGATTTGTTAGATCAACTTAGAGGGGCAACAATCTTTTCAAAGATAGATTTAAGGTTTGGTTATTATCATATTAGGGTTAGACAAGAAGGATATTCCAAAAACTACATTCAGGAACTAGGTATGATACTATGACTATCTAGTTATGCCATTTGGTCTCACAAATGCCCCTAACTGTATTTATGGATTATATGAAAATAGAATTTTCAGGCCTTATCTAGATCAATTTGTAGTTGTTTTCATAGATGATATTCTTATATATTGCAAAACAGTGGAAAAACATGAACAACATCTTATAGTTGTATTGCAAATTTTGCAGGAAAAATAGTTGTATGCAAAATTGGAAAAATGTGAATTTGGGCTAAAAGAAGTAAAATTTTTAGGTCATGTTATGTCACAAGGAGGAGTATTAGTAGACCTTAGCAAAATAAAAGCAGTGATTCATTGGGAGAGACCTACAACGATAACAGAAATAAGGAATTTTCTTGGATTGGCAGGGTACTATAAAAGATTTATAAGAGGATTCTCACAATTAGTCATGCCACTAAACAGATTAACTAGAAAGGGTAATCAAAAGAATGTGAGGATAGTTTTCAAGAATTAAAAATTAGGTTAACTACCATTCCTCTGTTAGTAATTCCTGACCCTTTTAGGGAAATTTGTAATAGATAGTGAGGCATCTAAGAAAGGTCTTGGATGTGTTTTGATACAGGATGGAGGAGTAGTAGCTTATGCCTTTAGACAACATAGACCACATGAGGAGAATTACCCTACTCATGACTTGGAGTTAGCAGTAGTGGTTTTTGCATTAAAAATATAAAGGCATTATTTGTATGAGGTTAAATTTGAGGTTTTTAGTGAACACAAAAGTTTAAAATATCTTTTTGATCAGAAAGAGTTAAATATGAGATAAAGAAGATGGATTGAATTTTTAAAAGATTATGATTTTGAATTAAAATACCCTTCCAGGAAAAGCCAATGTAGTGGCTGATGCCCTTAGCAAGAAGTCACTACACATGTCTTTTCTGATGATTCAAGAGTTTGAATTGTTAGAAAAATTTAGAGATATAACTTTATTAGTAACAGTGCAATCAGGTGGTTTAGGCATGAATGAATTTAAAATTGTAAATGAACTCAGGAGTCAAATCAAAGAAGCTCAAAAATCAGATACATTTTGCAAAATTTAAGAAGGCCAAATTAATCAGGGAACACAGAAAAACTTCATCTTATCAAATGATGAAATGATATTATATCAGGATAGGTTATGTGTTCCGGACAATAGAGACTTGAGGAATAAAATTTTGGAAGAAGCTCACTGTAGTAAATATGCCACTCACCCTGATACCACTAAAATGTATCATGATCTTAAGAAAGATTTCTGGTGGTCAGAAATGAAGAAAGAAATTACAGAATATGTAGCAAAATGCTTAACTTGTCAGAAACTGAAAACTGGACATAAAAAACTAGGAGGTTTGCTACAGCCTTTAGGCATACCTGAGTGGAAAGTGGAATAAGTATCTCTATAGATTTTGTGATGGGATTACCTAGAACCCGTTTAGGATTTGATGCTATATGGGTCATTTTGGATAGGTTAACCAAATCAGCACATTTTCTCCCAATTAGAGCCAATTACTCACTGGATAAATTAGCTCAATCGTACATAAACGAAATTATGAGATTGCATGGTGCTCCATCTAGTATAATTTCATATAAAGATCCTAGATTCACTTCCAGATTTTGAGGAACTTTGTAAAAAGCATTTGGTCTAGGTTATGTTTTAACACATCATATCACCCACAAATAGATGGCCAAACAGAAAGAACTATTCAAACCTTAGAGAATATGCTTAAAGCCTGCGTGCTAGAACATAAAGAAAGTTGAGAAAATTATCTACCATTACATATAATAATAGTTACCATTGTAGCCTTAGAATGGCACCCTATAAAGCTCTATATGGTAGAAAACACAGATCCCTATTGTGTTAGTATGAGATTGGAGAGAGGAGATTGTTGGGATCAAAAATTATGCAAGAAACCACATATCAAAAAAGATTATCCAAAGTTGTTTATAACAGGAAAGCAAATTTTGAGGGTAAAATTTGTTTTAGGAGGGTAGAAATATAACATCCCTATTTGCTTAAGTTAGGTTCTAAAACCCTAATTAGTCCTAATGGTCATTTATTTATTATTTGTTGTTTATTGTTCTGTTTAAATTTTAAAAATTATTTTGTGCTGTCCAAATTAAAGAGAGCACTGAAAATTACCTAGGGGAAATAAACATAAGTTGAAACGTTTAGTGGAATAGTAAAATCTTAATAGTGACAATTTAATAATTTTAAATTTATGACCAGGGACATTTTTGTCCAGTAAAAATTAAAGAATCAATGATTAACTAAAATTGACCAGTGAGTCCACTAATGTATTTCTAGGTACTTTAAGAATTTAATTAGATGAAAATAGCATAACAAAGTTAATAGGAAAGTAACATTTTTTTAAATTAGCCAATTAGAACATGACATGTGGAAGCATGCCATTGGATGAAAATTTGGCTAATGAAATGGTGCCACGTGGAGGCCTAGGATTGGATAGAAAGCCTGCCAATCAAATAGTGACATGTGGCACTATGTGATTGGCTAGAATCTTGGCAAATAGAGTTGTGATACTTGACAATGTGTGATTGGCTAGAATCTTGGCTAATAGATTGTAACAATTGGCAATGTGTGATTGGCTATAATCTTGGCCAATTGGGGCTTGATACTTGGAAGCATGTGATTGGCCAAGGGTTGCTTAATAGAAGGGAGACAAGTGGCACCATATAAGTGGCCAAAAAGACAACCAATGAGCTTGTGACAATTTGGAAGCTTATGATTGGCTAGAGAAGCCATCATTATTTGGTTGAAGAAACCCAAAAAAACCCATTTAGTTACACCCATTTAGTTCAAATTCAACAAGGCTAGTTCCAACTTAACTAAATATCATCATGAAAAGGATAAGAACCAACCAAAAGCCCTAGCTCTCATTGGCTTGCCTAACAAACCCAAAATAGCTCAATTAAGCAACAAACCAACTAATCCCAAATGGCTCCCTAGCTCATGGCCAAAACAAGCACAGAAGAGGAAAAGAAAAAAAAAAGAAAGAGAGAAGAGAAGAAGAAGTCATAGCTCACGGCCAAGGGAGAAAGGAAGAAGAGGAGAAGTGAGAAAAGGGAAGGAAAGTGAATAATAAGCCCAAAATAACCAAGAAAACTCAAGCTTCAAGAGGTAGGAACTCAAACCTCAGCTTTTTCTTCTTAAAAAAAAAAAAAACTTTGAGTTTCATGGTGGTATCATTCTTGGATACATGGGTTTTCTATGTTCTTTGAGCTTTGAAGTTGAATATGGATGGTTTATGGCAATAGAGACTAAGTTTGTGTTGATGATAAGCTTTCTATCATGTGGATTTTGAATTTTTCCCTACTATGTCTAGACTAAGGTTTGTATGGGTAACTTTCCCTTTGATTCGATTTTAGTGATTATGGGTGGATATGAAATCCATGTGATGATTAAGTTTTGTTGTATGGATGAATTATGTGCAAATTTGTTCAAAACTCTCTTGATGGCCACTTATATGGCTCACGGCCATGACATGTTCTAAAGAGGGCTATTTAGATTTCTATGTAGTTATGAACTACGTATGATAGTATGATGTTGATTAAGGTAGAATTTTATTCAAATGATTAAAAATTTGCTTGATGCACCTTCATGAGTCTCACAGCCAACTTAGGTTTCTTGGTGATAATTTTGTGATTTTCTTAGGCTTTTATTTTAATCTTGTTAGTTAATTATAATTTTAAGACTCTTATGTGCAAAGTTGGTATTTATTCATGCCTTCATTAGGCTTGATTTACTTGAAAAGTGATAAATAACACCTCTTGGGTGTGCACGGCTATCATAGCTTCAAGAAAGGAAGTTATGTAGATAACTAAATGCTTGTGTTAGTTATATTTTAATAGTAATTTCGGCCAGCAATTATACTTAGATGTAAACATATGAATTTTTGCATTCCTATGACACTCACGGCTACACTAGGATTACAATGAGAATTTAGTGGTCAAGTTAAGGATTTTAGAGAATTTAGGTGATCTATTGTCTCCTTAATATAAATTTTAAAGAAAATGTGAGAAGAGATCTCTTTCTAATCTCAAGTGTAATTCCCGGCCATAGTGTAGTTGTTGAAGGAATCATATGATTTAATTAGGTAAGAGTTAGTTCTTAGTTATTCTAAAGTTATTTTAATTTCATTTAGGTGAAATATTGTAAATGAGAACTAAAGTATGCTTAGGTGTGGCTCACGGCTACGTGTTGTTTAAGAGGGAGTTATAATTAAATCTTATAAATGCTAATGAGGCCTAAGTGTTCTATTGTCAACTTAATGCTTTTGAGGTGATTTAACATAGTGTAAACTTAGAAAGATGTTTATATGATTTGTGAACCCCGATATGCTATATAAATATCCTTACTATTCTATGGATATTAAGGCAGAAGATGACATCTTATAAGAGAGCTTGGTACATTTAAATGTGTTTAGTAAGTAAGAGTAAAATGATTACATGCTCACTTTTAATTCAAGTGAAAGATGCAATGAAAGTTTGAAAATGATTCTCAACGTAAAGAAAATGAATTAGAAGTGATATGAAAATATTAGAAAAGAATTTCTAATAAGATATCATGGAAAAATGTCCATGAGAAGTCTTACACGTGTCCATGGTCCTTTTTCTGGATATGTTGAGTGGAATCTACCAAAAAGATGTGGCATGGCCATTTAAATTTAGGAGACGCCCTATGTCAAGGGAGAATTCTCAAATATGTAAAATTATTATGGCTATGGTTGATGAATATATTATGGGACCGTGTAGACAAAGATGATAAACAGCAGGCCAAACCCTATGCAAAATTTTCTATGAGCATGTAATTAATGAAAAGTATATCAAAATGTAAACTGTTATAGTTTATCCATATTCAAATTATTCCCATCCATGAAACTTTTTTATGTATATTATACAGCTGAAAATGTCACTGTTTTAATTAATGTTTTAAAATATATATGAGTGCCTATTGAAAAATTATATTTCTCATCCCTGCTGTATGTGATATTTTTAGATTCTCCTACAACCAAGTGAAGGTGAGAGTTTTTATCTTCTTAGTTACCGTTGTTGAATTAGTTTATAACTGTGAGCACGATGTATTTGAGCTGGTGGTACAGAATATGACTTATCGTTAGTTTATGTGAGGATCTGTTAGTTATGTGGTCTATCATATAGTATGTTAGCATAGTATTTCTTTCCTGCATAGCCTAGTAAGGCCAAATTTACCTTTTGATGTTTATATGTATATAGTTTTGTATACAGGTAGAAATCTAGCTTTTCTACTGTTGATGTAGAATTTGCAAACAGATATTGTATAAATGAATCGTGTAGGAAGTGATATTATGATGGTGTATGTAAATTGTCTTGTGTTTTTTTTAAATTTTTTTGAGATATTATGTTTGATATTAATAGAACAAGATATCTGTTAATGTATAAGAAATTAATTCAGAAACCTTTATAATTCATGAGTCACGTAATATAATAAATAAATAAATTATTTTTAGAAACGTGACACGTAAAGATGATTTTAATTGTGTTAATAATGTTAATTTATTATATGATATAATTTTTATAATTCTTTATAAAATATAAAAAATTTTAGTATGTAGTTTAGAATTTTATCTCTTAAGGATAAATAATACAGATATGCATTCGTTTAATTGTATTATTTCATTAAATATTTTAATTCATAGACACATAACTTCTAATTAATTAGATTAAATCAAGTCATTAAATAAATTACATTTTTAACTTATATTCAATGACCTATAATTCATTATGTAACGTAGTGCCAATAATAGTATGGGTATTACAACGAACACTTGAAATTTAAAATTGTTGTGAGCCAACAACATATACTCGAAATTTAGAATGTGATAAGTGAAACAATAGACACTCAAAATTTAAAATTGTGATTGGCCGAATAATAAACACCCAAAGTTTAAAATTACAGTAGGCTGAATAACAGACAAACAAAATTTAAAATGCGATGGGCCGAACGATAGACACCTGAAATTTAAAATTTCAATGAGCCAAACAATAGACAGTGAAATTTAAAATTGCAATGGGATGAAAAATAGACACCCAAATTTAAAATACAGACAGCCGAGCAACAGACACCTAAAATTTAAAATTGTAGCAGGTCAAATAATAGACACCCAAAATTTAAAATTGTAGCAAGCCGAATAATATACACCCAAAATTTACAATGTAATGGGCTGAACGATAGACACCGAAAATTAAAATTACAATGGGTTGAATAATAGACAATCGAAATTCAAAATTGCAGTGGGCCGAACAATAGATACCCAAAATTTAAAATGCGATGAACCAAACAACAGACATCCAAAATTTAAAATTGTGACGGGCCGAACAACAAACACCTGAAATTTAAAAATTGCAATGGGCCGAATAACAGATACCCAAAATTTAATTTGGCAATGGGCCGAACAACAGACACCCAAAATTTAAAATGCAATGGGCTGAATAACAGACACTAGAAATTTAAAATTATAGTGGAGCAAACAAACAGACACCCGAAATTTAAAATGCGATGTGCCGAACAACAGACACCAGAAATTTAAAATGTGATGGTCCGAACAACAAACACCTAAAATTTAAAATGCAGTGGGCCGAACAACAGACACCCAAAATTTAAAATGCGATAGGTTGAACAACAAACACCCAAAATTTAAAATTGCAGTGGGCCAAAGAATAGACACTTGAAATTTAAAAATTGTAATGGACCAAGCAACAGACACCCAAAATTTAAAATTGCAGTGGACTGAACAACAAACACACAAAATTTAAAATGAGATGTGATAGGCTGAACAATAGAACCCAAAATTTAAAATTGTGATGGGCCGAACAACAGACATCTGAAATTTAAAATTCAAGGGGCCTAACAATAGACAGCTGAAATTTAGAATTGCGATGGGCCGAACAATTGACACCCGAAATTTAAAATTGAAGTGGGCCGAACATTAGACACCCGAAATGTAAAATGCAGTGGGTCAAAGAACAGACACCCGAAATTTAAAATTATAGTGGTTAAGTGAAGGACCTTGAAGATAATGCAAGTCATAAGGCTAAGAACCTTGAATTGAAAGGTAAAGGAAATCCACTATTCTATGGACTCAAAGTTAAAAGTGAATGCATTGGCTAGGCTAGGAACCCTAAAAGTAAAATGTTGATGAGCAAGGGTCCTAAAATGTAAAATGCACAATGTTACAAACCTTAAAACATGAATGCACTAGGCCAAGGTCCCTAAAATTTAAATGGACTTGGTTAAGGATCCTAAAAGTAAAATTAAATAGGGCCAAAGGCTCAAAAAATGCAATGCTTATAACCTTTATTCCTCATCTAATCCATAACAATTGATTAAGAATTACTCGACAATCCTATATTGGTTCACTTTTCTCATTTGCCCCAGTTTCGGGTTTTCAGGACCAAACTTTGACAGAAGTAACAATCAGCTAAGAAGGAAACGTGGTAGTTTCCCTAAATTGTTTTATCGTCACTTATTCTTTAACCTATTGCCGCTCATAAATTTTTTTTCTAATTTGCAATTTACCCTAATTTAAGCACTAAAATCATTAATCCATTTTTACTGTGATCTTGATTTCCTTGTGGGGATTAGGTTCTCTAGAACAAATAATAAGAAATGAATATTCTATTATCAAGCTAAGCTTTCCCCAAGAAGGATTTTGAGTTGCTCCAGTATTCGTATAAATGCTTGTCGTTACCTTAAGAGCATTCTAAATTTTTTTAATCATTTTGAGCCTCTTTCAAAATATTCTATTCTCACTTGAGTTTATTGTTTTACTTTTCTCCTTAAAAATAAATATTTTTCTTGTTAAAGTATTAGACTAATTTCCTTTTTAAACAACAATTTTAATGCAATGATTATAGATAGATGTGAGGGATTTTGGTGGATGACACTTTGGCTCATCAAAGGAAGTAGTAGTTATTTGGAAAAATTTGGAAAGAACATAGGCTAAGGCCAAATGAAATTATTAATCAAGGAATATAAGACTCAAGGACATTATGTCATTTTATCTCTCCTTCTCTTTTTTTTCATCATGGATCTCTAGGTATTCCTTTTCCAGACTCATTCATGAAATTTAGCAAAGATTTGTTTGAGTTGATTTTCCCCCTTTTTTTATTTTGCCCAGTTATTTTTTTTTTGTTGGGCTTTTCTCTTTTCTATTGTTTTCAAAACATAATTGCCCTAGTGTACTTTCCAAGCAAACCGAACCTCATTAAGGACTTCAAAAGCTTGTAACGAGGCTCGGGTAAAGGTTTTCCAAAAGAAATGGATAAAAGGCTCAAAAATTCATATGTACCTCCCTTCCTTCCTTTAATCTTCTATTCCTACTTTCCGACAAATTTTGTACTAGCCTTCATTTATCAAGAGGATTTTCATAGGTTGTAATGGAGTCAAAGGTTGATAAGCAGCTACTGAAAGAAAGGATTTAATGGCTAAAAAAAAAATGATATTGAGGTTCAATGGGAGTCTTTCTTCATATTTGTTTGTGGCTGTGTGACCTTTCACCATTTGTTCATGAATTTTTCAATAGCAACAATTTTCTTCAACACTATCTCATTGCATTTTTTTATTTTTTTATTCTCTTTCTTTGATGATGAGCTTTCTTTTCTCTTTCATTTTCTTTATTCACTACTTTGATTTTTCTATATTTCTCTTTCATTTTTTTTTCTTTTCATTCCAAGAAAACTTCATCATTACTTGGCGAACAGAGACCACTTCATATGTATAGTGGATTCCCATTGATCTTCGGGTATGATTTGCATGGGTAAGAAAAAAAAATAGTTTTGGGCTTAAAAGGGGTTGATGAGGGATATTAAGTGTTTGGATAGCTAAATGAACAATACCCTCTTTGATATCTAAATACTTAGCAAAACCTTGTTGGAATACTACCTTCCCCCAGGTTATTTTTGAGTTATAGGTAAAACAAGAAAACATGTCTTCAAACTCAAGGGGGCGCTGGGGATATTAACTACTTACTGCTTGGGAAATCAAAGAATGCCTTATATCATTTGCAAAGCCTACTTGTGGAGCACAAAATATTGGGGTCTTATATCTACATCAATTCTCATTTCATTTTTACTAAAACCAGTCTTGATCTTGAAAATGAAAGTTCTAGGGGTCCATACAAAGTTTTGTTTCCCCTTTTTTTCTCCCTTTTTTCTCCATTGTTTCTTCCTTTTTTTTTTTTTCTCTCTTCTTCGTTTTCTTCTTTTTTTTTCTTTTTTTCTTCTGCTATTTTTTCTTCTTCTTCTTCTTTTTCTTTTTTTTTATCTTTCTCTCTCTACTAGATAGAGAAAGGAGAGGAAATAAAAAGAAAACCGATGAATGGATGATCATTTCATTAATATTGCTATTTAAAAAGGAATGTCCATGTATGTTAAACATTGATTAGCTTTGAATCTTATCTAAGAGACCTTTGTATCAAGTCAAACATTTATCTTTAAGGAGATGCAAGGATGATGGTTTAACTACAATGAGAGTATAAGACCAATCTAGGCCAAATAAGCTTCTTTTTACACATATATTAAGCTGAAAGCTCCTAATACTTTTTTTTTCCATTGCTGATACTTCCATGAATATGCTAGTGTCTTTCCTCAAACCCTACTCAAGCTCATACTTCCACAAAGAACTAAACTTACATTGGTTGACCCATTCCAACACCTAATTAGGGTAGAAAATCACATGCGATTTTTGAGTTATTCGTTAATTGCACAAGAGGATTAGAGAGATTTTTTTTCTTTTCTTTATTATTAAATCCCAAAAAAAGATTATTACCATGCTAAATGAAAAATGAATGCAAATAATGGGTGCAAATTTAATGAACATAATTACCATATTAAATGGAAAATGAAAGCAATCATGTGATGCAATTTTTTTTATAAGAATGATTCATTAGAACAAATGGAAAATGAGTGCAATAATGATGTGAAAATTTAATGGACATAATTACCATATTAAAAAATAAAAGCAATAATAAGGTGCAAAAAAAATTTGACTAAATGCAAAATGAGTACAATAATGAGGTGCAAAATGATTAGGATAAATGGAAAATGAATGCAATAATGAGGTGTATATTTTTTTATAAATATATTATCAGGCTAAATGAAAAATAAATGCAATAATAGAATGCATAACTTTTATAAAAATGATTATCGGGTAAATAGAAAATGAATGCAATAATAGGTGCATAATGAAAGAAAAATGAATGCAATAATGAAATGCATAATTTTTTTATAAAAATATTTTTTTCTAGCTAAAATAGAAAATGAATGCAATAATGGAGTGCATAATTTTTTTATATAAATGATTTTTTTTGGCTAGAATAGAAAATGAATGCAACAATGAGTGTATAAATTATTGGTCCCTTAGTGACTTGCTCCATCTTCAAATAAAATTCAGATGTCATATTAGTGGACTAAACTAACCTCATGTGCTTCATGATTGAATGATGTGAGTGGTGAGGAAAAATGTACTCCCTTTGTGTCCTAATTAGGAATGTCCTAAGTTATAGTACTTTTACCCTAAAAGTCTATGCTTCTTTCTACTTTGTGAAAACCTTTCTCAGGTGGTTCTAGACTCTAAAGGTTATCAATCTTTGGAAAAAAGAACCCATTTCATGACATTGACCACAACAATAGGTAAACCACTAGATGTGGAACATTTATGAAAGAGTCATGATCCAAATGAGGCTTTCGTAATAACCAAACATGACATACATCTAAAATGGCTACCACTACACAACCTTTTTCCTATCCTATATTTCACTTGGGCCTAAGTATAGGGTCTCACTCAAAAGTATGTATGAAATGCAAGTGCGGTGGGTGGAGGGAGCATACAAACCTGAAGCCTAAAACTACCCAAAAAGGAAATAATCCTTGCTTGCATAAAAACATAACCACAAGATATTCAAAAATGTTGACTACCCTAGGGTTTGAAAAGATATAACAAATTAGGAAGAATAACTACAGCAAATATATACAAATAAATTGTGTGAAAATTTAACACATAATAAAATAGAAAATAATTCAAAAGGGGTAAAAGAAATATATAAGAATTATAATAAATTACAAAATCAACGGTTTGGGCTTGATTCTTTAACAATCCCTAGTAGAGTCGCCAACTATCACAACCATCTCCAAAGGGTGCCATAACGGAAATGGCAGAGGAAAAAGAAAAAGAGAGTCGCTAATAATTTTTATTTATTAAAAAATAATAATTAGAAAAGCCTTTTAAAAGAAGACTGACCTTAAAATATATTAGATTCGGGATTTCATTTATGTACAGGGAAGGATAAGAACTTAATCCTACTGCACCCTAATACATCCATCCTAAGATAGTTATCCTAATTAATTATGAAAATTATTAATAACCTTAATAATATTTAATTTATTCTTAAAAATAAAATAAAATAAAATAAAATAATAAATTAAATTTTTTATAAATTTGAATAAAAAAGATAAACTTTTATTTAATATTGAAGAAAGAACTAATTATTTACAAGTTTGATTAAAAATATATGTAAAATTTTGATAAACGAAAAAAAAGAATTTATTTACGTTGGACTTGCCCAAGGTACCTATGTATCCACAAAGTGAAGAATTAAAGCTCACGTAATTCGTCTAGAAAATGATTGTGGTTTGATAAATCTTAATAAAAATAATTGATTAATTTGATATATAAAAAAAATACTTATCAAAGAGCCGTCACGTCAATTTTGACGTTGAAATTTTAATTTTTTTCTCGAGATTCAAGAGTCGTCACGGTAACATTTATTCCAAGTAATCATTTTGTAAATATGATTAACATTTTATTTTAGGATTAAGGAGCTGTCACGATAATATTAATCTCAATTAATTATTTTCTCAAATCAAACAAGTTGTCATAGCTAAAATGACACAAAAAAAATAATCATGAGATATTTTTATTTTCCTAAAATTCATTAAAATTAAATATTATGATGGAGATAACCAATTCAAATTGAAATTCTATCCTAGGCAATCAAGCGAGAAATAAAAAAATAAAATGCAATCAAATAGATAGGACAAGCCAAATTTTAAATGATCAAAGTATATCACATTATGAAAAATTTGAATTATTATAAAGATAACCAATTCAAATTGAAATTCTATCATAGGCAATCACGCCGGATATCAAGATAAAAAAAAAATTAAATGCAACCAAATAGATAGGATATTCTAAATTAAAAAATCAAAGTATATCACATCAACAAATATTTAAATTATCATGATTAAGATTTATTTTAGGATTAAAGAACCATCACGGTAATATTAATCCTAATTAATTATTTCCCAAATCAAATAAGCTATCACAGCTAAATGATTCAGAGATAATAATTATGAATTTTTATTTCCCAAAATTTATTAAAGTGAAGGATAAATCATAGTAGAGATAATCAAATCAAATTAACATTTTATCCTAAAATAATCAAAGTTGAATATCAAGATAAAATATCATATGTAACTAAATAGATAGGATAAGACAAATAAATATTATGATATATCACATTAAAAAATATTTAAATTATCATAATTAAATTTTTCTTTAAAATTAAAGAGCCGTCACGACAATCTTAACCCTAATAGAATTACTTTCTTAGTCAAATAAGCTGTCATAGCTAAAATGACTAAGCAATAATTACAAATTTCATTTACTTCTTAAGGAAAGGAAATTTAATATTGCACGACTTGATATCAGAACCGCAAAACAAGATAGGACTATTGAGTATCATATGCACCCAGAGGAGAATCCACCTTAATGCCAAATAAATATCACATATTACGTATTTTAATATTCTCAACCGTTCACCATAATAGACTTCTTTTAATTAGGATATACCACTTGTGGATAATAGTAACTATATTAATCAGTACCTCCATTGAATATTGATAATGAAAGGAAAAGCACGAATTGATAACAAGAAAGGCAAAGTGCCAATATATCAAATGAACTAGCCGAATGTCATATTTATAATCATGATACATGCCATGAAAAATTATAAAGAGTAATCCCCCCATTTACTAATATTAACCAAGAATAATTTAATGAATAAAAGTTTCATAGCTTCCTAACAATTCTCAGCCTATTCATTAGATGCACTAGTTAACCACGAAACTGACGCCCGTCAACAATTAACACCACAAGTAATAGTTTACAAAAATCCTAGCCAAAAGTCTAAAAGCAAGAAGAAGACATTGTTCCGAATCACAGAAAAGGAACTAGATCAAATAATGATTTTCTGTTTGCATGATTGTCACACTTTTAGGCCATAGATCATGCAGATACATCAATGAAATGACATAATAATAATAATAATAATAATAATAATAATAAAACAACAATATCATACCTCCCGGTCGAACTTGTATTGAAGGCCTGAGGGTATAGATTTCTCCGTGAACGTCTTCCTTGGCTATTCTTAAAGTACTCTTTTCTCTCCTTTCTTCTCTTCAACCCAATATGTGTACTCTCTTTCTCTTATAACTCCCTGATCAATTGTGTTTTTTTTTTTTATTGTGTATGAGTGCTCCCCTTTTCCTTTTCTGATGTCTCTTTTTTTTAAAAAAAAATAGACCCCCTTCATCTAGCTAAGGGTTATCTTAAAAGATATCAAGTAATTTTCTATCTCAATTCAAATTAAATTTTTTTCCTTCTACTTTTTATCCTATTTTTATAACTTCTTCTGATCAAATCTATGACATCCTTAATTATTGAATTTTTCATCATTTTCATTTTTTTGTTATTTATTATTATTATTATTATTATTAGGACTGACACTAAATCACTTTTTTAATTAATTTTTATTGAAAACTCAGACAAAATACGGTGTCTACAATGTGTTATGTTTTGATGATGACAAATAAAGTATTAATAGATGTTGAATATGCTATATATATGTACTTAATGGATTACATTGGATGATGCATGATTATATATTTTATATTGATATATTTCATATAAGAATCATGCAATGAGTTTATGTAGCATTATTTATAGAATATATCCCTTAATGCTTGATAAATGATGTAATTAACTAATATCGGATACGTGTCTATGTGATAATATATGCATGATGACATTCAAGTGTTATATATTTATGAATTATGCATATTGGGATGTTGAGTTATTAAGTTTGACTAATTATGGTTTGTAAGTAATTATATCTTGTAGGATAGTCCAAACTAAGAGAAGCATTGAACTAAGAATGTGGAGAATGTGGATGCCTATGAGCTTCAAGGATTTTGATGATTACAAGCATGAGGAAATAAGAAGAACAAGTCCAAGAACTTTCAAAAGATTATATCTAGGACTTAGGTTCTTTGTAAGGGTAATCAATTTTCTCATCGCTTAAGCTCATTACTCAAAAATATTTTTAAGTTTTCCCAATGAAACTTTACATATGACCAAGGTGGAATGGCCTTTTTCAAAATGTTTTTTTAAAGCTTTTGGACTCTCAAAATGCATTAAGATATGTGTTGAAACTAATGTTTTTGAACTTTTATTATTGGCAAGTCCAATTCTAAAAATATTATGCCAGTAATCAATTACCAAGGTTTATAGAAGAGGCTAGTAATCGATCACCACATGTAGGTAATGGATTACCGGCCTATTATTTTTCAATTTTCATGTTATAGTAGTTCAGTAATTGATTACCCACTCTTGGTAATCGATTACCAGACACCAGAAATGGTCAAACTAGTTGTCACACATTTTTTTAAAAATTTAGAAAGCTAATAATCAATTACCACACCTGCTAATTGATTGGTAGCCCAAACAAAGAGCTCCAGTAATCTATTACCAACTTCGGGTAATAGATTACCAGTTTAGTTATTTTAGCCAAGTTTGTGCTTTAAAAAATTGACCTTTAGTTACTCTTTTAATCATAACTTTAAAGTATTTTGAATATAGATTTGAAACTTATTGCAAATGAAAGTAGGCTCAAAGAGCTTTCCAATGACTAGTCATTTGCTCAAATCCGATAAGAATTAAAGAAATTATGAGTTTTTAAAGGTCGTATTTGTGTGTTGAATTACAGAATGACCTGGTAATGGATTACCAGACTTCAATAATCGACTACCACACACCAGAAAACAAAAATAATGTCTAGTAATGGTTATTTTTCATATTAAATCATTCGCCAACCACCTCCAACGGTCATATTTAACTTCAGATTTTAAATATCATCACTTGGGTAGACCTAACAAGTTTTAGAATAATTGAATAACATTTATTAAGAGCAATTTACTCATCTTTTACTACTTTTTCTTAGTTTTGTACTTACATTGAGAAATCCTTTGATACCCATTAGAGCTTCAATTTCTTTTTTAGGTCTTTGAGAGAGTGTAACCCATTTATAATCTTGTAAGCATTGTTCTTTGAGAGGGTGGAGGATTCATCTAGTTGTTTGAGACTCTTACACAAAGGGTGGTGGATCCCAAAGTGGAAAGAGTGGTCTTTGGTTGTAAAGGTTTTTTAGGCACCTTGTTGAAGCTTGAAAATAGTGAAAACTCTCAAGTGGATGATCTTGAGAATTGGATGTAGGTCACGAAGAGTGGTTGAACCAGTATAAATAAAGTATCCAACTTTCTCTTCCCTATACTCTTTAAATTCCGTATCTACTACAATTTAGTCTGATTGCACTTAATATTTAGCTTAGCTGCTTGGTTTACCTTGATATTTAGTTTGTTGAATTGATCTCTCTACTCACCCAAGTTGTATTTGACTAATATAAAATTCTTGTATCATTATTATTGTAATTGGTTCAAAGCTAAGCAAATCATGATTTGTGTTACTCTATATCTCTATATGTATTGGGCATAATGGATTGTATGTGAAGTTGAGATTATTTGTCATCTCCAAGGTTGAATTCAACATCAATGTATCTTTATTAAACCTATTCCACTTCATGTTTTAATTGGTTGCATGAAAATGCATATTTGTAAAAGTTGAATTAAAAAATTTGTAATTACCCAATTCACATTCTCTTGGGTGATGGTTGTCATGGCTAACATCATGGAATTTTTTGTTCATAATATTAGATATTATAATAATTAGAATCAATGTTAATTAGTCTTGTGATCTAATTATAGAATCAATGTAATATTTTTTTTGCTATTAAAAATTTAAGTTAAGGAGAAGGCTCGTCTCAGTCAAGCGTCAAGGTTTTGAAATTTTAAAAAATAAAAAAATGTGATCATAGATATGATTAAGATTTGACTTTAAAATTCAAAAAATGCCTCGTATACTTCTTGTTTCAATAAATTATAACATTGAATAATTTAGCTAATTTATGTAATTAAAAAAATAAGTTGCAAAACTTTTTAAAAAATTCCTAATTTGAGAAAAATAATAAAAAATTAAAAATTAAAAATTAAAAAAATTTCTAATTCTATTCTAAAATCTAGTTACATATGGAGTTATTAAATATCAAATTAAATATAAAATTTAAAAATTAATATGGAGTTATTAAATATAGAATTAAATATGAAATTTAAAATATTAAAAATATAAAAGAGTGCTTTATAGAAAATGATAACTAATGATTACGCCAATCATTAAATTGATATATAATTAAATTCATAATTAATATAAATTTATTAAATAACTTTATGAGTTGTTTCAGGAAAAAGAAGACTGTATGAAAAGTAATTGGGCAGAAAATTAACTCTCCATAAAAAAAAAACTTTTAGGGAGAGTATTACTTTTATATATTATAATAAATTTGTTTACATAATACTTTTTCCATAAAATATTTATGCAATTAAAAAAATAACTTACAAAAATTTTAAAAAAATTCCTAATTTAGTAAAAAATTAAAAAATCATAAATAAAAAATTAAAAAATCTCAAATTCTACTTTAAAATCAGGCTATGTATCGATTTCTTAAATATAGAATTAAATATAAAATTTAAAAGAGACTTTTATAAAAATATAATAACTAATGATTGAACGCAATCATTGAATTAATATAAAATTAAATTCAAAATTAATAAAAATCTAGTAAATAACTTTAAGAATTTTTTGAAGGAAAAGAAGACTACATGAAAAGTTGTTGAGCAAAAAAAGAAATACCATGGGTGGGAAAAATTTTTTTGAAGAGACTTTTACTTTTATATATTATAATAGATAATAGATTTGTTTACATAATAATTTTTCCCATAAAATAATTATGTAATTAAAAAAATAATCTACAAATTTTTTTTAAAAATCCCTAATTTAAGTGAAAAATAAAAATCATAAATAAAAAATTAAAAGAAACCTCCTATATATCGAATTATTAAATATAAAAATTTAAAACAGACATTTATAAAATTATGGTAACTAATGATTAAACATAATCATTGAATTGATATAAGATTAAATTCATAATTAATAAAAATCTAGTAAATAACTTTAGGAAAGATTTTAGGGAAAATAAGATTACATGAAAAGTTGTTAACTAAAAAAAATCATGATGAGCAGGAAAATTTTTTTTTTGAAAAGAATATTACTTTTATATATTATAATATATCAAAAAAATGGAACCTTTTTTTCATAATATTAGTTATTATAATAACTAGAATCAATGTTAATTAAGCTTGTGATCGAATTATACTCAATGCCGAATCAATGTAAATTTTAAAAAATAAAAAAAATATAATTATAGATATGATTAAGATTTGACTTTGAAATTCACAAAATGTCGTGTGTAGTTCTTGTTTCAATAAATTATAACTTTGAATAATTTAGCAAGTTTATGTAATTAAAAAAATGAGCTACAAATTTTTTTTAAAAATCCCTAATTTGAGTAAAACGATAAAAAATCATAAATAAAAAATTAAAAAAATCTCTAATGCTATTCTAAAATCAAGCTACGTATGGAGTTAGTAAATATTAAATTAAATATAAAATTTAAAATTTAATATGGAGTTATTAAATCTAGAATTAAATATGAAATTAAAAATTTTAAAAATATAAAAGAGAGCTTTCAAAAATATAATAACTAATTATTATGTGCAATTATGAAATTAATATAAAATTAAATTTGTAATTAATATAAATCTAGTAAATAACTTTACAAATTTTTTTAAGAAAAAGAAGATTGCATGAAAAGTAATTGAGTAGGAAAATAAGTCTCCATAAACAGAAAAAAAACTTTTAGGGAGACTATTACTTTATATATTATAATAAATTTGTTTACATAATAATTTTTTTTATAAAATATTTACGTAATTAAAAATATTAGCTACAATTTTTTAAAAAAAAATCCCTAATTCAAGTGAAAAATAAAAAATCATAAATAAAAAATTAAAAAATCTCAAATTCTATTTTAAAATCAGGCTACGTATTGAGTTATTAAATATAAAATTAAATATAAAATTTAAAAGAGACCTTCATGAAAATATAATAACAAATGATTAACCACAATCACTAAATTGATATAAAATTAAATTCATAATTAATAAAAATTTCGTAAATAACTTTAAAAAAAATTTCAAAAAGAAGAAAACTACGTGAAAAGTTGTTTAGTGAGAAAAAAATCTCAATGAGCAAGAAATTTTTTTTTGACGAGACTGTTATTTTATATATTATAATAGATGTGAATATTTGAAGTTAATATATGAGTACATGGCGTCGCATTAGTATTTGGTCAATTTTCAAAGTCAAGAATAATCCTTGCCTCTGGGGGGATGTGACTATATATAAAATATATACATATGTGGCTTATGTGATGAATGTGCTTCGTTATAGCCTAGTAGTTAGTTAAAATTAAGTTGATGTGATTAAGATAGAGTTACCACCTCATATACGAATCCCAACTTGTGGCATAGGTAAACATATGATGTGTTTATTAATTCAAAAAGGAATGGGATGAGGAAAATAAAAAGGAAGAAAGAAATTAGCAAATAGAACTAAAGATTCAAAGAATAGTATTAAAGTAGTTATATTGATTATTAACCTCAAAGAAGTTTAAGAAAATCCTAGTATAAAAGCTTCCAAGAACTTAATTGAGTTAAAGTAAATTGTAGTACTAAGAGCATGCTTAAAAACACTTATTTTTGGAGAAAAAATTGCTTATTTTTCAAAAGCTCTCTCAAAAAGATTTTGATTATGAGTTATTTTGACCACATTTACATAAGTGTAGACATGAAGTGTTATTTGGTTTCATAGCTAGAGTTCTCCAATTCTTTAGAAAATCTCTCTGAGGTAAATTAAATCTACTAGGTGTTACAAAATTTTTAACAAAAGTAATTATTTTCTACTATAGATTTATTATCAAGGAATTTAATTTATGTAAAATTAAATGACAAATTTAGACTGGCTAGGAGACTATTTCAATAGTCTGATTGGCCAATTTAAGTTAAAATTGATAATAGTGTTAGAATAAAGCAAGATTTTCTATACTTCAATAGTTAAGTAAAATAGGATTTGATATTGGTACTTCTAAGATTCTAATATAGAAATACGATAAAGCTTAGTTAAGCCAATTCTGTGCAAATATTTTCATAATTTAATGTGATTTTTAGTAGTCAATCTATATGAAATGTATAATTTTTTAAATGCACAACTATATAATTTCTAAAATGTGGGATTAAAATTAAACCTAAAGCAAAGTTGGAGGACGAAATTTTTTTCTTTTTGATAATGAATTTTATGCTTATTTTCTTTTTGAACTTATTTATTTATGCATTAAATGAAATTTTATGTTTCATATAAATTGATTACTACAAATTGCATTAAGTTACGTAAATATTTCTACAAAATCAAGTTAACTAAGAGTACATCAAGTCTCTTCATAATTAAAATATTAAGTATCACTATGAAAGCATACAGTAGTTCACCATTGAATTATAGAGGAGAAAACCATACTCTATTACAAGTCAACTTAAATATCAATGTCAAATCTTAGTAATTTCATCCAATGGATTGGTTTAGTGGCTAAAGAAATGTGTTATTTGCCTTGATTATTTGGGTTCAAACTTTGAGCCAACACTTGAGATATTTATTCACTAAATGCACTAGGTCCATGTCAGGACTGTCCCCTTAAGATTGTCTAAAGAGAAATTTAATCTTGATTGACGCAAATGTTAGTACGAGGTATACCCATACTCTACAACAAAATTTTAATTGTTTATTATAAATTAATTCAATGTGATTTTAAATAATCAATCTATATGAAAAACATAATTCCTTTTAATGCAAAAGCATAAATGTTTAAAAAGAAAATTATGCATAAAATTCATTATAAAAAGATTTTACTTTTTGTATTGCAACTTTACTTTAGTTTTTATTTTTGTCTTACAACTATAGTGTTTTATTTTTGTTTCAAATTATTTCAAAACACACAAAATTCGTCCCACCCACTAATTTCAAAAGAAAATCATAAATATGTCAATTGTACACTTGTATTCACATTGGATGTCATGTTAGCAAATTCCTTTAATATTCCTAATGGTGTTAGTGATTGAGACAAATTTGGTATGTTTTACAATAATTTGGGACAAAAAAAAAATTTAGAGCAAAGTTAAAAGATGAAAAATATATTTTTTCCTTCTTTTTTATTAATATTTAAATAATACTGATGGGTAGTAATAAATCTTCAAACTAAATGTAATTTTAGTTTTCTAAATATATATGTGACATTAAATTAGTCTTTTAATAAAAATTAATACTATCAATTTTGTCATTTTTTGGAATAATTTGATATCACTTTCATGACAAATGTGATGCTTTTGTGTATATGTTTAAAGTAAGGTTTTGAAAATCAGACTAATCATTAAACCGATGAAATGACTGATTCACAGTTCATTGGTTAAACCGATGCATATGTTTATATGTATATATATTAAAATTTTAATACATATGCTAGTTAAAATTATACATATATATACACACTACTTATATATATTAAAAAATCGTATATATATATATGTGGCGTGTGTGTGCACGCGTGCGCGCTCTTTAATATAAATATGAATTTGTTGGTTGCATATTTTATATCATATTTTACACTAAATATATTTATTTATATTTAATATGCTGAAATATTAGTGTCTATAAGTTTATTAATGATTACAAATGATTTGCTAAGCTACAAAATTATTTAGGATGTAATATGATCTTAACAACAAAGCAATAGTGATGGTCTAATGATAAAGTGGCTTTAACAATTTGAAAGGACCGTGGCTCGATCCTTGTGAAAATAGCATTTTAAAGTTGAATGTTAACCTTCTTGTTATATTATATAAAAATAAATGGGACCACAAAGAGAAAAAAAACTGTTCTGTTTCGGTGGAAACTCCATGTGAGCGCTTGGCAAGTGGCCAAGATTCGGATCCAGCCTTTGTAATTTTGTCTTCTCAGGATAATGCTGAACCTGTGAACCACGGCCAGTTCAGCAGTCTAAATATGATTCTGTAACTCAACGGTTTTGTATGATTAACCAACCGCCGGTTGATTGGTTATCGATTAAACCGATTCAACTGGTCAGTTTCGTTTAGTTTTCAGAGCTATAATTTATAGAATTAAAATATACACATCCTCCAAAGTTTTATTACAAACTAAAATTAACCTAAAATTGAATTGAATAAAGCTAGATAAACTAATAAGTCGTTATTATATTATAAAAATGCAAAAGAACAATGATAAAACGCAAAGTCGATAAGTAAAAGAAATACCGTGTGAACTTCAAAGTGGCATAGACTTGTCATAACTAAATGTATGTTTTGCAATTTTATAGTAACAAGAAAATGGTTAGCTTTGGTATTGAGACTTTTGGTTCGAAAAGTTAATGATTTGGGAATTATTTGATTTTGGAATCAAATCTTACTCATAACGCTTTGTCTACACTTTATTCTTCTCATTTTCTATTTTTATTGACATCACTGTGGTGGGATTTCAAAGAAATGAGCTTTTCCCCTATATCAAATTTTAGACCTATGTTATAACAAAAAATCAAAGTGGAGAAGCATTATAGTGATGAAAAAAACATCAAAAGCAGTGGATTAATTAATGTTACGGGGAGGAAATTGGGTGCTATAAATAAGTACCTTGTAATGGTTGTGTGTTGGCCACATCTCTATGCTTTTTTGGGCTAATTTGTTCACATTTGGGCAACTTCAGTTATTATTTTTTTGGGCCTTTTGTTTTAATTTTGTGGCCAAATCTCCCAAATCATAAGATGGGACATTATTAGTTTTGTAAATGAATATGGACATTTTAAATGACAAATGATAGCCTGTGGGCTTAATGCAAAATTACATTCACAATTAATCATCATTTGTCTGACATAACTTGCACTGTGGATGAAATGGCAAAAGGCTTAATGCCTTGATATATGGTACCCGAGTTTGAATCCAATCCCTCCCTCTTCCACCAAATCCCCACACCCTGACCAAAAACAAAAATATAGACATTTTATACTAAAACATGTTTGAGTAACAAACTAATTAATACAAATAGAACAAATAACGAATGTTATCATGATACAGTTTTAACTCGGGATAAGCTAGAGCTATTAATATCAAACTTTTTAAATAATCAAGTTTCAACAATTGTTACTTAGTGTATATTTAGTATGGGATAAAAATGGGGAATAAATTCTTATATACGAAATTTGTATTTTGCATACAAATCTTATACACGAAAATTTACTCTTCATTATTACTCCCACATCAAACATACCCTTGAGGTGATGAACAATATAATTTGTTAGAACTGTCAATCTTGATGGCGCTAGAAAAATTATATATGGTTAAGATTTAGAAGTTTCAAATGGATTAGCGCGTATGGAGGCCACCAAATTTGTTTTTTATAGCGTAATCTATTAAAATACAATTTAGCATAAATAGTTTTTTAACCTAAATAGGTTGTAATCAACCTACTGTTGTTGGGTCTACAAAAATATGTTTCGATATGAATATTCAATACAAATAATGTTTCAAGCAAAATGGATCCATGTGATCATTTGGACTTGAATACCCCTATTAAGACTACCAATGTTTTTCATGTAACACCCACCTCTAACTTAAAACAAAATACATAATTCTAATTTTCCTAATAGTTAATATAACAATTATTGTTATTTTTCACCTTATTTAATTTTTATTATTAAAATATAATTGATTAAATAGAAGAAAGCACTGAAAATTACGTAGGGGAACTAAATATCAGTTCAAATATCTAATAAAATAATAAAAACTAAACAGTGATAATTTGATAATTTTGGATATGTAAATAGGGGCATTTTAGTCTAGTGAAAAGTTACAAATCAGTAATTAGCTAAATTGATTACTTAGTCCACTAAATTATTTCTAGTCACGTGATAATTATATTAGATGAGAATAGCATATTAAAATTAATAAAAAAAATGACTCTAGTAGAATGAGCCAATGAGATAGTGCTACTTGTAACAATTCCATTGACTTAGAATAAACCCATTAGGTTGTGACATGTCTAAGCATATAATTGGATGAGAATAGGCTAATGAGATAGTGACACGTGGCAGCCTATGATTGGCTAGAAAATTAGCCAACAAAATTGTGACATGTGGAGCTATGTAATTGGCCAAGAGTTGGCCAACAGAATTATGACACTTGGAGGCAAGCTATTGATTAAGAATTAACCAATAAAATTATGACACTTGACAATATGTTATTGGCTAGGAGCTTGGCGAATGATGTCTTGACATTTGGAAGCATATGATTGGCCAAGGATTGACTAATAGGATGGTGACAAGTGAAAGTGTGTGATTGGTTAGAAAATGTAATCATGGACTAGTTCAAGTAACTAAACTAGGTACTATTTAGATACCTCCATTTGGTTCCAAATGAACCAAACTAGTTCAAATTTGACTGGGGATCATCAAGAACTAGATAAACTTAAGACCAAAGACTAAAATTTTATTGGCTTGCATAATAAAATCAAAACTCTAGGAAAAAATAAATAATATGAAACAAACTAAATAAATCTCTTAGCATCCTCATGTGCACGGCCAACTAGGGAGAAAAGAGAAAGAAAAAGAAAAGAAAGAAAAAGAGGAAAAAAGAAGCCATACCCATGGCCAAGAGGGAGGAGAAGGAGAAAAGAAGAGAAAGAAAGAAGAAAAGGAAGGAAAAGACAAGTTCAAGAGGGGAAAAGCTTGTCTTTAAGAGGTAGGGGCTTAAACCTAAGCTTTTTAAATTTTGATCTATATTTCATGGTCGTCTTTTGTGACTTTTATCACTCTTGAATCTATGGTGGTTTGGGGTACTTGAGTGTTGAACTTAAATATGGATGATTCATGACAAGATTGAGTAGATCTATGATTTGATAAAGTGAATTTAGCTTGATTGATTCATGATGTCTACTTTGGGTTTGTGTGGGTGGTTTCTTGATATGGGTTTAATCTTGTCAAGATTGAGTGTATGATTATAAATTTAAAGTAACTTGATGTGTTTTATGATTATGTATAATTAATTAGCTTGAAAAGTGGCTTGGGTCACTACTTGATGCTCACAACCATAGTAAGCCTTGGGAGTATTTATATCTGTTCTTATATAATTATGTGAATTATTTAAATATCTCTTGGATGTCTACTTGGAGTTAGTATGGATGCTTTATTGACTTTGACTTGAATCTAGTTAAGATTGAATGTATGGATATGTTTCTATGTTTGCCTATGCCTCAAAGGCTTGAAATAGATGGATTTTCCTCTATGGTAGTCCACAGCCATGTAAGGCTTTAATAGAAATTTGATTCGATTAAATTAGTTATGAACATGATCTAGATGTTTAGAAGTTGATCTATGAAAAACTATAACAAATAACTTAAAAAGGGGACCTAGTTCACTCTAGAGTATTCACAGTCATGAATGGTGACAAGGAAAGTTATATGTGGGCTACTTAAGTGTGAGTGAGATTCAAACATGTTAATGTCATTTAGACATATCCCTATATTCACCTATGTTTAATGAAGTGAAAAATAACTAGATTTCCATTTTAAGAATGTCATGGCTGTGTGTTATAGTCTTAAGAGATACTATATAATCTCTTTAGTTAGTAATGAGATTTTAGTACTTTAGTGAAGTTCTAATAAGATTCAACTAGAAAATTGAAGAAAGAACCTTAATGCACCTTGGTATTGGAATTCGGCCATATGGAGTTTGAAAGGGGAAGATGCGGTTTTAAATGGAAAAAATGCAAGGAAAAACCATGATTTACCATATTGAGGAGTTCGGCCATATAGGGTCTCAAGAGAAAAGATTGTGTTTAGTGTAAGTGAGGAGAATATTAGAATGCATTAATAATGATTTAGTGTAATTCAATGAGTAAAGTATAAGAACAACTAGAATGTCCAAAGAAGGTAAGTTTGGTCATATCTTGGCATAGATATTAGTTTTATGCAATTAGTTGGAAGTGAAAGGAATAGGAAGTAAAATCTAGAGTTTTGAGACTAGAAATATTAAGTTACTTTCTAATATGGATTTAAGGGCATTAAGGTAGAAGATGACATTCTATCTTAAGTTAAGGAAGTCTTTTAAAGGTTAGCCTTGAGAAAATAAGAATGATCAATTAAAGGCAATATTTGTAGGGTTATAATTTAGAAAACCTCTCTTGTCTAAGTATGACTCAAATTGTGATTTCAAGGTGAGTTATGATTTTAAGCATTTATCTCAATGATATATGGCCATTGAATGAAATTAAGATAGTTAAGCTTGAAGCTTGATGATATGTGGCCAATGAAAGTAAGCTAATGATATATGTCCATTGAATGAAATTATGATATTAAGCATTGTGCTTGATGAATGGCCTATGAATATGTAAGTGCCTTGAAATTACACTTGTATCAATTTCATGCTCACTATAAGTAAAGTGGAGGAAATATTCTAAGCTTGAAAATAATCCTCAAAGAAAGAAAGATGAAAAGGAGGTGATCTGGAAAGATTAAAAAAGAAATGATAAAAAGAAATACCATGAAGATGATCCAAAAGCACGTAATCCATACAAGTCTTAAATGTGTCTAAGGACCACTTTGTGGATATGGTCCACTAAGAGTGTGGATATGTTGAGTGGAATCCACCAGAAGGGTGTGGTATAACCACGTATGTTAGGGGACACCCTATGTTAAGAGAGAGCTTTCACTTATGATAATGGCCATTAATAATGAAAGTTATGGGAGTTATGCCCCAAAATATCATATTATTTAAGTAAAAATGATTTAAAGATGGTTAAAGCCCTATGTTATTAAGACATATGACCATGTAATTGATAAGGAGTCTAGTGCTTGCTTAGATAAGGTAGAAAGCTTAGAATTAGTTAAATGATTGTTAGCAAGTATAATGTAAGGTGTATTGTTATGAATTATTCATATTTTAATAATTAATATTAACCATGAAATATTTTTCAATATGATATACAACTACAAGCACTATAGTTTTTATAACTAATTTTATATGGTTTAAAATCCTACTAAGAATATAAAATTTTTTCCCCTATAAATGTGATGTTTTCTGAGTATTCAGGAACTAAGTAAAGATGTAAAAGTTGAAGTGAAAGTGAATTAAGTGCCTGTAAAGATAATATTTAAAATTTTAATAGTGATTATGTATTTCTTTTGTTGTACAGTTATGTATAAATAATATGTATAAATATTTGATAATGAATATTAGTTTGACAATAGATTGTATGTGTAAGTGCAAATATATATGTTTGAATTATTTCACTTAGTAAAAAGTATTTAGAGTTACAACATGATAAATTAGTGAGTTGCTCTAAGTTAATTAGAAATTAAATGAACGTAATTAAAGGAAGATGGAAATTAAAGTAAACAATATAATCATGTAATTGATAGTTTAATTTATTATTATCATTATAGTGGTCACATAATCAAAGTTAATAAAAAAAGAAATTTTATTTAAATAATGTGATTACCCAACCATTTGTTTTAAATTAGTAATAGACATCTTTTTATTTTAGTTACATAATCGTGATGTCAAGGTTAAAGTTTAATAATCTAATTAGTCACATGATTATATAATTTTAAATGATTACTTATATTTTAATATTTTAATAGATACATAATTATTTAGTTATGTAATTAATTATTTTAGTTAATTTTATAATTTAGTTTAAATTCATTAGCCTATAAATTATCAACACAAATCAAATATTAGTATGTGACATTGTACTATATAAATAGGTGTTACATTTCACATGTCTTTATTTGGTTTTCCTCCTTAAGTGTTCAATTATCATTTAAACATAGTAGATTTTAGCTATTGATGTGACGATTAAGATATGCGGAGTGATCATCATATCATGTTGTCGAAGCATCGGATAAGCTCAATTTCTCAAATCATTGGCATTTTCTTTGGTTTAAATTTGAAGTATAGACTAAGTCATTAAAATAAACAAAGTCTGTCATTTTATCCAATCTTTGGTGGTTTTCTATACTATTCCATCATTGTATAAAATTTAGATTTAAAAAGTCCTTCTAAAGTACAAATAAATTTTTTTATTGATAAATTAAAAGTTTTCATAATATCATTTTGTTAATATATTTAGAATTTCTATCATTATTTATCTTAATTTAATTTAATTAATCTTCAATAGGTTACATGACAAATAATAGTTTTAATTTTTTTTAATCCATCATTTTCTTCTTTGTCCTTCAAAATTTTAGCAAAACTTTTAAATAATGATGGTCATCTAAAATGAGAAATTCACAGTTCTACCATCAATTTTACATGACAATTGTCATTTCAAATTAACAAATCATACAGAATGTTTGGCAATCGAAATGACATGAAAAATTCATGTGATCACATTAATTAACGAGACACTAAACAACAACATGAATGACTCAAAGTTTGAAAATATTATAGTTAATCAAGAATGAAAACAACCATAAACCAACTAGTATATATCTCAAATGAAGCATAGCAATAAATATATTTGTTATGTCCCTTGATGCTTCTTTCCTCAAGTGGATTAGACTTCCTTTGAATATGGACTCAAACATCAAGGAACCTACCTACAAAAGACACTTCAACACTCAAATGGCATTCGAATGAAGAGATACTCTCTAGAGATGTTTACAAAAAAAAAAAACTCATAATAGGTTGGATTAGATGTGTACCTAGGAGCGTTGGTCCCTTAATTACTTATACATGGGAGACCTTGCGGGAAGGAGTTCTAGCGTAGAAGCACAGGCGTGATCTTTGGACAAGAATTGCAATGTGCTATCATAGGTCTGATGTTTGGATGGGAATTCATGTGTAATACTGTTTGCCTCAATAATTTACTGTGTTATGTTTTGAAGATGAAAGTACATGACCAATAGATGATAAATATTCGACATATATGAGTGATTGTTTGTGCAAAATGGTTCAATGGAATAAGTTTTGATAATGACAAATATATGTTGAGTGTGCTACATATATGTATTTGATGAATTATATTGGATCTTGTGTGGTTAAATACTATATATTGTTATATCTTACATAACATTTATGTAATGAGTTTTATGTAGCATCATTTATAAAATATATCTAATAGTGTTTGATAATGTCTTAACAAACTAATATTAAATATGTGTCTATATGAATCACATATGCATGATGCACCTTATAGAGTTACATATTTAAAAATTGTACATATTTTGATAATGAAGAATTTAAGTTAGGCTAACTATGGTTTGCAAGTTCATTATATCTTGTTAGACTGTCCAAGTACCAAGAATGAGCACTAAAACAATAAAATGAAATATTTTAATTATGCTCAAGAAAATGGAGAATGAAAAGGTCCTTCAAGTATTTTGAAAATCTTAAGATAAATTTTGGAAGCTTGGATTGCATCAAGAAGCCTATAGATTCATATGGATATATATACTCTTTTAGTCTTAATCTCTTACATAGATGTTTTACAAGAAAAGAGCTTAAATAAGTTTTTCAATATTTGAAATGATTTTTAGTTGATAAAATACTCAACTAACATGTTCTGAAAAGACAGTCATGGTAGTATTTCAAAATTATAACAAATAGCCAAGTTACAGTTTTGAAAAATTGACTTTTGGTCACTGTTTCAATCATAAATTTAAGAATAATTTGAATCTATATTTGAAAAGTATTGCAATGAAAATAAGCTCAAAGATATTTATAATGATTGGTCATTTGCTCAAATTCAATAAGAATCAAAGAAATTATGACCTTTTAAAGACTATATTTGATGGCTAAATTCCAAAATGAATTAGTAGTTGATTACTAGATATATGTAATGAATTGCAACACATTAAAAGATAAAAATAACAATTAGAAATTACTAGTTTACATATTAAATCATTTCCAAACACTACCAACAGTCATTTTAATACTTGGGCTATAAATATAAGTGAAGATTGAAAATTTTGTAACTCTTGAACACACGATTTCAATTCATTAAATTTGATTTCTCCTACTTCAATCAAAACCAAGATTTGAGCTCTTTATTACAAAACTCATCTAACTCTTAGAGTTTCAAGTTGTATATCCATTCTTTCAAAGAGTTTATCGTTAAATTATCTTATAAACACTTTGAGAGTGTGGAGGATTCCTCTAGTTGAAAGATTGTGAGACTGACCCAATGGTGGACAATTTCAAGGTGTAAGAAAGTGATCAAATCTTGTAAAGATTTTTCAAGCACCTAATTCAAGCTTGAAGAATAGTGTTAAATCTCAAGTAGAGGATCTTGAGGACTGGATGTGGGTCACTTGCTTGGTGGCTAAACCAATACAAATTCTGATATTTGCTTCTCTTTTCCGTACTTTTTTTAAAATTCAATATCTATTGCAATATATCTTGCTTGCTTGGTTTAGCTTGATTATATTTGTTATTGATCTTAATTGTTTGGTTTCTTTACTTATCCAAGTTATATTTGAGTAATTTATAATTTGTGTCATTATTATTATGTTTGATTCATTGTAATTCAAATTATGATTTGTATTGTTCTATAGCCTTAAATTTCTCTGGCATAATGCATCATATATAATGTTAATATTCTTGGTCATCTGTAAGCATCAATTGATCATCAAGGTGTCTTTGTTAAAATTATTCCATTGCTTATATTAGTTGGTTGCATCAAAATGCATATTTCTCAAAGTGAAAATTTGAAAACACCTAATTCACCTCTATGCCTACTGCTTGGTCAGACGGTTGTTAACTGTAAACTATTGCTAAGGTGGATGCATCTGCTGGGTTAGGATGATTGTGACAACCCAAACTCAAGCAGCAACTAGTGCATAGACTACACGCATAGTCTAGCAAGCCTACTAATAACATAATTGAGCTAAGTTAACACATGCATAATACTTAAATAAGACATGGAGCTACCAGAATTCCAGCATAATCTCCTTTAAAATAAGAACAAATCTGAATACAACTAGTATCCAAATTCGGTACACAACACTCAAATTCAAAGTACTATAACGGTTTACAAAACATTTCATCCTATAGCTGTAGGACATTTGGAGTCCAAATACAAAGCAATCAAAAGCTCCTGCAAATGGGTGAAGCATCAAAAGAAAACTGGGGAGGATAAAAATCCAAGAATAAGGTTACACTACAAGCTGTTGATCTGAAATACAAACTCAACTACAGAGGTAAGTCAGACAAACTCAATGAGGACATAATAACTACAATGAACTAAAAGGAAAATAAGAAGCCGCATAAGGAATATGTTAAACCAAGAATAATATGTGCTAAAATATGAAATCCAACCACACATGGTTTTAAAAAACATAATTATACTTTTAATTAACAAATATAAATTATACGACATCCTTAACATATAATAATAATATTATGAAGCGTAAATGAAAGACATCACGTCTAAAAGAACCAAGTATCAAAAGTGGCTCCATCTCATTGGCATTCCTTTCCTCCTAGGAGTGGCCATCCAGCTAGAGAGTAGCTCCACATAATGGGTAGCCCTTTCCTCTCCAACCAAATGATCTCTACGGGTCATTGGCAGCTTCTTGCCTCACACGGTTGGGTACACTTAACATTTAGCTTCTTGCCATCCAATAGAAATTTAAGGGACTAGCTATACTTTGTTGGCAGCTCCTTGCCTTACATAGGCAGCTACACCTATCAAACAGCTCCTTACCTTCCATAGAATAATATCATAACAAGATTGTGCCCCTAGACCACTACTTCGCTAATGACTACTAATGATTATAAAGTCATAACAGATTCTATAAAATCATAGTATAAAACAAATCCATTAACTAACATGTATCAACTTAATAATCAACGTATTTCACTTTACAAAAATAAAGGAAAATAAATCCTATTTTCCTATAAAAGTAAATGGTTGAAAATAAAATTGGTGACAAGAACTAAAAACAAAATTAATGTTACAAATAAATAAATTAAATATCAACATTTAGTAACAAGTTCAAGGCATATATAAAGAAATAAATTTCGTAAATATATATATATATATATATAACAAAGAAAATTTTTAAAACAAAATCAAAATATGCCACAATAATTAGTATCCATTCACATACCAGCTACAAGTCACAAATAAACTCCAATCAATGCTCAAAGCTATTGTAGCTACATTTGGAATCGTCACTAGTGAATCTATCAAAGATAACTTATTACTCTTCATTAAAAATGGTTGCAGTACTCCCATATAATTAAAATACAATTAGGGAAAATTATAACCACTTATAAATCTGTTCAAAGTGCAAAAGAGTGATTTTTACCCAAATAATAATATTTTTGTTATGTGCCATATTCCAAAAATTACCAAACACTACCAAAGTGTTTATCCAACATCACCACTCACTCATACCCAATACTAGAAAACTTATAAAATAATTTTATTTAGCTAAAAATAAGTATAGACAATTATCATAATTACTCTAAAAATTATTGTAATACTTCTACTAAGCTAAAGACAAGGTTTTTTATTTAAATAACATAGAGGAAAATTTTAAACATAATGAGAGATAAAATCTAGAGAGGGAGTCACTATAGGCTAGGGTTTTAATATTATTCCCTTCAAAATTTCAAATAACAAAATAAGGATTTACTTACTCACATGAAATTAAGAAGATAACACAAAACAGCTACTCAAAAGTCCCTTGACGTAAGCTCAAATTCCACAAAAATGAAGCTCAAATGGTGGTTGTTTTAAGCATAAAAAGAGGTGAAAAGGAAGAGGTATCGAGAGTATGATGGAAGGAAGGTGGCTTTGAGACAAAAATAAAGAAAAGTAGGAAGAAATGGAGAAAATGGAGGGGAGAAGTTGTGCTACGCAAGAAAAGGAAAAGAGGAAGAAAAGAAGCAGGATGTTGTGGGGGAAGGCAAGAAAGAAAGGAAAAATAATAAAATAGCACCTTTTCTTGATAATTACAAAAATGCCAACAATTCTTTTTGTATTCATTTATTTTCTTATTTTTTTAATATTATCATATAACAAAATATGTCCTCCATGTAAAACTATATTTTCTCAAATAAAATAAATTGAATAAAAATAATTTTATTTGATAAAAATATTATACTTGTCAATATTTAAAAGAAAAAGTTGTATTATAAATATTTCCTTAATCAAGTTAAGAAATTTATCTATAAATTCTTTCTTGTTACATACACACAAACATTTTGAACACATTCGAACAAGTCCCAAACTTTAAACCAAAATTAAATTTAGGTTATTACATTAGTTTCCCTTTCGGCTGAGTTGTGGATGGGCCTTAAATTTGTACAGTACAATATAGTAGCAAATAGAAGGTACATAAATATGATTGACTAGTATGCTCCATGTTACAAAATAATTCTATGATAGGTCATCAATGTAGGGTAAATTACACTTATTCCATCTTAACCTAATATCTACACTGCAATCCACTTGACCATATTGAATAACCCAATCCTACCTTTGTTAATAGTTTTCAATTTTAAAAAGATATTTGGCACAAATATCAGGTTCATTTATTGTAAACTTAACTATACCAAAAAGAAAAAGTAACTACATTAAATATATAAACTTTGATTAGGAATAAGGATAAGAGAGAAGAATAGGAACAACTCTTATAACCACTACAAAATAGGGAATTGCAAGTTCACAAAAACAAAAAAACCCAACTCAGTAGAAATCTCTGGCCAAATTAGTGAACACCTGACACTAAGTACATTGTGTTGCCTTTCTCTCCAATCCGTCTCACGCTCTAGACCATATGGCCTCTGTCTCCACTGCATTTGGAACAATTGCTCCACATTGAGCATGTAGGCCAAAGCGCCCTTGGTTCCTCTTCCGCGTCAAAGTAGGATCCTCTCTCTCACTTTCTCAATTTCTTTTCATATGATTTCTCATTTCGATTGTATTACTAACTTCTCTACAATGAAATACCTAAAATTCTTTGTTATTGACCTAAGATCATATATCAATCATACTTGTAATGTGTACTTTTATTTGAAATTTATATATTTACATTTTTTTAGCCATTTTGTACATAAATTTCACTTAGATGTTGTAGTTACAATAGATCTATAGGTAAATCTCATTTTTGTTTTATGAATAAGTATATAGAATCTATTCAATGTTCTTATATGAGGACAAGCTATAATAAATGTTTAAGAGTCAATAGCAACTATTGGTAAGAAGCAAGTTGTTTGTTCCTTGTTCACATCACTCATGAGCAGTGGACTTTGTGGTAATGATGGTAGTACAAAGATAATTCATTTTTTTCTATCAATGAACAAATCTACTTCTGTTTTTTGGTCAATGTACAAATCCAAATCTTTTTATCTTCAAGGTAGAAATATAAAATTAAAAAGGCTAAAGGTTGATTTAAAAAAATATCAAATGACAGAAAATTGAAATAAAAAAATCCACATGGCAAGAGTTCATAGAAATTTTTTAAGCAAAATATATGCCACCTCATATTTATAGTATTAACTACCATTAATTTTAAGGCCAGAAGGAATATTCTATTAACATAATTAGTAATTAAGATATAAGTAAGTCAATCTAGTTAAATGGGGGATTTAAATCTTTTGTCCCTTTTTTATATCCTTAACATTGTCCTCTCAATTAAGTGTTAACAACTTGACAAAAAAAATCTCAATTTAGAAAGAAGTTAATGTCAGTTAAGAGAGATATTTATATTTTTATGATGAGTCTTCAACATTTAATTGGGGTGATAGGATTGGAGACAAGAAAATGATACAAAAGATTTGAATTCATTAAATGGGATTGAGAATAACTTATAAGTAAAAATTATGTTGAGTGTCACATCAACGAACTTCAAGGAGAGTGGTGTGTAATTTACCCAAAAATATATTTTACAATAGCCATGAGAGTAATTGAAAGATTTGTAAATGTAGAGAAGAGAAGAAGAATAGAAATAGAGAGAAAGTATGAAAATGATCTTCGTATATATTTCAGTACTTGCATTTACAGCATCTATACTATACTCCAATGACTCTAACAATCCTAACAACTCTATAACTAACACTGTAACTAACGGAGACTATACTATAACATAATACACAATGCTACACTGAATACATTATCCAATATTCCCCCCTCAAACTCAGAGTGGCCTTGATGTTGAATTTGTGAAATTTGTGATCCTAAGTTTGTGTATGAAGAAGTTAAAACGATTTAATGAAAGTGCTTTAGTTAGATCATCAACAGTTTTCTCTAAACTAGAAATGTGGTAAAGAACTAATTCACCCTTTAATACTTTCTCCCTAACAAAGAAGAGATCAAGTTCTATGCTCTTGGTTCTAGCATGTAGAACTGGATTGTGAGCAAGCATTACAGTGCTTAAGTTGTCACAATGCACAATCGGTTTTGTTGGCTGAACATGAAGTTCTTTGAGCAAAGACTGTAACGATGATAGATCTGCAACAATGTTGGCTAGGCTGCGATACTTAGCTCCAATACTTGACCTAGCAACTACAGATTGTTTCTTTGAGCTCGAAGTTATGCGATTTGGTCCTAAAAATATACAAGATCCTAAAGTTGACCTCTTGTCATCAAGATCATTGTCCCAATCAGCATTACAAAACCTATAGAGTTGTAGGTTGGAGCTTTTACTAACTACAGGTTGTTTTGGACCTTTTACTAACTTTGTTGACAAAAAATGAAATTTCAGGCTGAGTGATGGTTGCATGTTGTAATGCTCTCACTGTTGCTCAATAAAAATGAGGATCAGCCATGAGATTATTTCCATACTTTGAGAGTTTAAGCCCTGATGTCATTGTTGTGCTTATACTCTTTGACAACTGCATACAAGCTTTGGTTAATAGGTCTTTGATATATTTTCCTTGTGAAAGGTGTAAGCTACCATCTGCTAAGTACCTGACTTCAATTCCTACGAAGTAGCTTAGCTTGCCTAGGTCCTTGAGAGCAAATTCTTAATTTAACCGTTGTGTTAGTGTCAAAATGTAAGTTACTAAACTCCCTATAATAAGTATGTAATCTACATAGTCCTGTACATAGGTGTGTATTGTGTTCTTAAAGAACAGGGAGGGGTCAAATTTGCTTGAAACAAAGCCATATTTGTGTAAAGTCTAGGCTAACTTCTCAAACCACGCTCTTGGTGCTTGCCTAAGGCCATAGAAAGTCTTTTTGAGTTTGAAGACTAATGATTTATCTTGTGATTCAAATCCTGGTGGCTATCTTGTGATTCAAATCCTGGTGGCTGTGCCGTGTATACTTCTTCATGAAGTTGACCATCTAGAAACACATTATTCATATCAAGTTTTTGAACTATCTAGCTTCTATTCAGTGATAGAGTTAATACTATTTTGATTGTACCAGGCTTGACAACTGGGGAAAAAGTTTCTATGAAATCAAACCCATGCTGTTGATGGAAACCTTTAGCTATTAGCCTTACTTTGTATTTGTGTATTGAACCATTTGAGCTTTTCTTTATGCGAAAGACCCATTTACTGCCTATGGGTTGTATTAAACGGTATATCAATAATGCAATTTTAGAGAGAAATATATGTGAGAGAGAAGGAGAACAAGAAGAACAAAAAAATTAAGTGGTTCTGCCTTGAAGGCCTACATCCACGGTAACGTATTCTCCCCCTAACTTGTTACTAGGTTAGGGAGGTTCCATTCCCTTTAAGTAGCAATTGATACATTGAATTGGCTAATATTTCAAGCCTACAATCAAGGCGATAACCTGATTTGTTTACCTTTGTTTTAGCTAGATTAGTGATTACTATTGGGTCAACAACCTTCCTATATTTATCTCCACTAATTCGGCTGGCATTATCTCCAACACTCCCCCTCCAAGTTGATGCGAAGATGTCAATCAAGGTCAACTTGGCAAGAATGTTCTGAAAGGTATTTTTAGGCAACGCTTTGGTGAAGACATCAGCTAGCTATTCTTTACTTCAAATGTAGGGAGTCATAATTATTTTTCCTTGAACCTTCTCACGAACAAAGTGGCAATCCACTTCTATGTGTTTGGTTCTCTCATGAAAAACCGGGTTTGATGCAATGTGAATAGCAGCCTGATTATCACAATACACCTTAATAAGGGTAACTGGCCTTCTCCATGTCAGATCATAAAGTAGGTGGTGAAGCCAAATAAGCTCACTAGTGGCTGAAGCCATAGCCCTGTATTCTGCCTCTGTACTGGACCGAGCAACCACACTTTGTTTCTTGCCCTTCCACGTGACAAGATTGCATCCTACAAAGGTACAAAATCCTGAAGTTGATCTTCTATCAAATGGATTGGTTACCCAGTCTGCATCTGCATAACCAATGATTTCTGTATGATCATTTTTCTTCATCCAAATCCTTTTCCTGGACAAGACTTCAGGTACCTGAGAACTTGGTCAACTAAATCCATATGACCGCAAGTAGAGGCATGTAAGAACTGACTAATGTAACTTACAGTGTAAGATATATCCGGTCTAGTTATCATAAAATAAATCAATTTGCCAACCAATCTTTGCAATTGTCTTGGATCAGAAAGAGGAGTAGTGTCACCTTCAAATTTACTGTTGTAATCCATAGGTGTATCAGCTGGTTTGGCTGCCAATTTTCAAGTTTCCTTCAATAAATCCATCACGTACTTTCTCTGAGAAATAAATAATCCCTTGCTTGAAGTTGCCATCTCAATTCCTAGAAAATATCTCAGGTGCCCCAAATCTTTGATATCAAATTTTTTGTTGAGATGTCGCTTCAATTTTTCTATCTCCACCAAGCTGTTTACTATGATGACTATGTCATCCACATAAATCAACACAACAACAATACTTCCAGAACATTTTTTAACAAACAATGAATAATTGGATTTACTTTTTTTGAAGCCAAAAAATATCAAAGTTGCACTTAATTTTCCATACCAAGCTCGGGGAGATTGTTTCAACCCTAAATTTCCTTTTTTAATCTGCATGCTTTACCAGGTTGAGTTTCGAGAGAATGACCGGGAGGAATGTCCATATACACTTCCTCTTCAAGTTCTCCAAGCAAAAACAGATTCTTGATGTCCATTTGAAAAAACGGTCAACCAAGATTCACAGCTACAGACATTAGAACTCTCACAGTGTTCATCTTGGCCACCGGTGCAAATGTCTCATTATAATCTATGCCATATGTCTAGGTGTATCCCTTTGCTACAAGACGAGCCTTATGGCGTTCAATAGTACCATCACTGTGATATTTTATTTTATAAATCCATCTGCCGCCAATGGTTCGTTTCCCTTCAGGTAATGTAACAATCTCCCAAGTCTGATTTTAATCAAGAGCCTCAAATTCCTTTGCCATGGCTATTTGCCACTCTGGTAATTTTTGTGCCTCTGTATAATTCACTGGTTCATAATGGCTATCAATTGCAGCAAGGAATGACTTGAAACCTATAGATATATTACTGTAACACATATAGCTTTTGAATGGGGTGAGCAACAGCAGTTGAGACAAAATCCTTCAATTTAATCGAAGGTTTGGGTACACGACTTGACCTTCACAATTGTTGTCCGTCCGCTGTTGTTGGAAGCAGCTGATCATTTTGTTGTTCTGAGTTCTCAGACACCGTAGGTAGCTGAATGTTTTGCTGGGCTTGAGGTATTTGCTTAGTTTGAACTTGCAGTTCAGATTGCAATGACACATCGGGCACATTGAGTTCTCCACTTTGTGCCGGCACACAATTCTGGTTAGTTGGCTACACCAGTAATGGTTCATGTGGTGCGCCTGTAACATGCCCAGGTGAGTTGTTCAAGGAACAATTATCATCCGGGTTATTCTCATCAACAGCCGGCCTTGGAGGAGAAAAATAAAACTGTTCTCGTATCTCCCCTTGATTTTTATCCCTGTGAGGAAAAAACATAGAACTCTCGTCAAAGTATACATCCCTTGAAATATATAATTTCCTGACAGCAACATCGTAACACTTGTACCCTTTTCTACCGACGAGTAACCTAAGAAAATACATTTTTTTGAGCAAGGTTCAAGCTTGTTACCTGTTTGCATATGAACTAAACAAGTACACCTAAAAACTCTTAAGTGAAACAAGTTTATTGGTCTATCGAGAAGAACAGCCAATGGAGATTGATATTGTAAAATCTTAGTTGGAGTGCGATGAATTAAATAACAACTTGTGAGCATTGAATATGACCAATATTTAGAGGGTAAATTTCTATGGAATAACAGAGATTGGGTTACCTCTAAAAGATGACGATTTTTACGTTCAGCTATTCCGTTTTGCTGTGGCGTCCCGACACAAGATAGTTGGTGAACCATACTCATTTGTTTAAGAAAAGACTGAAATGTACCATTAGTATATTCAGTTCCATTATCGGTACGCAAAACCTTAATTCCGAATCCATGTTGAGTTTTAATCATATGATAAAACTCCTGAAATATTTGCCCCACATCAGCTTTGGATTTCAACAAATATAACCACATGCACCTTGATTTATCATCAATAAAAGTAACAAACCATCAAAAGCCATCTTTTGAGTCAATTGGGGCAGGCCCCCAAACATCAGAGTGAACCAAGTCAAACAATTGGAGAGAAACATAAGAACTATCATTGAAAGCTAATCTATGTAATTTTAGAATACTGACATGTCTCACAAGTACTTGAATCAATAGAAAACTCAAAATTAATAAAATGCAGAATTTTATCAGACGGATGTCCCATACGCCAATGCCACAACTTTGAGTCATCCCTTTTATTCTGAGTTAAACTAAGGCCTTTATGCACCGCATTAAGCAAATATAGTCCATTTTGCAAGGTTCCCTCACCAATCTTCTTCCCTGTGGTTATGTCCTGAAACACCACCTTTTTTTGGAGAGAATATAACATTGCAATTCAAATCATTAGTGATTTTCGCAACTGATAATAAGTTTGCAGATAATGAAGGAACGAATAAGACTTTAGAGGATTTCTCAAAAAATTCAATCTGTCCAAGTCCCTTGACTGGAACTTGATTTCCATCGGCTACAGTAATCGGGGCAATGTGAGTAGCATCAGAAATATTAGACAAATATTGTGAGTCATAACACATATGATCCGTGGCCCCTGAATCAATAATAAATGATTGTGATAAACCGGCTAGATAAGGCATAAGACTTACCAGTTTTGAACAAAGTGACTTGCATTGTTAGCTTTATTACTTGAGTTGGAAGCTTAGATATTCTTGTAGTTGCACTGCCAACTTGCCAAGAATAGACTGAAAATCTCCTGAGGACTCATCAGACTGAGGTATAGAAGCCATGGCACTAATCAGCTTATCTTTTTGAATTTTCAAGTGTGGATACAAAACCCAACATCGGTCTTGTGCATGACCATCCCTGTGGCAGTGATCACAGTGATATTTGCTCCCACATCCTCTGCCCTTACCTCTACCGGAGGAGCGGCTAAAGTTGCAAGCCGGTGAAGAAACTATATGAAAATGAGGGTTTATACCCGAAAGATTACCTGTTGAAGAGGATCCGATATTACTAGGGTTTGTTGCGGCAGCATGATGAGCAGAATTCTCATGTCTGTCTCCTCCGGATGAGATCACCAGATTCATTACTCTTCTTCGTGTCTCTTTATGTGAATAATATTACATACCGTAGCAAAAGATGGCAGAGGTGTGGTCATGAGGATTTGTCTCTTGACATCCTCATATTTCGGCCTCGCACTAGCAAGAAGCATGAACAGCTTGTCTTGTTCCTCACGAATCACATATTCATCAACTGTGGCTAGCCTTGGGACGATATTGTTTCAATTCATCCCACCTCTTCTTCATCAGGCCAAGATGTTCATTAAAGGATTGAGTAGAAAGTTGTTTGGTTTGACATACCTCTTGTTGCAACTCAAACACCCTAGAAATATTGTTTGGATTCCCATAATTTTCTTTAATAGAATCCCACAATTCTTTTGCTGTTTCGAAGTAGGCAAAAATTTCATAGACTTCTGGTTCCATGGAATTGAAAATCCATGTCATCACTTGATTGTCACTTGATCTCCAAGACTCAAACTTATCATTTGTAGCGGCTGGAGGGGTGATTTTGCCCGTGATGTGTCCGATCTTGGAACGACCACCAAGAGCAACAGAAACAACCCTAGCACATGACATGTAGTTTCGGCCATTGAAAAGGGAGACAGTTAGCCGGCTATTCACCTCTTGTGAACCACCTTTATCGACTATGGATGTGGTTGCCATCAAAACAAAGGGAATAGAACCAGAGATTTGCAGGAAGTATTACAGCTCTAATACCATATTAAACGGTATATCAACAATGCAATTTTAGAGAGAAATATACGTGAGATAGAAGGAGAACAAGAAGAACAAAAAAATTACGTGGTTTTGCCTTGAAGGCCTACATCCACGGTAACGTATTCTCCCCCTAACTTGTTACTAGGTTAGGGAGGTTCCATTCCCTTTAAGTAGCAATTGATACATTGAATTGGCTAATATTTCAAGTCTACAATCAAGGGGATAACTTGATTTGTTTCCCTTTGTTTTAGCTAGATTAGTGATTACTATTGGGTCAACAACCTTCCCATATTATCTCTACTAATTCGGCTGACATTATCTCTAACACCGATAATTCGGCTGACATTATCTCCAACAGGTTGTCTATGAGGAGGTAAAAGAGCTAATGTCCATGTGTCATTCTTCAGCAGTGTATTATACTCGCTGTCCATGGCTTCTTTCCATTGTGGAGAGCTAAATGCCTCTCTTACTGATGTAGGTTCTGTGTTTGCAAGCAGGACTTTGGGTTTGAATATTCCTGCCTTTGATCTCGTGATCATGGGATGTGTATTAGGGACTCTAGCACTTTCTTTGGCTGATGTAGGTGGCTATGGATTAACTGCAGTTTCATGAGTCTACACTTGATTGTCAAGTGATTCATGCTGAATTTCATTTTCTTGTAACTGCACAATTTTCTCACTAGAGGAAACTAAATTTCTCTCATTGTCACACTACAAGAAAAGAGTCAAATAGTGACCGAAATTTGTGACCGTTAATATTGGTTACAAATTGTGACCGTTTTTGTGATTGTTATAGACAAATTATATAAATTTTCGACTAATAATAAACTGGTCACAAAATTAGTTAGAAATTTTGGCACCATATGGAGGCAAACATGTTTGTGACTGTATTTTTGGTGACAAAATTATTTTATTTTTATTTTTATTAATTTTTATATTTGTAAACATATTTTCAGTGACAAAAATTATTTCATTTGTTGTGTTATTTATTTATGATATTGTGGCCAATATTTACGGTCAGAAAAAATAAATACTAAAGTTTTATTAATTTGTGACTGTGTTATATTGGTCACATTTAATTTTATTTAAATTAAAAATTAAAATAATTATATAATTAACTTGTGACTGTTTGATAACGGTTATAAATAATTTTACTTAAATAAAAATTTAAAAATAATTACTGAAGAGAGCCTTATTCCCTCGTTTGTGTAGGCGAACCCTAGCCGCTCTTGAATGTAAAATTTTAAAGCAGAGCCATTCGCACAAGGTTGCCTCCTCAGGTTCCAATCAAAGATCCATTCCTTTCAAGGACCCTGCGTAAGCCCTCCTTCGGGGGCATTTGCAGGTCGTAGTCCTCAGAACCATTTCGTAGGTCGCGCTGCACTTTTGGTTCACACCGTCACTCAAATTTTTGGTGCGTTTTTCTCATTACTTCAAAGCCCTAGTTGTGTTTTTCCCATTTATTCGAAGCCCCAGCTGCGTTCATCTCTTTCAGGTTCCAACCCACTCATTGATTTGGACCAGACCATTCCTCATTGCGGCACTCAACTAGAGCACACAAATCTCTTATAGGTATCGCAACACCTTTGCTTTGTTTAATTCTAATTGGACTATTGTTGGTTGTTTGGACATTTTTCTTGGTTTGGTTTGGACATTTGGTAAACAGAACAATCTCTTTGCTTAAGAAACCAACAATAAAAATTAAATCTTCTTGTAATCTAATTTGTACAAAGCAATACAGAGTTTTCAAGTTGCAGGCATCATAGTGGTTACTGGTTAACCATTGAATTCCCCATCAATCTACCTTTGTAGCTTAATTTTCTCGCAGACCTTTGTACGTAGCTAACCATAGCACTACTGCAGATCCACAACAGTCTACATAATCAGAATTAGATTTATGGATTCAGACTACTGGAGGAAAGAAGAAGGGACGCATTTATGGACTTGGATTGGAGTCCACCGTAGTTTCTGACCATTCCTCTGCCTTTTCCATGTAAACTAAGTCATGGGTTCAGTCTCCAAAATTTCAGTGCAAGCCCAAGTTAACATAGAGCATTATGAGAAAGAAGAATTTAATGAGAAGGTCAATCGTAATGAAACTATACTTCACATCCTGATTCTACCTCCCATTGTAGTGCTGGTGCTGGTGCTGGTTACTATGATGGGGACAGTGACGATTTATGCTAGATTTTTTGTTAGGTTTTGGATCTGTAATGTATAAATGCTAGATAGTGTTGGATATTGTGAGCTTTACTCGTCCTTAGTATGGCCTAACTTTTGGTTTTTATTTTTGATATACCAAAAAGATAGTGTTAGATATGTTGACAATGAAATTGATTCCAAGTTTATAAATGCTTATTATATGAGATTGTCACTTTATGGTTGATTGGAAAAATTAAATTTCTTAACATGTTGGAAAATAGCAGGTAAAAGTGATATATCTAGCCAAAAGTAGATAGAGGCTTTCAAAATTAATTTGTAACCAATTTTGTGTCTAGTTTTGTTTTAATTTTTTTTTATTTTCTCACCAAAATATCCGTTACAAATATGTTTAAATATTTTTGTGACTAATTTTGTAACTGAATTTTCTTTTATTATAAAAAAATAGAAACGATAATTTTTGACCTATTAATCAGTTAGAAATATTTCTGACCGCTTGATATGCACTTGCCTAATTCCACCTCAAAAGTTAGCTCGTAAGGGGAGGTTTGCGAACTCATATATATAATACCCAAGACCAACTTGCCTAACCGATATGGGACACATCATGCCTAATCCCTTTAGACTGCACGTCCTCGTGCAGAGAACTAGTGCATGGGTCCACCGACCAGCACAGGTATGACTCTGATACCATATGATATGAATCCGCCTAATTCTACCTCAAAAGCTAGCTTGTAAAGGGAGGTTTGCAAACTCATATATATAACACCCAAGACCAACCTGCCTAATCGATGTGGGATACATCATCGTTTGATTCGATTACAAAAATTTTAAAAAACAACCAAATATTTATTCTTTGTGTGACCAAAATTTTTGAAAAAAAAAATGGTCACACAAATGGTCATAAATATTTCTGACTGTTTTTTCAGTCAAAAATAAATTTACAGTCTTCTAAAACACAACTGCCCAAAATCGGTCACAAATTGGTCAGAAAATTAATTTGTGACCGATTTGACGGTCACAATTACTAATTTTCTTGTAGTGTCAATCATAAAATGATTATTTGCAGCACATCAATGACTGAACATTATCATTATGTGGAATAGCAGTCTATTGCGAAGAAACAAATGAAAGGTGAGGAATATTATAGGTGGAAGCAGGGATGGTGTGGCAAATATAGGTGTGGAAGCTGAAATTTGGTTTGGGATATTGCTCTAAGAGTTTCTAGATTAAGGAAAATATGACTCATTAAAGACAACCATGACTCATTAAAGACAACATCTTTAGAGATGTAGACACAACCATTTGGATCAGGACAATAATATCCTTTATGATTTTCACTATAACCAATAAAGATGCATATAATCTAGTTTGGTATGATACAATTGGGTATATGGAACATGATTTGAAATAGATGTAGATGGAAGCCTATTGATTAGAAAAACTACAGTAGAGAATGCAACATCCTAAAAGAAATTAACGTTGAAGCCTTGGCTAACATGGTCAGACACTAACACAGCAGTTAAATCAAGAATTTACTCAAACAGAATATAGGCTTGTACATAGGCTTTGTATGCCTTTCAATTCTTGATTCTTAAGCTAGAAGCAAAGATTCAATTTCACTTACTGAATACGGATCCAACTTTGAGTTAATTGAAGCGAAGAATGTGCCATACTCTTCTGGAAGTCCTTCCAGAATTACTTCAATGTGTTCTTGCTCAAAAATTGAATATCCAATTGAGGCTAATGAATCAATCAAAGCCTTAATACGTAGCAAGTACTCATTAATTGGCTTAGAATATTTCTTTGTATTTGCTAATTCAATGTTGAATAACCTAACTTTTGTTCATGTTTGTGTGGCAAAGAAAGTTTGAATTTGATTCCAAATTTGCCACAAGTGATTCGGAGCCAACAACTCTAGTAAGCATGCATTCTAACATAGATGAAAGAAGCCATAAAAGCAGCAGCTGGTCCTGCTGCTCCCACTTTGTAAACTTAGTAGAAATTTTTCCAACAGCCTTATCTTCATCAAAGGAAAACTTTAAAGGAATTGAATCTGTACCTGAGATGAATTTCTGCAGATTATGTCCTCGTATTGTTGCAAAGATCTGTTGCTTCCGCAACAGAAAATTCTTGTCATCCAATTTGATTGAAACTGGATGGTTGGATGTAACAAGAATTGGCTTCTTCTACAGCTGAACTCATGGAGCAAAAGCTAAAGACATGTTGCTGTCATCCATTGCTGTAGACCTCAATAGCTCATGATACCATGAGAGATTTGTAAAAGTGGAGAAAAGAAGAATAAAAGAAATAGAGTGTGGGAAAATGATAGAATGATCTTTGTATATATTTCAGTACCTGCATTGACATCATTTACACAATACTCTAATGACTCTAACAATCTTAACAACTTTGTAACTAACATTTTAACTGACAGAGACTACACTATAGCATATTACACAATGCTACACTGAATACATTCTCCAGTAGTAATAAAGGGTACTTTTGGGTTATGTACCTTGGGTTTTTTATGGCGTAACACCTAGATTTGGGTGATATACCACTTGGATTAGTTGCAGGGGTGTTGTAAGCATGATGGTTTAGGTTGGCATTATGGTTTCAGCGACTCTTCATGTGTGATGTGTTGCTTGAGTTCTAGCTAACATGACTGGTTACTTAGATACATCTCTCGGGGGTCACAGCTTATATGGGGAATCTGAGAGCTTTCACTGGCGATGGCCATTGGCTAGCTGGTGAAATGCCATATGCGATTGTGAGTTGAGGACTTTGACACGTTTTGGGTGACTATAGGTGATTGATGAAGTTTATGACAATGGGTGCTTGGTTTGCTGGTTGGACGATTTTTGAAGCTAGTGCTGGTGGGCCATGAAGCTTGGGTGATGGATTTATGGTTGGGAAGTATTAATGCTGGAGAATGGGTGCTATGGGAGAGGAGGATTGTCGCTTTGGTGCATGATTTGACTTGAAGGCACTATGGTGGCTATTTGGAACATTGGGAGATAACTAGGGTAGAAGGTGAAGAAACACGATGCATGGTTTATGATGGAGTGGTGGAGAGGTATTGGGAGATCACCCAGTGACGTGAACCCGAATTGGCTTTGCTGCATTGGCTGAATAATATGTGCTAGCTTCGTGACTGACGGGGAGGCTTGGCTTGTTTGGGCTGAGGTGCTATGTGTTTTGACTTCTTGGTGAAAGGGCTACTCTAGGCTTGTGAAAGAAAGGTTTCACAGTCTATGTTAAAGTGGAGACTCTATTTTTGGAGGGGTGAAACAAGGGAGCTAGGTAGTGGATGTTTTTGGGTAAAAATAACAAGGCCTAATGTGTGCATGTGAGAGTGGCTTGTGAGAATGTTTTCTGGTGTGGGATTCTTGGGTTGGTTGGTTGTTTGGGTAGCTGTGGTTATGGAGATTATGTTGAGGAAGTGAAGTGGCAATGGATGGTTTGTCAAAGGTGAACATTGGGTCATTAAGGGAGCTTGAAAACTACTGTTGACAGAGAAGGATTGAGCCATGAGCTGGAGATGTTTTCAGTTAATATGTTTTTATTAATAATTACAAAAATGTCACATTATTCTCATTTTGTTCCTTATTTTTTAAATTTTGTATAAGAGATGTTGAAAACAGGAAATACTTATTTTTATCATTTTCTTTACAAAATTTTAAAAGCAAAAAACAAAATGAAAATAATGTGACATTTTTATAATTATAAATAAAAACATATAAATTGAAAATAAAAACAGAAAACAAGCAAAATACTCTGTAAGTGTTGGGTTGAAGGACGCATGGAAGATGACTTAGTGGAGTCCATAGGTAGTGGGTTGTTACAAGGTGGCCACTTATGTGTTGATGTTTGAGAAAGTTAGGGTGAAGCAAGGAAAAGGTGAGCTAGAAGTGTGGTTAATTGGAACAGTTGCTCTATTTAGGGGAGAGGAAACATGGGAGATGGAGTTGTGAATTCAAGGTAAGTGCTAGAGAGGAGTTTGGAGGCCGTTGATATCATGGTGGTGTGAATTCGGTTGAAGGGAGCATGGAGATTGATCCATGTGGAAACCGATTTTGCATGGGCTGTTTCTCAGGTGTGTGGCTACGCGTATGGTGTTTTTTGGTGATGGAAGCTAGACTCTATTGCGTATTTTCTAATCAAACTTGAACTACTTCCGTTAGACTATAAGATTTTAGTCATGTTTTCATTATGCTACTATTGTGTGAAAAATTAATTTTTATTATCATCATTACTCAATTTATTAACATTCAGGTAGCTATGTATTCATACCTCTTTGTTTATAAATTGAAATAATTACACATATTGAGGAGACCACGTGGATACTATTTTTGACCCTGTGAGTTTTGAGCCATTCATTTTTATTGTGAGTTTTCTTAGCTTTCATATTATTTATTGTTGCATGCTCATAATTTTGTTTTCTTTTTCCCATCATTGGATCATTTCACTATCATTATAGTTGATTTTGGCTAAAGAGAAATTTTATATTGCACTTGGATGTAATGTCATGGAAATTGTTAGAGTTATGTAATTCTCTATGATTTTAGGCCATGCTTCTTATCTTGATCCTTACCAAAAAAAAATATACTTTGTTTGTTCATTCATATTGCTACTAGTTAGCCCATTGGGCCTATTTATTAAACCTTTTTTTTTCTTAATTAATCCTTTCCCAAGTGTTTCAGGAAAGAAGTATTGTTGCACTGTATGAGGTGATATACAAAGAGAATTTTGAGAAATTGTAAAAATTGAAAAACAAAAAAAAAAAAGAGATTGAAGGAAATGAAAAAAAAAAGAAAAAAGCCAAAAAAATTGTGAAAAAAAATAGAGTAAAAGAAAAAAGAAAGAGGAAAAAAGTGAGAAAGAAAAAAAGAAGTATAGTTATTGGCTATGAAAGTTGGCAAATAAGGTGCAGACAAACAAAAAAAAAAAAAGGGGGTTGTTGAAATTAATGTATAGAAAAAGTGAGCTTCTAAATATTCTTGAAACACTTTTGATATTCATTATTACTCTTTAGACTTGATATTTTTCTTTTGTCCCAATGTTATAAGCTAATAAAGTCCTATTTGAATCCTAAAGAATTGCCTAGTTTATTTCAATGTACATGACTGGTTATTAAATATTTTTTTGACATCCTTTCATGAAACGATATCTATTTTTCCCTTTATCAAGCTTTCTTTCATTATTATTTATATGTGAGATATTTGATTTGATTTGGTAATAATTACTCTAATCACATATACTTGCTATGAGTGCTACACCCTATCTCTAAGTGATTTTGTTTGTAATACTTGTGAGATTTACATTGTTGAAGTGTGTTCTCCAATAGGGATTCTACTTATGATATTTTGAGATAAAGAGTGTATTGTGTTATAGCTAAACTATTCACACACATTGAGTTTTGATTATGGTTGAAAATTTTGTGGTAGTTTGGGTATTTTGACACATGATTGATATTCTTGAGTTAAGGAAAAACATTGGATTTAATTGATTTGAGATATTTTCACTTTGAGTTTTGTTTTGAGTTGCTTTTTATATTAAAAACTAATTGGGAGTTGTGATAATAGCCTAAAATTACAAGTTTTTTATATTAAAAACATTCGTTATTATGTCTTGATTTTAATTAAATTTAATAAATTTGTAATTATTATAGATTATTTTTTTAAAATATATTAATTCTAATTAATTGTGATATTTTAAAGGATATTAAAAATTCAGAGCAAATATGGTGCTGATTTAGTTCTGATGGATACACAATTCAAAAGATAGTTTATGACTAAGTGAAAATATTGCCTTAGATATGGCGGCTTGTGTCCCACGGTCACTTACTTGAGCAAGGAGAAAACCTAAGCAGTTATAAATAGAGTTTCGACACAATTTAAAAGGGGAGTGAACTAATGAGAGGCGAGTCAAGGGACTTTAGAGCACAATGCAAAAGATGGTGCGAAAATGTACCACACTATATAAGAGGACAAAGATTAAGGACATACATGTTATCTTTTAAACCATATTTGTATATTTATTTAGATTTGTTTACTAAGATGATAAAGAAATCTTATTAATTTTAGTAAAAACTGTTACATTATTATTATTCAGTTTTAGAGATTTTAATGTTTATTATTTTATTTGCCTATCAGTTAGTTTGAATAAATTTTTTAATGAAATCAATCATGCTTTTCTTATAGTGTGAGTTTGTTTTGCTATCTGAGTATTAACGATAATTATTGGATATCAATTGTAATTTTTAAGTAGGGATATGGTTAAAGATTTGATAAATTATTGTTAATCAGAAGAATAAAACACATAATTGATTATGATTTTTAGGACTTAATTGATATATTTTCCTCAAACACTTATATAGTTGATGTTAAAATTAATTTTAATGGATTCTGAACTTTAGTCAATTCATATTTGGTTAAGTCAAAATTATTTGTTACGTTTATTAATTTTTATTTTTGTTCTGAATCATTTAATTTGTGTGTTTTTAATTTTATAGTTGAAATTATTTTTTTCCAACTAGATTATATAAATTTATCAATATCTAAAACTTAATTCAAAATTTATGTGGGATCAATCTCGTATTTGTCTAATTTTATTATGATATGATTCGTGTATTTATGAGTATTTTAGAGTTTATGAAAGGCACATCAAATTTGTTTTTTACTCTTTAAAAATAACTCATAAAAGTGATAATAAAATTAAACTTCATACCAATCTCAATATCTCAATATGCACCATTCTTTGTTTTATGTTATTTTATATATATATATATATATATATATATATATATATATTATCACATACATATCACGTATTGTCAAATTATTTTAAATTCGAGGAAACATTGAATGAAAACTTAATTATTACAAATTGTTTTATCAATTTAATAATTACTTTCTTTTTTTTTTTATAGGATATATATGTGACTCACCAAAATCTAAAGAAGTGTATGGGCATTTTATCCTTTTGCATATTTGGGTAAGTGAAGCTATGGTACTCTAATTATTTTCTATGGTACCAATATATTTAAGCTTATTTGTCGGGCATTTATTGGTTATTATTTTTATAATCAATAAATGCTTAAAGTCTTAAAAGTAAAATTAAAAATTAATAAATATTTAAAAAATCAGTTCAGGAATTAATATCTAGAAAAAAAAATTGAGTACCAAAATAATCTCCCACTAGGATAAGTGGTTAATAAGTTTTAGGCTCTTTTCATTATTACAGAAAATTTTTAAGTTCCCTTTTATTTTCTATTTTATTATTTTGATTTATGTTTTTTCATGTTTTTCACTTTTAATTTTAATTTAATTAATCCGAAAAAATAAGGTGTTCACGTCTACGATTAAATCTATATATTGCATACATTAAAAATCTTTTTCTTAATGCAAGTAGGCTTGGTAAACGTAGTTATACCAATCCCAAAAAATAAAATAAAACGCAAACGTTATATTATTTATAAATTTGTGAAAAGAATTTTGTTGTAATATGATTGTATACAAGTCCCAAGTTAAATTATATAATGCAAAAAGAAATGAGCGGTTGTTTAATTATCATTATTCATTATTGGTCTTCAAATAATAAAACGAGACGGGCCCATTTGAACTTCCAGCCTTAGCCTACGTGCAGAGTGCACACTTTCTGCATGGTGTGGGGAAATGTTTTCAATTTTCTTTGTACTCAACGTGCTTTCAACTTCTCAGCAATGTGAATATATTTTTAACTCATGCATATATCTATACAATAGCATCTGAAATTGAATCCCAAAAAATTCTCTAGACCACACACACAACAAAATCATCCATGGAGAAAAGTCCCCGCACTCTTTCCGGCCGCTGCCAACTCACGGCGGTGCCCCCATCGCCCCGGCTTGTCCGGAGCAGAAGCGGGAGCAGCCCGGCGGCCATAACCACCCCAGAGAGAAGTTCACGGAGGTTCAGCTCTAGTGAAAGATTCAGCAATATCAATGGCCACCGTTCAAGATCAACATCCAAATCAAGAACCCACCACAACAATGAAGAGAACAAAAATCCCACGATAACAACACCCATTTCTAGCATGCCAACGAAGTCCCCTCGAGAAGAGTAGAGATAATGGTTTTGCTTATAAGTTCTTGCAGCGTGGTGTTAGCCCTGAAAACAACACTGGAGCTTCAAAGAGGGCCACACCGGCCATGAAGTCGCCATCGGCGCGGGCGTTGTCGCCGGGAAGGCGATATCTTGGCTCTCCGGTGGGGTCTGATTTGTTGCTGGGAAAGGTCAAAGGAGGTGGCGGCGGAGGCGGCGTTGGTGGTGTCACCACAAAGGTCTTAAAGTACTTCAAGCAAAGGAAAGTGTCATTGGTGCAAGAAGAAGAGTGCCATCAATTTCGGATTTTGCATAATAGATTGTTGCAGCGGAGATTTGTTAATGCTAGAGCTGAAGCTGTTATGGCTACGGTGAAGAAAGTTGCCGAGGTTTGTTCATTTTTCTTTTCCATCAAATTGGAGTTTGCATTGCACAACTCAAATTGTAGAACACTTGAGGAATCTAAAGCAAATGCTACTTGTTTCTGCCCAGTAGATTGTTGGCTGCAGCATCCACTTTTCAGGGTCCAATATGATTTGGGTCCATTTGATGTTTCAGAGGAATTTGGGCCAGAGGGTTTTAAGTTTTCATTTATTTATTTATTTATTTATTTCTAGTTCTAATTTCAAATGATATTTTTTTCACATACTTTCTGCAAGTCACCAATGTTATTGGACCCTTAAATTGGTACAGTATCATATTAACAATTTTCTGTACAAGTTCACATGTAATTTAATTGTTTACTTTTCTTTCATAGATTTTGTCCTTTTTTTTTTCTTTAATTGTTGTTCATATAAAATTATCCTTTTAGAATATAGTTAATTTACAAGTGTGACATACTTGCTTCTCTTCAAATGCACCCAATCATTCACTTTCATAGATTGAGCTATCAGATTTGCTTGATTCCCTTCTTAATTTTTGTTCCACTCATCTCACTATTTCCTCTTTATTCTCTTGCACCGCTTACAATTAACTTAAATTTTTTTTCTATATGTACACATATTTAGTGTATGCCTCACCATTTATAATGAATTCCAAACTCACAGGATTTTCTATTCTTTTCTTGATACTTACCAACTTCTCAATCAGCATCCTGATTTTTTTTTTCATTTAAATTTTGATATCAGATTCAATTGTTCTCTGTATGGCTTAGAACCCTCATGCTGAGAAAGATCATAATAAAAGAGAGAATCGAAATGCAAAGAGTCAAACATAGGATGGAGCTTTATCAAGTTATCAATTCACAACTCTCCCTTCTTAATGAATGGGCAAAATTGGAGAGAAGAAATCAAGAATCTGTGGCCAGATTGGCGAGGACGCTGTCAGCACTGTCCACTAACCAGCCTTTAACTCACGGTCTTCAGGTATATATAATATGTTGTGTTGACTTTAATTTGCCTGTTCCTTTCAAATATGACAGTGAGAAACATTGGGCTTGTCTCACATAAACTTTTAATTTTTACTCAGTTTCACTTTTTCTTCTTTTTTCTTTTTTTTAGAAACACAAAAACTTAAACTCTCCTCCAAACTTCTTTGAAGATTTACATTGTAGAAAAGTAATAAAAACCATCAAATGACATGATAAGTTAATATAGGCTTTTAATGTTTCATATAGGCTCAAACCTTTAATCAAAATTATTAAAAATTATATAAAATTAATAAATTATATAAATATATAATATTAAATTATATAAATATTTTTAATTATATATATAATAAATAAATAAGTCGGTCTATTAAATTAAATAATTTTTTTAGAAAGCCTAACTAATTAAATAGACATTTTTAAAAATTTAAGTATGATTGTATGATAAATAAGTCATGCTTAATAAGATTAAAAATAAGTTAGGATATAAATCCTTACAAACTGCGTGACTTATTTTCATCCACAATCAGTATAATATGGATAATTAATGATTTGATCATTTTATATGTCCTAAAGTTACATTAACATTAACATTATGGGTTAAGTGTAGTAATAAGCATGTTGTATTCTTAATGGGAGAATCTAAATTCAAACTTTGAAGTAAATATTTATTGAGAGGATCTCCTCGTTAGTAACTCACGTGATTAGTCTCATAACAATACTTATAGAGATGCCTCAATCAATGATCAAAAGACCAAATACATTGGCCTCTTCAACTTGAGTACATCATTTCCAATTACTGGCTTTAGTAATATATTTTCTATTCATCTATCAAGTTTGGTAATATCTGAGTTTGATTTTAGGTTCTTCAACTTCATAGAAACCTTATATTAAATAGTACAAAATTGTTACTAGTGTGTAATTATTAAAAAATTTTAAAATTGTTAAAAATTAAGAAATTCTGATTAAAAGATAGCTATTTGAACATTTTCAAAAATAACTTTTTGGCTCATGAAGTTTTATATTATGTGTAGGCATAAACTTCACCTTATTCATGTAGTGGAACGCAATTTTGCGGCTATGTAATAGAAATATTAACCTTTTTCCTCACATATTCTCTAATTATGGAATTGATCTTTAGCTAGTAGCTAATATTTTCTTCCTATTTAATTCTATTTACAGGCAGACGCAGAGTCCCTCTATGAAGCCTTGATCACAGCCATTAAAGTAATGGAGAGCATTGTACCATTGATCACCAAATACCAAAACACAGGTCTTTT